>CM069446.1:60171396-60193903 GCA_035610835.1 Ophiura sarsii | reverse complement strand
TCATGGAAAACTTTCCTGAAGCCATCTTGTTCAGCTTGAATAATGAAACATTGAAACTAATACGCGCGAAGCGCGCAACATTTGGCATTTCTAAAACTTAAAGGGGCCAGTATGACGTTTTTAACGTCCCCCATATAATATTTGGTTTGGTTAGAGTCCATTATAATGTTGGAACCTGTAGAAAAAATGCGCGCGAGGCGCACAAAGATTTTCAGTTTTTAAACTAAAATGGTCATGGAACACTTTCCTGAAGCCATCTTGTTTTTGTTGAATAATGCTAACAAAACTTGGTCAAATGTTCAGTATAGGCATGATAGGCCTACAGCCTGTATGTCCGACATCGACATAGACCTATACCATTACGTGAGATATCGATTGTGCCCCTGGTGCACACACAATCCTGGTCTCACGCAAATAACGACAGTTGTGCTTATTGTCTTAATTATAATGATAATTTGCATTGTTCAATGTTCAAGTCGAAGTTAGGACAGAGTTTACTTATAAGTTCTTACTTTGCATTGACACCTAAACGTCAAAGTTGGACTTATACTTTTGCGATAGACTGATAGTAGGCTTGAAGAGTCTACAATCAGTACAATGAGAGCAATTGGCCTACATCAACTTACATTATTATAGGCGAATTATTTAATATTTCGTAACCTATGTGCCAACATGATTGGGCCATTGGCGACATTATTGACTTGGGTTTGCATTGACAACGACAATGAAATAGGCCTAGTTAGTATAATTAAAGAGCAATACCCGTTAGGCCTAGCCTATAGGCCTATACTATTCCGACACAATTTTATTGCGTGTCTTGACAATGAGCTAAACAAAGACGTGGGCCTAGGCTGTTCATGCGCCGACACAAAATCTCATAAAAATGGGCTCGTTCATAGTGCCTACAAATTGATATGCCTACATTGCCTTTGTTCATTTTTGATTTGATTTGTGTTAACATAACATATATACCGACACAACATTATCATTTGCGCATACGATAATTGTTATAGGGCTTTCTTTCTTTCTTCCCCTTTTCCTTTCTTTCTTTCCTCTTTCCTTTCTTTTTCTTTCTTTTTTCTTTCTTTCCTCTTTCCTTTCCCTTTTCCTTTCTCTTTCTTTCTTTCTTTCTCCCCTTCTTTCTTTCCCTTTTCCTTTCTCTTTCCTTTTTTCTTTCTCCCTTTTCTTCCTCCTTCCTTTGATTTGCCCAAAGCACCATAATTTTGTCGACAGATTTGATGAATGGGGGGGTGTGTGACACCCCCACCCCCCCCCCCCCCCCCCCCCCTCTGGGGACGCCCTTGCCTGTATACCCTGGCTATATGATTAACATTTTGTCTCATCATGCCGTTTTCTTGTACTATAGGGTTTGCACTATGCATGGAGCAACGGATGCTTGCCGCCTTTACTCTACCACATAACAAAGTACGCTTTGAGCCACTAACGCGTGTGCACCTACGCGTGTTCCGGTATCGCCCGATTACGCGTGTGCCGGCGCCTGACTACGCGTGCGCCGGCAATCGCCTGAATACTCGCGCGCCGACAATCACCCGATTACGCGAGTTGTGCGCCGGCCATCGCCATGGCGTGTCCAGCGTATACGCGGCGCGTAGCAATAACATAGCAACGGGCTACAAAACCTCGAATTTCACGGAATCTAACCCAAATTTAAAAATCAAACATAAACTGGTTCGTCGTGGGACCAATACGCACTCGCATAGAAAATTTGAAGTCAATCGAAGGTGCTGAAAGGGGAGAACATCTCAGGACAGGAATTGGCAACTCCGTATTATATATATGATAATAGTATATGAAATGAATTAAACCCGCCATGTCACAGAATACACAATGTCACAGGCGAAAAAGTAATTAAATGTATAATATAAAAAGACATACTAGTATATAGAATGAATTAAACCCGCCATGTCACAGAAGACACAATGTCACAGGCGAAAAAGTAATTAAATGTATGGTATATAAAGACATAATAGTATATGAAATGAATTGAACCCGCCATGTCACAGAAGACACAATGTCACAGGCGAAAAAGTAATTAGATGTATAATATAAAAAGACATACTAGTATATAGAATGAATTAAACCCGTCATGTCAGAGAAGACACAATGTCACAGGCGAAAAAGTAATTAAATGTATGATATACAAAGACATAATAGTATATGAAATGAATTAAACCCGCCATGTCACAGAAGACACAATGTCACAGGCGAAAAAGTAATTAAATGTATAATATAAAAAGACATACTAGTATATGAAATGAATTAAACCCGCCATGTCACAGAAGACACAGGCGAAAACCTAATTAAATGTATGATATATAACGACATAATAGTATATGAAATGAATTAAACCCGCCATGTCACAGATGACACAATGTCACAGGCGAAAAAGTAATTAAATGTATAATATAAAAAGACATAATAGTATATAGAATGAATTAAACCCGCCATATCACAGATGTCACAATGTCACAGGCGAAAAAGTAATTAAATGTATAATATAAAACGACATAATTGTATATAGAATGAATTAAACCCGTCATTTCACAGATGACACAATGTCACAGGCGAAAAAGTAATTAAATGTATGATATATAAAGACATTATAGTATATGAAATGAATTAAACCCGCCATGTCACAGATGACACAATGTCACAGGCGAAAAAGTAATTAAATGTATAATATAAAAAGACATAATAGTATATAGAATGAATCAAATCCGTCATGTCACAGATGACACAATGTCACAGGCGAAAAAGTAATTAAATGTATGATATTATATAGACATAATAGTGTATAGAATGAATTAAACCCGCCATGTCACAGAAGTCACAATGTCACAGGCGAAAAAGTAATTAAATGTATGATTTATAACGACATAATAGTATATGAAATGAATTAAACCCGCCATGTCACAGATGACACAATGTCACAGGCGAAAAAGTAAATAAATGTATAATATAAAAAGACATAATAGTATATAGAATGAATTAAATCCGTCATGTCACAGAAGACACAATGTCACAGGCGAAAAAGTAATTAAATGTATGATATATAAAGACATAATAGTATATGAAATGAATTAAACCTGCCATGACACAGAAGACACAATGTCACAGGCGAAAATGTAATTAAATGTGTAATATAAAAAGACATAATAGTATATAGAATGAATCAAATCCGTCATGTCACAGATGACACAATGTCACAGGCGAAAAAGTAATTAAATGTATGATATTATATAGACATAATAGTGTATAGAATGAATTAAACCCGCCATGTCACAGAAGTCACAATGTCACAGGCGAAAAAGTAATTAAATGTATGATTTATAACGACATAATAGTATATGAAATGAATTAAACCCGCCATGTCACAGATGACACAATGTCACAGGCGAAAAAGTAAATAAATGTATAATATAAAAAGACATAATAGTATATAGAATGAATTAAATCCGTCATGTCACAGATGACACAATGTCACAGGCGAAAAAGTAAATAAATGTATGATATATAAAGACATAATAGTATATGAAATGAATTAAACCCGCTGTGTCACAGAAGACACAATGTCACAGGCGAAAAAGTAATTAAATGTATGATATATAAAGACATAATAGTATAAGAAATGAATTAAACCCGCCATGTCACAGACGACACAATGTCACAGGCGAAAAAGTAGTTAAATGTATAATATAAAAAGACATAATAGTATATAGAATGAATTAAATCCGTCATGTCACAGAAGACACAATGTCACAGGCGAAAAAGTAATTAAATTTATGATATATAAAGACATAATAGTATATGAAATGAATTAAACCCGCCATGTCACAGAAGACACAATGTCACAGGCGAAAAAGTAATTAAATGTATAATATAAAAAGACATACTAGTATATAGAATGAATTAAACCCGCAATGTCACAGATGACACAATGTCACAGGCGAAAAAGTAATTAAATGTATGGTATATAAAGACATAATAGTATATGAAATGAATTAAACCCGCCATGTCAAAGAAGACACAATGTCACAGGCGAAAAAGTAATTAAATGTATAATATAAAAAGACATACTAGTATATAGAATGAATTAAACCCGTCATGTCACAGAAGACACAATGTCACAGGCGAAAAAATAATTAATTGTATAATATAAAAAGACATACTAGTATATAGAATGAATTAAACCCGCCATGTCACAGATGACACAATGTCACAGGCGAAAAAGTAATTAAATGTATGATATATAAAGACATAATAGTATATGAAATGAATTAAACCCGCCATGTCACAGAAGACACAATGTCACATGCGAAAAAGTAATTAAATGTATAATATAAAAAGACATACTAGTATATAGAATGAATTAAACCCGCCATGTCACAGAAGACACAATGTCACAGGCAAAAAAGTAATTAAATGTATAATATAAAAAGACATACTAGTATATAGAATGAAATAAACCCGTCATGTCACAGAAGACACAATGTCACAGGCGAAAAAGTAATTAAATGTATAATATAAAAAGACATACTAGTATATAGAATGAATTAAACCCGCCATGTCACAGATGACACAATGTCACAGGCGAAAAAGTAATTAAATGTATGATATATAAAGACATAATAGTATATGAAATGAATTAAACCCGCCATGTCACAGAAGACACAATGTCACAGGCGAAAAAGTAATTAAATGTATAATATAAAAAGACATAATAGTATATAGAATGAATTAAATCCGTCATGTCACAGATGTCACAGGCGAAAAAGTAATTATATGTATGATATATAAAGACATAATAGTATAAGAAATGAATTAAACCCGCCATGTCACAGACGGCACATTGTCACAGGCGAAAAAGTAGTTAAATGTATAATATAAAAAGACATAATAGTGTATAGAATGAATTAAATCCGTCATGTCACAGATGACACAATGTCACAGGCGAAAAAGTAATTAAATGTATGATATATAAAGACATAATAGTATATGAAATGAATTAAACCCGCCATGTCACAGAAGACACAATGTCACAGGCGAAAAGTAATTAAATGTATAATATAAAAAGACATACTAGTATATATATATAATGAATTAAACCCGTCATGTCACAGATGACACAATGTCACAGGCGAAAAAGTAATTAAATGTATGATGTATAAAGTCATAATAGTATATGAAATGAATTAAACCCGCCATGTCACAGAAGACACAATGTCACAGGCGAAAAAGTAATTAAATGTATAATATAAAAAGACATACTAGTATATAGAATGAATTAAACCTGCTATGTCACAGAAGACACAATGTCACAAGCGAAAAAAGTAATTAACTGTATAATATAAAAAGACATACTAGTATATAGAATGAATTAAACCCGCCATGTCACAGATGGCACAATGTCACAGGCGAAAAAGTAATTAAATGTATGATATATAAAGACATAATAGTATATAGAATGAATTAAACCCGTCATGTCACAGATGACACAATGTCACAGGCCAAAAAATAATTAAATGTATGATATAAAAAGACATAATTGTATAGGAAATGAATTAAACCCGCCATGTCACAGATGACACAATGTCACAGGCGAAAAGGTAATTAACTGTATGATATATAAAGACATAATAGTGTATGAAATGAATTAAACCCGCCACGGCTGTTTGATCCCACATAATTTGTCCGTTTTATTCTGAGAACACTGTAACTTGCTGGCCCGGTTCTGGTTTTAACTTATTCAAGTACCTGAATGTACTGGTCATCTTTTGTAGACATTTCCAGAACATTTTGTTGGTCCATTTCTGAGAAATAGTGCTTTGCATATTATTATTTACTATAATAGCGCCCTCATCGGCCACATTTCCCATAGAGTTACATGTAAAATGTGTGTAAAGTAGAAAATTCCGATAATTTAAAAATGGCTCGAACAATTTTCGTGAAATTTTCACCGTATACTCTTATTCAATAGCGCTACCTAAATCAGGTCAAACCCTAACTGGGCCACTGTGTTATCTTTTTTTATTCCATAATTTTAATTATAAATCGGACAGTCAAACAGCCGTGCCGCCATGTCACAGAAGACACAATGTCACAGGCGAAAAAGTAATTAACTGTATGATATATAAATACATACTAGTATATAGAATGAATTAAACCCGCCATGTCACAGAAGACACAATGTCACAGGCGAAAAAGTAATTAAATGTATGATATATAAAGACATAATAGTATATAGAATGAATTAAACCCGCCATGTCACAGAAGACACAATGTCACAGGCGAAAAAGTAATTAAGTGTATGATATATAAAGACATAATAGTATATGAAATGAATTAAACCCGGTTTGTCACAGATGACACAATGTCACGGGCGAAAAAGTAATTATATGTATGATATATAAAGACATAATAGTATAAGAAATGAATTAAACCCGCCATGTCACAGACGACACAATGTCACAGGCGAAAAAGTAGTTAAATGTATAATATATATAAAAAGACATAATAATATATAGAATGAATTAAATCCATCATGTCACAGATGGCACAATGTCACGGGCGAAAAAGTAATTAAATTTATGATATATAAAGACATAATAGTATATGAAATGAATTTAACCCGCCATGTCACGGAAGACACAATGTCACAGGCGAAAAAGTAATTAAATGTATAATATAAAAAGACATACTAGTATATAAAATGAATTAAACCCGCCATGTCACAGATGACACAATGTCACAGGCGAAAAAGTAATTAAATGTATGATATATAAAGACATAATAGTATATGAAATGAATTAAACCCGCCATGTCACAGAAGACACAATGTCACAGGCGAAAAAGTAATTAAATGTATAATATAAAAAGACATACTAGTATATATAATGAATTAAACCTGTCATGTCACAGATGACACAATGTCACAGGCGAAAAAGTAATTAAATGTATGATGTATAAAGACATAATAGTATATGAAATGAATTAAACCCGCCATGTCACAGAAGACACAATGTCACAGGCGAAAAAGTAATTAAATGTATAATATAAAAAGACATACTAGTATATAGAATGAATTAAACCCGCCATGTCACAGAAGACACAATGTCACAAGCGAAAAAGTAATTAAATGTATAATATAAAAAGACATACTAGTATGTAGAATGAATTAAACCCGCCATGTCACAGATGGCACAATGTCACAGGCGAAAAAGTAATTAAATGTATGATATATAAAGACATAATAGTATATAGAATGAATTAAACCCGTCATGTCACAGATGACACAATGTCACAGGCCAAAAAATAATTAAATGTATGATATAAAAATACATAATTGTATAGGAAATGAATTAAACCCGCCATGTCACAGATGACACAATGTCACAGGCGAAAAAGTAATTAACTGTATGATATATAAAGACATAGTAGTATATGAAATGAATTAAACCCGCCATGTCACAGAAGACACAATGTCACAGGCGAAAAAGTAATTAACTGTATGATATATAAATACATACTAGTATATAGAATGAAATAAACCCGCCATGTCACAGAAGACACAATGTCACAGGCGAAAAAGTAATTAAATGTATGATATATAAAGACATAATAGTATATAGAATGAATTAAACCCGCCATGTCACAGAAGACACAATGTCACAGGCGAAAAAGTAAATAAATGTATGATATGTAAAGACATAATAGTATATGAAATGAATTAATCCCGCCATGTCACAGATGACACAATGTCACAGGCTAAAAAGTTATTAAATGTATATTATAAAATTACATAATAGTATATAGAATTAATTAAATCCGTCATGTCATAGAAGACACAATGTCACAGGCGAAAAAGTAAATAAATGTATAATATATAAAGACATAATAGTATATGAAATGATTTAAACCCGCCGTGTCACAGATGACACAATGTCACAGGCGAAAAAGTAATTAAATGTATAATATATAAAGACATAATAGTATATGAAATGAATTAAACCCGCCATGTCACAGATGACACAATGTCACAGGGGAAAAAGTAATTAAATGTATAATATAAAAAGACATAATAGTATATAGAATGAATTAAATCCGTCATGTCACAGATGTCACAATATCACAGGCGAAAAAGTAAATAAATGTATAATATAAAAAGACATACTAGTATATAGAATGAATTAAACCCGCCATGTCACAGAAGACACAATGTCACAGGCGAAAAAGTAATTAAATGTATAATATAAAAAGACATACTAGTATATAGAATGAATTAAACCCGCCATGTCACAGAAGACACAATGTCACAAGCGAAAAAGTAATTAAATGTATAATATAAAAAGACATACTAGTATGTAGAATGAATTAAACCCGCCATGTCACAGATGGCACAATGTCACAGGCGAAAAAGTAATTAAATGTATGATATATAAAGACATAATAGTATATAGAATGAATTAAACCCGTCATGTCACAGATGACACAATGTCACAGGCCAAAAAATAATTAAATGTATGATATAAAAATACATAATTGTATAGGAAATGAATTAAACCCGCCATGTCACAGATGACACAATGTCACAGGCGAAAAAGTAATTAACTGTATGATATATAAAGACATAGTAGTATATGAAATGAATTAAACCCGCCATGTCACAGAAGACACAATGTCACAGGCGAAAAAGTAATTAACTGTATGATATATAAATACATACTAGTATATAGAATGAAATAAACCCGCCATGTCACAGAAGACACAATGTCACAGGCGAAAAAGTAATTAAATGTATGATATATAAAGACATAATAGTATATAGAATGAATTAAACCCGCCATGTCACAGAAGACACAATGTCACAGGCGAAAAAGTAAATAAATGTATGATATGTAAAGACATAATAGTATATGAAATGAATTAATCCCGCCATGTCACAGATGACACAATGTCACAGGCTAAAAAGTTATTAAATGTATATTATAAAATTACATAATAGTATATAGAATTAATTAAATCCGTCATGTCATAGAAGACACAATGTCACAGGCGAAAAAGTAAATAAATGTATAATATATAAAGACATAATAGTATATGAAATGATTTAAACCCGCCGTGTCACAGATGACACAATGTCACAGGCGAAAAAGTAATTAAATGTATAATATATAAAGACATAATAGTATATGAAATGAATTAAACCCGCCATGTCACAGATGACACAATGTCACAGGGGAAAAAGTAATTAAATGTATAATATAAAAAGACATAATAGTATATAGAATGAATTAAATCCGTCATGTCACAGATGACACAATATCACAGGCGAAAAAGTAAATAAATGTATGATATGTAAAGACATAATAGTATATGAAATGTGTATAATATAAAATTACATAATAGTAAATGAAATGAATTAAACCCGCCATGTCACAGATGACACAATGTCACAGGGGAAAAAGTAATTAAATGTATGATATATAAAGACATAATAGTATATGAAATGAATTAAACCCGCCATGTCACAGATGTCACAATGTCACAGGGGAAAACGTAATTAAATGTATAATATAAAAATACATAATAGTATGTAGAATGAATTAAATCCGTCATGTCACAGACGACACAATGTCACAGGCGAAAAAGTAAATAAATGTATGATATGTAAAGACATAATAGTATATGAAATGAATTAATCCCGCCATGTCACAGATGACACAATGTCACAGGCGAAAAAGTAATTAGATGTATGATATATAAAGAAATAATAGTAGGCCTATATGAAATGAATTAAACCCGCCATGTCACAGATGACACAATGTCACAGGAAAAAAAGTAATTAAATGTATAATATAACAAGACATAATGGTATACAATGTATATATTTCGTGCTATTTTGATGTTCGTGCTATATAATTGATGTATTATATTTTGCGTTATAATTATGTATATATTATATTTCGTGCTATATATATATATGTTATATTTCGTGCAATATTACATGAAGGAGTAACCCACACTATCTTCTACACCATGTGTACACTATAATGGGGTATGGGGTCGGTACTGCACATTTTTGGGGGTTTGTTTGTTTGATTGTTTGTTTAAACCGTCGGTCCGAACGGACACACGCTTGGGTCCTGAAGGGACCAGGCTCAAGCAAAATGCTCGGGCCAGGCTTAAAAAGCCTATAAGCATTCTGGCTGAATGAAATGAAAGTTAGAAAACATGGAAAAGATGGAAGAAAAGCCTGAAGTAAAAAGAGCCACTTCCAACAAACGGGGTAACTATAACATCATTGTTTCCATTCTAAATGGGGTATTTCCGAGATTCAAAGATATCACAAAACTAAGATTTCTGTAAACAAAGTCTATTTCAAATGAAAAATAAATAAATCAGGGATCTACAATTTTGAACTCATTGTCTATGCCCATTTTGCTACAAATCATGAAGATATCTAATTTAGATATAATACTCAGCTAGCGAGTGCCCGAGCGTAGCGAGGGTACGCCGCTAGTAGCTAATAATACAGAAGGGGAGATACAGCTGTTTGATGTTTGGAGACCAGGGGTGGTGCTGGAAGGGGTGCCGCTGGAAGGGGTACTGCCGCCTGTACTAACTCAATGGGGATAATCCAATAATGGCGATAATCTTTGTTCTTTTTACAATAACTAGTCATCCCCTTATGTTAAAAACACCATTCTGGTCCCGTTTTAAAGGATATTTAGTAGTCTTTAAGTATGTGGTTCAACAGACTTGTCAACTATTTGTAACTACTAATTAATTATGGATAAGACCATGATCATCAGCTTTCTTCCTATTCGCTACACAGTCAACATGAATAATCAGCCTCAATTTAGCGGATTTATAAAAATAACTATAACAGAAAAAGTTTTCAACCTATGATAGCAAAAGTATACATTTTTGGAAAGCTTGTAACTAGAGGAATTCAGAAATGCAGTTTATATCAGGGAAGGGTTCATCCTTAAACAAATATTTCTGAAAATTCTAAAAATATATAAAATAAAAATTGGAGATATTCACTAGCCGGTATAATTACCATACCGACGTAGTAACTTTGACAATTATATATCATCTAATGGGTAATTTCATGAGGAATTCAAATATGTAAAGTAAATAATGATAGGGTACCGGGTAGGTATAAAAAATATTTGGATCTCAAATTAAAAATTAAAAAACTCTGATATTTTCCCCAACATTTCCGATCATGCCATTTTAGTTCTTAATCGTACTATAATTTTAATGGCATATTTGGTTTCCTCATGCAATTTCCCTTCAGAAAATGTATACTTTTACTACCTCAGGGGGGTATACAAGCAAATAATATAAATGTGTAAAATTAAAATCATGTTGCGAAAGCCAAAATCCGTGTGTAACGCGAAAGGAGGCGAGCTTAAAACACATGACCCTTCTTCTCAAACAGTTTCCTTTCAAGTCAAATATTGATTATCAAGTGCTACTTATAAGACTACAATAGGAGGGTACTCAGCGCGTGACGATGGCGATATTATAGTCGATTCGCAGACATTGGCCGATTTTAGCGATTTACCATTTCAGTAAAGAGGTAACAGAAGCAAAAGAGGGGGAGGCACTCGAATTTAATCGTAATATGCAAGGTTAATACCGTGTCGGAGTGTGCATGTAACTGTGATGTAGTCACCAATATGTACCTCGTGACAGGGAACTTACGGTTGGATTATCGGCATAACGATAAAAGAAATGTATTGTTATTCAGTTAAATTGATAAAGGTATTCAGGTGGTCTCATAGCGAGAAATACTTAAAGTAACGTTTATAATCCGTATCTTGGTTGATATAACTGTTTTTCCATTTAATTAGGACAAATGGTTTTGTACCTAGGTATATAAAAAATGATTATTGAATTATTTTCCGGTTTTTTTCGCAAATAAATACGTAGAACTGTTATTATTATTTTAATGTTTCCTTTATTCCACGTGCATAATAAAAACGGGGGGAAAAAAAAGTATCCAGTAACTCATGAATAGGTAAAATGACATACATAATATTTTTCTTTCGAAACCTGATACGGTCGATGATGGTCGATTTGTTTTTATTGTGGTAACCGCTTCCACAGGGATAACACATTTGAAGCTGCTGGATTAAGTTTTTGGTTGTCGTGATTGTAAAGCTATGATCATCCCTATTCATAAAGCCACACTATCATGAATAGCATTTATGGAGCGCAAATAATCATGATAATAACATCTATAAAAGTACCGCTGTTTCATCATTGGTCAAAATGGGTTCCTCTAACGCCCAATGGACGAGGTCCAAAATCGATACCGATGCGCCAGAGTTTATGAATCTACTATAAATCGTCTCGAAGTTTATCCGCATTATTGATTGAAGAGGCGATCGTAATTGGTGTTTACTGAACGCTATATTGACTGAAACGCTTACTTGTACAAGCTAATTAATTAATTAATCACCATTATGGATATTGGTCACCATAACTGAATTATACATTAAAAAATACCTCCAAATAAGTCCAAACATGCAAAGTATTTGTTATGTAGGGGAGGATGGGGCAACTGGACCGGTTAAGCATATTTCATGATATAAAAGCCTAAAGCTCGTGTAAATATTTATGGAATTGCTATGAAAATATCACCCATGTAACTGTTTACATAAAACATATAATCAATGTTAAAAAATATCCAAACAAAAGGCCAATTACCACTAACTAAAAACTTTACTTGGCACGGTCCAGTTACCCCATCGTTGGGGCAACTGGTCCTATATGTTCCAACGGTTAGAATACACAGAAATCATTGATTGACAACACGGTAACTAAGCAGTATTTTCTTTACAAACTCATTTCCATATCATTTAACGTGTAAAAATGATACAGGTCTCATGAAACCCGTGTTTTATACAGTTTTCGTGGTTAACGTGTAAAAAGCAGTAATACTAATGGTGTACAAAGCAAGCGCAATTTTTGATATAGATAAAACGGTATGAACCTAGTTAAATGGTTAAATGGTTGTGATATTCAGACGCCCCATACATTTGTCTATATATACCCCTTTCTTTAATGATTTTATTTACTTCATGTAATCATCATTTAGTACTTATAATAAACCATCTTGATATTTAGCCAGCTTTTCATGTTACAGGGGAAGTTAGTCAATATGACAATGATGACCCAACGGTTGATATACACAAAAGGCAGTGGATAAAATACATAAATCATGATATTTCGTCATAGCAAATACCTTTACAGACACCATTCAAAATTTAATAAAGATGTAATTGATAATACCGAGGTTTTAAACCATTCTAAAGCAATTTCATGTCATATTGTAATCCTTCAATATCAGAAATAGTGGTATTAGACCCGAAATGCCCCAAAATGTCGAAGAACTTGAAAGAATGTGAATTATTTCATATTCTATTCCCATTTCAATACCGAGTCATGTTTTATTGACACTTACAACTCATTTTCAAAATATATTTTACAATTTTGATTAAGTTTTTGCAGGCGGTCCAGTTGCCCCACACCCCTTCGGACCACTTACCCCAACAAATGACGTAGCACTTTGTCGAGATGAAACGTTATTAAAACACGCCTGTGACGTAATACATTTTACGCCAAATGTTTTAAAACATACCACCATTTTTCATAATAATCAATAACTCCAATACATTTCAGAAAAAAAGGCAAAACTGCATTTTTGTTTTTAGCCATTACACAGATTTCTGTAGCCAGTGAGTATCTTTGAATTCGCAAATATTACGGCGTTCGGGTCCTACAAGTAGACGAGTGTCTTTAGATAAGTAAGAAATGGTGTACTTTGTTATTTGCAAATTCATGAACTAATAACTCTACCAAATGAATACCCGTGATAATGATTTAAGTTGAAGCATTCTTTAAATGATAATATTGATCGGAAATCTAAACCACCAATGTCCCAAATTAGCAATATGCGCCATTTTACGGTCATTTCAACCACAACCTATGGTTTTAATCATATTTCGGAAAGTCCCTAAGCACACTACAATATAGCACCCATAAAATGCAATATGCACCTAGTATCTTAAGACGACTGTACTGCATGTATATATTTACTGTTGCATATCTGTCAATCATATAAAGTACATTAAACATGATCTAAACCCATCTTCATATATCGCCCATACTATCTGTGAATTTTCAATCAGTCACTCAGGGAGTTAGCTTCAAAGATATGGAGAAAAATCACATGTGTAAATACCCTAAAGTTCCAAATGTTTTGGATTGTAGAAGGTAAAGATATATGTCAAGTATCAACAAAAGTCGTATTGTTCAAAAGAAAGCAGTATGCCTGTGACGAACCCTAGTGCACTATAACAGGGATATTAATAATTATGGGATAAGAAACTCCAGATCTGTGCCTGTAATCAAATTGGTTCATGTACACAGCGCCCCCTTTAACAGTTGCGACATGCCGCATAAGGCAAGCAGTGAAGCGAGAACTGTCAATCATCAGTTAGAAATGAATATTTAGTGCATATTCATTAGTATCGTCACTAACAAGTAATCTAGACGTGTCCCAGTCCATCGTAAAGAAACCCATTGATTAACTTATTATTTGAGAAAAATAATAAACTATAATGTAAGCGCACTGATATTTGACAATATGACTTGATTGTAGTGGGCATAAGTGTGAAAATATTGTACTTGTTCGAGCATTTGCACTGCCAATGCTTTCAAAACCGTGATTTTTTACACCATTCCACTCCTCTCTGGATAAGTCTATAACCGGGTTCAGTGTAGTCATGCGCAACGGACGTACAAAGGGTAATCGCACCCGACTTATTCTATGTTCAATTGAATTGGTGCATGACGTTCAATTCATGGCATAAACCTTGTAACCAAATTGGTTTACGATTATCATGACACACATCATGACATAATGTGTGTTTTCTTTCTGAAAATCTTAAACACATTATATCAATCCTGCAAAGAGGGCAGCTGATGAATAACCTCCTCTCGGTATTGCCAATAGGCCTACTGGTCGCCTGATTCGGAGGAATTTGAGGGATCGTCAAATTTTTAAAGGCATTATGTCCGTCCACAACGAATCTAGTGTAAAGTCACCATTTTTCAAAATGAAAATTCTGCGCTTGAGTTAAACCTACTTCAAATAAGATTGAACATTATATGACATGTAGTTAATTATTATTTTGTATTATTCCTGAGTTTTCATATCTTTGAAAGGCCATGGGAGTTGGGACTATACACTGGGTGGATGGTCACATTATTAACAAATCGTCTTCAGGAAAATATCTAAATCATGAACAAACAGAGTCGAAAGTCCGGCAAAGCCTGGGGACTACCCTTTTCACTTGAGCTCTGCTCACGCCACACCCAAAAGTGTGTTATGAAAACACGATAATCGAGTAAACAAACGGATTACACATCACAGAAGTCCATATTTGGGTCCACCAAGACTTCTCCAACAAACGGTGTAACAAACGACTGGAACCAGCCCATCACAGCTACAGAATAGCAGCTTGACTCTAATCACTATAATTTGCTGTTGCTATTATATTATATTCTCCCATCTAGATATCAAAAGTTGTGCAACAACTAAAATAATGAATTAAACCAATATCATCTTTAGTGGTTTATTAGCTGTGATCGTAATTTCCAGGTGCCCTTCAAATGTATAACCACTGTATCCTAAACAATCTGCGAATAACCCTACCTTGATTTCAGTTAATCTAGGATTGCATCATTAGAATGATGATTGAGGCGGGATGTGTTTTTATTGGTTTATTTAATCTCAGAAAAGAAAAAAATGATTTTGGACGATCCCTAAACTAATGGTTTGATTCAGAAATAAATAACATCAAATGAGCCCAATAGGGTGATTGCACGGAGGGTCATTAGTTGAAATCATCCTCCGGAACAACTCATGCATGCATGTATTACAATACAGTGTTTTGCTGATTATTGATCCAAGTGATTTGTATTGTACTACATGTATGCATGAGTTGTTCTGGAGGAGGATTTGAACTAATGAACCTCCATGCAATCGCCCTATTGGGCTGCTCTAGAAAAGCATTACTTACACCAATTTCACCACGTTTTGAGTTGACAATTAACAGCAGAGAATCGTTTAAAAAAGTAGTGCAATGCATTATAATGAAATCATAATTACAATCTCCTTCAGCATAATAATCAACTATTTAAGTGATATTCGTATTTTGAACTCTATGTAATTTCCTTCTTGAAATGTTTCATGCATAGTCCTCATTAGCTTAAACGGCTAAGCGCTGGCTTCACAATCATGAGATCAGAGGTTCGAATCCTATAAATGTGATATGTTTTTCTGTTTGTTATTACACTTTATTTTTAGAAAATGACAGGATTGCTTTTCGTTCGCTATATTTGAAGAGGTATTTTGCAAAAGGGCCTACATCCACTTTGGCTCTTATTGAGAAAAAGTCAAAAAACTGTTTCTAAATATTCAAGTTGAGCAATTGAAAAACTGAATGGATTATGAAAGAGGTACACTACATACTAATTGAAATAGAAATAAATTTTAAATGTGCTAGTTTTATTTTATTTTTAAATCATCTTTACATTTTTTGAAAATTTGGATGTAGGCCCTTTTGCAACAAAACTCCATCTGTTTGTACATAAAGAAAAAATACCACACACAAAAAATTATTTATTTTAATCATTTCAAATAAATAAGTTTGATATTGAAATGTATAGGTCACAATCATATGTTTCAAGGAAATAAAGTCATTTTTTTCAAAAATACCTACATCTCATTGTAAACAGCCATTGAAGTTGTTGTTTTGTTGCAAAAGAGCCTGTATCCCGATTTAATTCTGGATACAGGCCCTTTTGCAACAAAACAACAATTTCAATGGCTGTTTACAATGAGATGTAGGTCTTTTTGAAAAAAATGACTTTGTTTCCTTGAAACATATGATTTTTCCCTATACATTTCTATATCAAACTCATTTTTTGAAAAAATGCACCATAGCCCTTTTGCAAAATACCTCTTCATTTATTGAATTTTGAATACTTTTTTTTCTTTTGCAATTTCACTGCGATAAAGAATGTCCTGTAAATCCTGAAGAAAGAAAAAAAAGGATTTTTGTACCAATGTAGGCCTACCTTTTATGTACCAATGTACCTTTTTTGGTACTAATGTAACCTTTTTTGTGAAAACACCCCACCCTACCCCAATTTTCGGAAAACGCCCCCTTTTCCATTGTGTAGAGCATTTTTTTCGGGCCGCTCCAACCCCCCCCCCCCCCCCCCCCCCCCCCACCCCCGAGATGACTAAAAAATGTGGGGCAACCTTTTACGATTTTGTGGGTACCAATGTACCTTTTCCAGAAAATACTACCGCCCCCCTAAAAAAATCCTGCTTACGTGCCTGATTCCGTTCATTCATGATATTATTAGTAGTCGTTGTCCTTTCTTCTCTTTCTAATAATTCCATGGTTCATTGAACTAAGAAGGCTTATGTCCTTGAATCATTCCATGCTTGAATCAATTTTCTTATTTCATACACCATCGATCCGATGGTGAATAACAATCACACTTTTCCTAAGTACCGTTAGCCAAGCTGGCGCGTTAATCTCATCCAACTCGTACCATATCAACTATCTAATCTAAATATTCATGAAATGCAAATATTGCAACGCCCGTCGTACGTCGCTCTGCCAGACGAAGCCATCCATGATTTGATATTCCGATATTGTTCTACATTAAAATCAATTTCAAAAAAGAATTATTGATATTTCATGCCATATAATAGATGATTCTGCCTGTCTTAAACCAAATCCGCGCCAGTGTAATAGAAATTAGCTGTTTTTCAACCATTAATGTGAATAATTTCTGTGCCATAAATGCGTTTCAAAGAGATTGGGATCATCATGTCTAATATCCCCTGGTTGGCTTCGATCATGTTATAGCGCCAACTAGACCAGTTACGACAAACTATTAAGGTCAAGAGAATCGGGGTTTTATCTACCATGTTACCTAGCCCTGACTATAACCACTACCAAAGTGCATTAGGCTTGTCATCTGACATCACTGATGACGTTATAGAGATAATCTCGTCACGGGGATTATTTACTATATCATCTAACTGGGCCAATGACCTCCTAGTTGAATGGTGGTGGGTAGACCAAAACAAAGGTCAATTGTTATTATGTTAAAGTTGTATAGAAATTGGGTGGAGGTGTCTCCTAAGACTAATTTGCATATTTCTATGAACCTTGTCTTGTGACTATTATTATACTTCCTGTTTGTCTTGTATATATACCCATACTCCCCAGTAATTCATTACATTTCGATAATTATATTTCATCACAACATTACATTTTGATCTCCGAGCGAGAAGTCTCTTCGAGACAAACCATCTTCAACAATATGCGAATAAAATAATACCAAGTATCTTCAACCTCAAGTTCTTCGAGTGTATCATCTAGTAATTTATTTATGACCAGTGCCTGACCCTCGATCGCGCTCCGTCATATGGTGGCAGCTATACCGACTACGAACCTACTCCATCACCGAAAGACATCATAATCAACAAAAGTGAATACTTTATCGTGCTTCGCACATATTTTAAACAGGAAGGATTGAAAATACAGAAGCGACAGGGGTGAGTTGTATTATATGTTATTGTACACAAGCAAGCGTATAATTTAATGATTTCTAACAAATCAAAGATAAGGCTCAAAACCTAAATCTTAAATGAATGATGAAACAATGAGCGTAACAATGAATCAATCTCAAGAAAACCAAAGCTTAACCATGAGAAGAATGAAACAAGAACATAGTGCAAATGAAATGAAGTCAAGGAAAGAACTCTTAGAAGAACTATATAGTTCGTATAGTGAATATCTCAGAAGCATCGGAAAAAGGATTGTACAATTACAAAATCCTTCATTTCGGACCACTTGCCCCACGGTCCAGTTGCCCCATATTCCCCTATTAGGTCAACCGTTTTAAAAAAGGCAATGCAGACGGTAATTTACTTTTCATGCTAAAATAAAACTTTTAAAAATAACAAAAGCATACAGGAATACAGATACAACAAGGCTTTTGAATGCACATGCATAACTATGAAACTGCATATTTATTTACAGTAGGCCTATTCAGACCATGTTCAGACTCCACCATGCGTTATATTGGCCTACATGTAGGCTACATAACACCATAACGAATTTGTATCAGGAATCTTAGAAAAAATGTGCCTATACCTTCAGTTTTTAACATTTCCACGCGGCAGACGTCTGCAGAGGGCATTCTATATTTTGTACAAAAATGTCAAAACGATTTAATTTGAAGTTTTATCACCATATTTGGAATCGCCATGAGAAATGCCTTCAAATTGGTTGAGTAATTCTTGAGATAAGTCTCGAAAATTGGAGGGATTTTTTTTTTTTTTTTAAAGTTTTGTACATGGTCTAGCCGCGTGGAAAGTACTAATAATAAAGATACAAGGCATTTATTTAGCGCCTAACCAAAAATGCCAAAGACTTTCCACGCGTCGGTACAAAGCAGAATTTCCAGAAACCTTTCGTAACTTTCATACATCTATCTCAAGGATAACTGAAAATGGCACGTAGGCCTATATGTATTATTAGAATGCATTTCACATGTTGATTCTAAATATGGAAAATTATATTCAATAATTTTGACATTTTGACATTCTGTACAATTTTGGATTGTCATCTGCAGACGCCTGCCGCGTGGAAAGTGTTAACATTAAAACAAATACATACATCAATCACCGTGTGAAACATAATAATCTAAAAAAATCACAATATACATAACATAAAATAAATTGCGTATCACCGTAAATAACTGGGCAATGAGCAGTTTTCTGTCTTCCTCTTTTACCTTTTGCAGTTGGCATTAATCCGTTATAATGTTTCATTTCATTTATTTAATCAAGAAATAATATTTTGTATCCAAGGCACCATGAAGGTATCAAAACTACTAAGGGGCGATATCCAAACTCTACAGTGATTTTAAAGCATTTTTCTAGCGATTTTACAACGATATTCCAACGGTATTTCGTTCTATTGTTAAAAGCATCGGAAAAAGATCGGTGATTAACTAGAAACCTCTCTACTTATCTGGCGTTAACAATATAACTATTGTAGTACTCTCGATGGCTGCATTAGTGAAGCAGACAGATCAAAGGCGCAAGGAAGGTTGTGTTATATTCTTTAAGAAATACTATATTATTAAGCAATGGGCGAGTTGTATAAGTGCTAGGGCGACTTGGTGGATCATTTGCATATCATAAACAAGTTTTAGAAAATACTTACTAGATCTGAACATATGAAAATATACGTGGACAAATTTGTACAATTATTATTACATATAAATCTATATGTAAAAGATGAAAAATGTTCCCTTTGATACGCCAGTGAATGATCTGAGAAAGAAGTATTACTTTGCCAACCACAAACAACAGATGTAACTTTATTTATACAGATGTCCCTTTTCTTACCTTTTTTTATCTTTTTTACCTTTGAAAAATTTAGGGGGTTCGATCGAACCCCTCGACCCCCCCCCCCCCCCCCCCCCCCCCCCCCCCCCCCTGGCTACGGACCTGATGGGTCTCTAATAATCATGTATCGCATCATTCATAAGATAAGATTATTACTATAACATCATTCACAAATTGTCACTGGTTATCTACAATTCATTGGAACACCTAATCCTCATTAAATCAACTTACGTCGCTCGACCTTTATATATCTGTCTTAAACCACAAAGTAGGCGTTTAAACCTGCATGCTCAAGCCTATACTGGTAATACTTTTCATTACTGAAGTACATAAAGGGTTCAACAAAAGAAAGTATACCACTTTGTTTATGTCATTTTGAGTAGCTTTCAATTTGTTTTTGTCCAAACAGGCTAGATAGGCATTTAGATGAATCTTTTAGGCATAATTTGATACCAAATTTGCCCCCTAACAACAAAGATAAACCATGATTAGCACCATTTAAAGGAAAATATCCCATTTTCAAAAGTCGCATTTCCAATACACAGCACGAGAAAATTTGGTTAATCTGTCCATGTTCTCCCCATCCATAACATTCCCTTACATTCAAATCCTTCACCCATGCATCAGTTTACATTTGAATTAGGCCGCGCATTGAGGGATATGCGCGGTGATCAGTACGGGATAAATACGGCATTATGTGTGTGTGTTAACAATTGGCCTATTCTTCTCGTGCTGTGTATTGGAAATGCGACTTTTGAAAATGGGATATTTTCCTTTAAATGGTGCTAATCATGGTTTATCTTTGTTGTTAGGGGGCAAATTTGGTATCAAATTATGCCTAAAAGATTCATCTAAATGCCTATCCAGCCTGTTTGAACAAAAAAAAATTGAAAGTTACTCAAACTGACATAAACAAAGTGGTATACTTTCTTTTGTTGAACCCTTTAGTTATCAAACTCATATAAAATATAAACAGATATCAATAATAGTTATGCATGTATGAATCTAGGCTACATAATTAACAATCATTTCGAAATTTGCGAAAATCATTATTGTCATGACTTTACTAATTAAACTATTTTGGTAACTTTTAAACTTTCATAGCGCAATTAACAAACAATAACTCGTATTATCAAACTTATATGGAAATTCTAACCAAAATCTATACCAAACAACAAGTCATGTTATGTCATAGATACATGCAATTAAATACATTTAAAACAATATATGAAATATCAACTATGTGTATACCTGAAAAGATGAGAGGAACACAGAACTTCTTTTGAGTGAGGGTCGAAATGAACTGATGAGATAGATCAATAGCTCTAAAACCCACCTATTGGACTATTTCAAATATTAATAGGGGTGGCTTATTTCTGCCTTTTTGCATTTGATGGGGCCCTTACAAAAACAATTGTTTAATCAACTAAAAAAGTCTCCTTAAAAGAATGGGGTAGGGCCTATGTAGCACTTGTATCGTGTCTACTGAATAGCCCGAATGTATGTTGGGGTGGACGTACGTTATACACACACGCTCTACTCATCAGGTGATTATTTAATTTTGCATAATATCGTCCAGCCTTCATGTACATGTATGGCTTATGATCAGAGGCGTACCCAGCTTTTGGAAACTGGGGGCCACGACATAGTTGTACCGACGAAATGTATGATGTACCGACAATATTTCTTTTTTACAGACTCCAAAAAAAATCGTAAAAGTTGCACAATTTTTCTCCGTCAGCAGCTGACATCTTGATAAGGGGAGAGGGGGGGGGGAGAGAAGTGACGTTGTCCTCAAAATCGGCCGAAAAAAACTCATGGTCAAAATCAGAAATGTACCGACGGAGGCTCGTGTGTACCGACGGGGATATTTCAGGGGGGCCACGGGCCCCCGGGCCCCCCTTTGGGTACGCCACTGCTTATGATAAGTGGCAGTGGCGTAGTCAGAGGGGGGGGGGGGCA
>CM069446.1:60117213-60171296 GCA_035610835.1 Ophiura sarsii | reverse complement strand
GCGCATTGAGGGATATGAGCGGTGATCAGTAAGGGATTAATTACGGCATTATGTGTGACTGAGTTAACCAAATTGGTCTCGTGCTGTGTATTGGAAATGCGACTTTTGAAAATGGGATATTTTCCTTTAAATGGTGCTAATCATGGTTTATCTTTGTTGTTAGGGGGCAAATTTGGTATCAAATTATGCCTAAAAGATTCATCTAAATGCCTATCTAGCCTGTTTGGACAAAAACAAATTGAAAGTTACTCAAAATGACATAAACAAAGTGGTATACTTTCTTTTGTTGAACCCTTTATGTACTTCAGTAATGAAAAGTATTACCAGTATAGGCTTGAGCATGCAGGTTTAAACGCCTACTTTGTGGTTTAAGACAGATATATAAAGGTCGAGCGACGTAAGTTGATTTAATGAGGATTAGGTGTTCCAATGAATTGTAGATAACCAGTGACAATTTGTGAATGATGTTATAGTAATAATCTTATCTTATGAATGATGCGATACATGATTATTAGAGACCCATCAGGTCCGTAGCCAGGGGGGGGGGGGGGGGGGGGGGGGTGTCGAGGGGTTCGATCGAACCCCCTAAATTTTTCAAAGGTAAAAAAAGATAAAAAAAGGTAAGAAAAGGGACATCTGTATAAATAAAGTTACATCTGTTGTTTGTGGTTGGCAAAGTAATACTTCTTTCTCAGATCATTCACTGGCGTATCAAAGGGAACATTTTTCATCTTTTACATATAGATTTATATGTAATAATAATTGTACAAATTTGTCCACGTATATTTTCATATGTTCAGATCTAGTAAGTATTTTCTAAAACTTGTTTATGATATGCAAATGATCCACCAAGTCGCCCTAGCACTTATACAACTCGCCCATTGCTTAATAATATAGTATTTCTTAAAGAATATAACACAACCTTCCTTGCGCCTTTGATCTGTCTGCTTCACTAATGCAGCCATCGAGAGTACTACAATAGTTATATTGTTAACGCCAGATAAGTAGAGAGGTTTCTAGTTAATCACCGATCTTTTTCCGATGCTTTTAACAATAGAACGAAATACCGTTGGAATATCGTTGTAAAATCGCTAGAAAAATGCTTTAAAATCACTGTAGAGTTTGGATATCGCCCCTTAGTAGTTTTGATACCTTCATGGTGCCTTGGATACAAAATATTATTTCTTGATTAAATAAATGAAATGAAACATTATAACGGATTAATGCCAACTGCAAAAGGTAAAAGAGGAAGACAGAAAACTGCTCATTGCCCAGTTATTTACGGTGATACGCAATTTATTTTATGTTATGTATATTGTGATTTTTTTAGATTATTATGTTTCACACGGTGATTGATGTATGTATTTGTTTTAATGTTAACACTTTCCACGCGGCAGGCGTCTGCAGATGACAATCCAAAATTGTACAGAATGTCAAAATGTCAAAATTATTGAATATAATTTTCCATATTTAGAATCAACATGTGAAATGCATTCTAATAATACATATAGGCCTACGTGCCATTTTCAGTTATCCTTGAGATAGATGTATGAAAGTTACGAAAGGTTTCTGGAAATTCTGCTTTGTACCGACGCGTGGAAAGTCTTTGGCATTTTTGGTTAGGCGCTAAATAAATGCCTTGTATCTTTATTATTAGTACTTTCCACGCGGCTAGACCATGTACAAAACTTTAAAATAAAAAAAAAATCCCTCCAATTTTCGAGACTTATCTCAAGAATTACTCAACCAATTTGAAGGCATTTCTCATGGCGATTCCAAATATGGTGATAAAACTTCAAATTAAATCGTTTTGACATTTTTGTACAAAATATAGAATGCCCTCTGCAGACGTCTGCCGCGTGGAAATGTTAAAAACTGAAGGTATAGGCACATTTTTTCTAAGATTCCTGATACAAATTCGTTATGGTGTTATGTAGCCTACATGTAGGCCAATATAACGCATGGTGGAGTCTGAACATGGTCTGAATAGGCCTACTGTAAATAAATATGCAGTTTCATAGTTATGCATGTGCATTCAAAAGCCTTGTTGTATCTGTATTCCTGTATGCTTTTGTTATTTTTAAAAGTTTTATTTTAGCATGAAAAGTAAATTACCGTCTGCATTGCCTTTTTTAAAACGGTTGACCTAATAGGGGAATATGGGGCAACTGGACCGTGGGGCAAGTGGTCCGAAATGAAGGATTTTGTAATTGTACAATCCTTTTTCCGATGCTTCTGAGATATTCACTATACGAACTATATAGTTCTTCTAAGAGTTCTTTCCTTGACTTCATTTCATTTGCACTATGTTCTTGTTTCATTCTTCTCATGGTTAAGCTTTGGTTTTCTTGAGATTGATTCATTGTTACGCTCATTGTTTCATCATTCATTTAAGATTTAGGTTTTGAGCCTTATCTTTGATTTGTTAGAAATCATTAAATTATACGCTTGCTTGTGTACAATAACATATAATACAACTCACCCCTGTCGCTTCTGTATTTTCAATCCTTCCTGTTTAAAATATGTGCGAAGCACGATAAAGTATTCACTTTTGTTGATTATGATGTCTTTCGGTGATGGAGTAGGTTCGTAGTCGGTATAGCTGCCACCATATGACGGAGCGCGATCGAGGGTCAGGCACTGGTCATAAATAAATTACTAGATGATACACTCGAAGAACTTGAGGTTGAAGATACTTGGTATTATTTTATTCGCATATTGTTGAAGATGGTTTGTCTCGAAGAGACTTCTCGCTCGGAGATCAAAATGTAATGTTGTGATGAAATATAATTATCGAAATGTAATGAATTACTGGGGAGTATGGGTATATATACAAGACAAACAGGAAGTATAATAATAGTCACAAGACAAGGTTCATAGAAATATGCAAATTAGTCTTAAGGAGACACCTCCACCCAATTTCTATACAACTTTAACATAATAACAATTGACCTTTGTTTTGGTCTACCCACCACCATTCAACTAGGAGGTCATTGGCCCAGTTAGATGATATAGTAAATAATCCCCGTGACGAGATTATCTCTATAACGTCATCAGTGATGTCAGATGACAAGCCTAATGCACTTTGGTAGTGGTTATAGTCAGGGCTAGGTAACATGGTAGATAAAACCCCGATTCTCTTGACCTTAATAGTTTGTCGTAACTGGTCTAGTTGGCGCTATAACATGATCGAAGCCAACCAGGGGATATTAGACATGATGATCCCAATCTCTTTGAAACGCATTTATGGCACAGAAATTATTCACATTAATGGTTGAAAAACAGCTAATTTCTATTACACTGGCGCGGATTTGGTTTAAGACAGGCAGAATCATCTATTATATGGCATGAAATATCAATAATTCTTTTTTGAAATTGATTTTAATGTAGAACAATATCGGAATATCAAATCATGGATGGCTTCGTCTGGCAGAGCGACGTACGACGGGCGTTGCAATATTTGCATTTCATGAATATTTAGATTAGATAGTTGATATGGTACGAGTTGGATGAGATTAACGCGCCAGCTTGGCTAACGGTACTTAGGAAAAGTGTGATTGTTATTCACCATCGGATCGATGGTGTATGAAATAAGAAAATTGATTCAAGCATGGAATGATTCAAGGACATAAGCCTTCTTAGTTCAATGAACCATGGAATTATTAGAAAGAGAAGAAAGGACAACGACTACTAATAATATCATGAATGAACGGAATCAGGCACGTAAGCAGGATTTGTTTAGGGGGGCGGTAGTATTTTCTGGAAAAGGTACATTGGTACCCACAAAATCGTAAAAGGTTGCCCCACATTTTTTAGTCATCTCGGGGGTGGGGGGGGGGGGGGGGGGGGGGGGGGGGGTTGGAGCGGCCCGAAAAAAATGCTCTACACAATGGAAAAGGGGGCGTTTTCCGAAAATTGGGGTAGGGTGGGGTGTTTTCACAAAAAAGGTTACATTAGTACCAAAAAAGGTACATTGGTACATAAAAGGTAGGCCTACATTGGTACAAAAATCCTTTTTTTTCTTTCTTCAGGATTTACAGGACATTCTTTATCGCAGTGAAATTGCAAAAGAAAAAAAAGTATTCAAAATTCAATAAATGAAGAGGTATTTTGCAAAAGGGCTATGGTGCATTTTTTCAAAAAATGAGTTTGATATAGAAATGTATAGGGAAAAATCATATGTTTCAAGGAAACAAAGTCATTTTTTTCAAAAAGACCTACATCTCATTGTAAACAGCCATTGAAATTGTTGTTTTGTTGCAAAAGGGCCTGTATCCAGAATTAAATCGGGATACAGGCTCTTTTGCAACAAAACAACAACTTCAATGGCTGTTTACAATGAGATGTAGGTATTTTTGAAAAAAATGACTTTATTTCCTTGAAACATATGATTGTGACCTATACATTTCAATATCAAACTTATTTATTTGAAATGATTAAAATAAATGATTTTTTGTGTGTGGTATTTTTTCTTTATGTACAAACAGATGGAGTTTTGTTGCAAAAGGGCCTACATCCAAATTTTGTAAACAAAAAAAATGTAAACATGATTTAAAAATAAAATAAAACTAGCACATTTAAAATTTATTTCTATTTCAATTAGTATGTAGTGTACCTCTTTCATAATCCATTCAGTTTTTCAATTGCTCAACTTGAATATTTAGAAACAGTTTTTTGACTTTTTCTCAATAAGAGCCAAAGTGGATGTAGGCCCTTTTGCAAAATACCTCTTCAAATATAGCGAACGAAAAGCAATCCTGTCATTTTCTAAAAATAAAGTGTAATAACAAACAGAAAAACATATCACATTTATAGGATTCGAACCTCTGATCTCATGATTGTGAAGCCAGCGCTTAGCCGTTTAAGCTAATGAGGACTATGCATGAAACATTTCAAGAAGGAAATTACATAGAGTTCAAAATACGAATATCACTTAAATAGTTGATTATTATGCTGAAGGAGATTGTAATTATGATTTCATTATAATGCATTGCACTACTTTTTTAAACGATTCTCTGCTGTTAATTGTCAACTCAAAACGTGGTGAAATTGGTGTAAGTAATGCTTTTCTAGAGCAGCCCAATAGGGCGATTGCATGGAGGTTCATTAGTTCAAATCCTCCTCCAGAACAACTCATGCATACATGTAGTACAATACAAATCACTTGGATCAATAATCAGCAAAACACTGTATTGTAATACATGCATGCATGAGTTGTTCCGGAGGATGATTTCAACTAATGACCCTCCGTGCAATCACCCTATTGGGCTCATTTGATGTTATTTATTTCTGAATCAAACCATTAGTTTAGGGATCGTCCAAAATCATTTTTTTCTTTTCTGAGATTAAATAAACCAATAAAAACACATCCCGCCTCAATCATCATTCTAATGATGCAATCCTAGATTAACTGAAATCAAGGTAGGGTTATTCGCAGATTGTTTAGGATACAGTGGTTATACATTTGAAGGGCACCTGGAAATTACGATCACAGCTAATAAACCACTAAAGATGATATTGGTTTAATTCATTATTTTAGTTGTTGCACAACTTTTGATATCTAGATGGGAGAATATAATATAATAGCAACAGCAAATTATAGTGATTAGAGTCAAGCTGCTATTCTGTAGCTGTGATGGGCTGGTTCCAGTCGTTTGTTACACCGTTTGTTGGAGAAGTCTTGGTGGACCCAAATATGGACTTCTGTGATGTGTAATCCGTTTGTTTACTCGATTATCGTGTTTTCATAACACACTTTTGGGTGTGGCGTGAGCAGAGCTCAAGTGAAAAGGGTAGTCCCCAGGCTTTGCCGGACTTTCGACTCTGTTTGTTCATGATTTAGATATTTTCCTGAAGACGATTTGTTAATAATGTGACCATCCACCCAGTGTATAGTCCCAACTCCCATGGCCTTTCAAAGATATGAAAACTCAGGAATAATACAAAATAATAATTAACTACATGTCATATAATGTTCAATCTTATTTGAAGTAGGTTTAACTCAAGCGCAGAATTTTCATTTTGAAAAATGGTGACTTTACACTAGATTCGTTGTGGACGGACATAATGCCTTTAAAAATTTGACGATCCCTCAAATTCCTCCGAATCAGGCGACCAGTAGGCCTATTGGCAATACCGAGAGGAGGTTATTCATCAGCTGCCCTCTTTGCAGGATTGATATACTGTGTTTAAGATTTTCAGAAAGAAAACACACATTATGTCATGATGTGTGTCATGATAATCGTAAACCAATTTGGTTACAAGGTTTATGCCATGAATTGAACGTCATGCACCAATTCAATTGAACATAGAATAAGTCGGGTGCGATTACCCTTTGTACGTCCGTTGCGCATGACTACACTGAACCCGGTTATAGACTTATCCAGAGAGGAGTGGAATGGTGTAAAAAATCACGGTTTTGAAAGCATTGGCAGTGCAAATGCTCGAACAAGTACAATATTTTCACACTTATGCCCACTACAATCAAGTCATATTGTCAAATATCAGTGCGCTTACATTATAGTTTATTATTTTTCTCAAATAATAAGTTAATCAATGGCCAGGGTTTCTTTACGATGGACTGGGACACGTCTAGATTACTTGTTAGTGACGATACTAATGAATATGCACTAAATATTCATTTCTAACTGATGATTGACAGTTCTCGCTTCACTGCTTGCCTTATGCGGCATGTCGCAACTGTTAAAGGGGGCGCTGTGTACATGAACCAATTTGATTACAGGCACAGATCTGGAGTTTCTTATCCCATAATTATTAATATCCCTGTTATAGTGCACTAGGGTTCGTCACAGGCATACTGCTTTCTTTTGAACAATACGACTTTTGTTGATACTTGACATATATCTTTACCTTCTACAATCCAAAACATTTGGAACTTTAGGGTATTTACACATGTGATTTTTCTCCATATCTTTGAAGCTAACTCCCTGAGTGACTGATTGAAAATTCACAGATAGTATGGGCGATATATGAAGATGGGTTTAGATCATGTTTAATGTACTTTATATGATTGACAGATATGCAACAGTAAATATATACATGCAGTACAGTCGTCTTAAGATACTAGGTGCATATTGCATTTTATGGGTGCTATATTGTAGTGTGCTTAGGGACTTTCCGAAATATGATTAAAACCATAGGTTGTGGTTGAAATGACCGTAAAATGGCGCATATTGCTAATTTGGGACATTGGTGGTTTAGATTTCCGATCAATATTATCATTTAAAGAATGCTTCAACTTAAATCATTATCACGGGTATTCATTTGGTAGAGTTATTAGTTCATGAATTTGCAAATAACAAAGTACACCATTTCTTACTTATCTAAAGACACTCGTCTACTTGTAGGACCCGAACGCCGTAATATTTGCGAATTCAAAGATACTCACTGGCTACAGAAATCTGTGTAATGGCTAAAAACAAAAATGCAGTTTTGCCTTTTTTTCTGAAATGTATTGGAGTTATTGATTATTATGAAAAATGGTGGTATGTTTTAAAACATTTGGCGTAAAATGTATTACGTCACAGGCGTGTTTTAATAACGTTTCATCTCGACAAAGTGCTACGTCATTTGTTGGGGTAAGTGGTCCGAAGGGGTGTGGGGCAACTGGACCGCCTGCAAAAACTTAATCAAAATTGTAAAATATATTTTGAAAATGAGTTGTAAGTGTCAATAAAACATGACTCGGTATTGAAATGGGAATAGAATATGAAATAATTCACATTCTTTCAAGTTCTTCGACATTTTGGGGCATTTCGGGTCTAATACCACTATTTCTGATATTGAAGGATTACAATATGACATGAAATTGCTTTAGAATGGTTTAAAACCTCGGTATTATCAATTACATCTTTATTACATTTTGAATGGTGTCTGTAAAGGTATTTGCTATGACGAAATATCATGATTTATGTATTTTATCCACTGCCTTTTGTGTATATCAACCGTTGGGTCATCATTGTCATATTGACTAACTTCCCCTGTAACATGAAAAGCTGGCTAAATATCAAGATGGTTTATTATAAGTACTAAATGATGATTACATGAAGTAAATAAAATCATTAAAGAAAGGGGTATATATAGACAAATGTATGGGGCGTCTGAATATCACAACCATTTAACCATTTAACTAGGTTCATACCGTTTTATCTATAATAAACGTGCAGTCAAAAATTGCGCTTGCTTTGTACACCATTAGTATTACTGCTTTTTACACGTTAACCACGAAAACTGTATAAAACACGGGTTTCATGAGACCTGTATCATTTTTACACGTTAAATGATATGGAAATGAGTTTGTAAAGAAAATACTGCTTAGTTACCGTGTTGTCAATCAATGATTTCTGTGTATTCTAACCGTTGGAACATATAGGACCAGTTGCCCCAACGATGGGGTAACTGGACCGTGCCAAGTAAAGTTTTTAGTTAGTGGTAATTGGCCTTTTGTTTGGATATTTTTTAACATTGATTATATGTTTTATGTAAACAGTTACATGGGTGATATTTTCATAGCAATTCCATAAATATTTACACGAGCTTTAGGCTTTTATATCATGAAATATGCTTAACCGGTCCAGTTGCCCCATCCTCCCCTACATAACAAATACTTTGCATGTTTGGACTTATTTGGAGGTATTTTTTAATGTATAATTCAGTTATGGTGACCAATATCCATAATGGTGATTAATTAATTAATTAGCTTGTACAAGTAAGCGTTTCAGTCAATATAGCGTTCAGTAAACACCAATTACGATCGCCTCTTCAATCAATAATGCGGATAAACTTCGAGACGATTTATAGTAGATTCATAAACTCTGGCGCATCGGTATCGATTTTGGACCTCGTCCATTGGGCGTTAGAGGAACCCATTTTGACCAATGATGAAACAGCGGTACTTTTATAGATGTTATTATCATGATTATTTGCGCTCCATAAATGCTATTCATGATAGTGTGGCTTTATGAATAGGGATGATCATAGCTTTACAATCACGACAACCAAAAACTTAATCCAGCAGCTTCAAATGTGTTATCCCTGTGGAAGCGGTTACCACAATAAAAACAAATCGACCATCATCGACCGTATCAGGTTTCGAAAGAAAAATATTATGTATGTCATTTTACCTATTCATGAGTTACTGGATACTTTTTTTTTCCCCCGTTTTTATTATGCACGTGGAATAAAGGAAACATTAAAATAATAATAACAGTTCTACGTATTTATTTGCGAAAAAAACCGGAAAATAATTCAATAATCATTTTTTATATACCTAGGTACAAAACCATTTGTCCTAATTAAATGGAAAAACAGTTATATCAACCAAGATACGGATTATAAACGTTACTTTAAGTATTTCTCGCTATGAGACCACCTGAATACCTTTATCAATTTAACTGAATAACAATACATTTCTTTTATCGTTATGCCGATAATCCAACCGTAAGTTCCCTGTCACGAGGTACATATTGGTGACTACATCACAGTTACATCAGGGACAATCGAATGAAGGGACAAGAAACGGCCTATTGTATCGTTACATCATCGTATTCAATTGCAAAACATGCGAGTTGCGGGTGTGTTTTTATTCAAGGAACTCAAAGGTTGCCCTATAATCTTTCGAAAAATGATCAAAATATATTTTTCCAAAAAACTTAGGCCTAGGTCAAACTGAATACAATTTAGACGTGATTTGTTCAAAAAATAACGTGCTAGTGTTAATAATAATCGGTATATTTGAGAAAAATGTGATAATTTTAGATTTATAAAAAATGTGAAAACATGCTAGAACAAAGTAATTAATATTTTTCCTGGGAAGTTTAAACTATAGACATTTTGTTCCTATTGATTCCAATATCCAAATTAATCGGAAAATGATGTTCTTTGATGATATATATTTGCATTTCTAGAGTATACATGTAGTAGTTCAGTAGGAATTGCACAGGTATGTAGTCAAGTGGATATCTTCACAATTATGAAATGACCGTGAAGTAGGGTATAAATGCAATTTTATTGCTGAAAATGATCCATCAGGCAGGATGTCTACATTCAGATTTTGTTTTATTGACGTCAAGCCACGTCCTTTTCGATAATGTTATAATTATGACAAATATAGTTTATCTTATAAACATAATATCATGTTTGGTATCAAATTAAAGCTGTTGACTCCTATAATACATATAATAAATACATGAAATGATAGTAATTTTATGTCACCTGTAATGTTATGTCACGTACTATGCAACGCCATATTCTGCCTGTCAATTTGAACATGTGATACTTCATCCATGGTACAAATAAAACTGTCAACTGTTTGTTAGTAATAGATTTGGAGTTAGAGGCATCAGCAAACTTATAATTATTTGTTTTGAAAACGTTCAAATATTTAATACAAGTAGATTGAGACTATGGTCTTCATTATTTGTGATTATTTTGATTAATTAAAACCGTGCCTTGTTGAAGGGCTACAGTATAATACTTTATCAAACATAACAATTCCACCCTCAGAACATAAGAAACCCCTATACTGCAGTTACCAGTATTCTCATTATATTGCTTCTCCACTGATTTTTCTTAAGGACTTGTGAATAGTTGCGTACATGCTTGTAAATCTACATTAGGCCTACATTTATTTTGAAACAAACAAGCAAAGACTTATATTTTGAAATTGACAACATTGAGAACAGCTTAGACACTAAAAAATACTCAGATAAAAACGATTGCGTCATTACTCATCTGCCTAAATTTGAATATATAGGCTGTGATTTAATTTTATACCAAACACGATATGTTTGTGTTGCAAATATATTTGTCATTATAACAGTGGCGTAGCTAAGTTTTTCATAGGGGGGGGGGGGCAAGAAATGAAAGTTAACCGACAAGATTGTCTAGTAAAGAATTTCGCGCGTAGCGCGAACATTTTCGACTTAACACTTATTTTTGCTCTAATTAAGCTCGTTGCATATGGGGACGCGGGCAAAAAATTGCCATCTGTGTACTTTTGACCATCATTATTCCATGATTCCTCTTGTCAAATGAACCGACAGTGCCAATCTCAACCGACACGACAGTCACTATTGGGGGTGGGGGTGGTCGCCACTGCATTATAACATAATCGATGAAGGGGGTGTGGCTTAACACGTCAATAAAAAAGTTGCCCAATAGTGCCATTTTGGCACCCGGTGGTCTGAATCTAGACTTACTCATCCATGATTTTCAGCAATACAATCACATTTGTACCCTACTTCACGTCATGTCGAGCTTTCACCCGACTAAGAGTCCATCAGTATCGAACAAGGCACACAGCGAGTCGTGCAGTATGATTGCTGAGATTTGTACCAGTGCCCATTCATGAATGTATTGTATATGCTTGCTCAACTGATGATGTTTGCACCCCCGCAGCACGCATACTTATGTAATAGTACAATAGTTTCTTGTCCCTTCATTCGATTGTCCCTGGTTACATGCACACCCCGACACGGTATTAACCTTGCATATTACGATTAAATTCGAGTGCCTCCCCCTCTTTTGCTTCTGTTACCTCTTTACTGAAATGGTAAATCGCTAAAATCGGCCAATGTCTGCGAATCGACTATAATATCGCCATCGTCACGCGCTGAGTACCCTCCTATTGTAGTCTTATAAGTAGCACTTGATAATCAATATTTGACTTGAAAGGAAACTGTTTGAGAAGGAAGACGATTTGCTAGTCAGTCGAAAAGGGTCATGTGTTTTAAGCTCGCCTCCTTTCGCGTTACACACGGATTTTGGCTTTCGCAACATGATTTTAATTTTACACATTTATATTATTTGCTTGTATACCCCCCTGAGGTAGTAAAAGTATACATTTTCTGAAGGGAAATTGCATGAGGAAACCAAATATGCCATTAAAATTATAGTACGATTAAGAACTAAAATGGTATGATCGGAAATGTTGGGGAAAATATCAGAGTTTTTTAATTTTTAATTTGAGATCCAAATATTTTTTATACCTACCCGGTACCCTATCATTATTTACTTTACATATTTGAATTCCTCATGAAATTACCCATTAGATGATATATAATTGTCAAAGTTACTACGTCGGTATGGTAATTATACCGGCTAGTGAATATCTCCAATTTTTATTTTATATATTTTTAGAATTTTCAGAAATATTTGTTTAAGGATGAACCCTTCCCTGATATAAACTGCATTTCTGAATTCCTCTAGTTACAAGCTTTCCAAAAATGTATACTTTTGCTATCATAGGTTGAAAACTTTTTCTGTTATAGTTATTTTTATAAATCCGCTAAATTGAGGCTGATTATTCATGTTGACTGTGTAGCGAATAGGAAGAAAGCTGATGATCATGGTCTTATCCATAATTAATTAGTAGTTACAAATAGTTGACAAGTCTGTTGAACCACATACTTAAAGACTACTAAATATCCTTTAAAACGGGACCAGAATGGTGTTTTTAACATAAGGGGATGACTAGTTATTGTAAAAAGAACAAAGATTATCGCCATTATTGGATTATCCCCATTGAGTTAGTACAGGCGGCAGTACCCCTTCCAGCGGCACCCCTTCCAGCACCACCCCTGGTCTCCAAACATCAAACAGCTGTATCTCCCCTTCTGTATTATTAGCTACTAGCGGCGTACCCTCGCTACGCTCGGGCACTCGCTAGCTGAGTATTATATCTAAATTAGATATCTTCATGATTTGTAGCAAAATGGGCATAGACAATGAGTTCAAAATTGTAGATCCCTGATTTATTTATTTTTCATTTGAAATAGACTTTGTTTACAGAAATCTTAGTTTTGTGATATCTTTGAATCTCGGAAATACCCCATTTAGAATGGAAACAATGATGTTATAGTTACCCCGTTTGTTGGAAGTGGCTCTTTTTACTTCAGGCTTTTCTTCCATCTTTTCCATGTTTTCTAACTTTCATTTCATTCAGCCAGAATGCTTATAGGCTTTTTAAGCCTGGCCCGAGCATTTTGCTTGAGCCTGGTCCCTTCAGGACCCAAGCGTGTGTCCGTTCGGACCGACGGTTTAAACAAACAATCAAACAAACAAACCCCCAAAAATGTGCAGTACCGACCCCATACCCCATTATAGTGTACACATGGTGTAGAAGATAGTGTGCGGTTAGTGGTCAACATGATCAAAGCGTATATAGGCTATTGTGAAATAGCAAGAGGTCCTTGATACTCAGGTTCCCTTAATCCTAATATCGGTGCCACGGCGCCCTTGCTAATCCAGGGATCTTAATAAGGCCTACCCAGAAACGCTAAATATTATTAGGTATCCCATAATAAGACATGAAATAACCACTCTAGGCCCTACCCCATACATCCTTAAAATCCAGTTATCACAGGTACCCTTAATATTCCATACTCCAGGTACCTAGTGTACCCTTATAATCCAGACAGGCCTACCCACCCCATGTGTTCATACACACGTGTAGGCCTAGATTTCACAACCCCCTCCGCGGACGCCCCCCCCCCCCTAAATGTTGCCAAGTCTCTGATAGAACACGCCGCCGCTGTATAAAATAAATTTAGGGCCGCGACGCTACTGGTTTTTTTTAGTGGTTTTATTAAATTTTATAGTGGGTCTTTCATAGTCGGCGGGAGGCGGGTTCGCACCATGATCACTTGATGTACCCACCCAGTTCAGTGTTAGCCATCCGTTTATTTTATTTTTCGGCCTATTGGCATTAAATTATTTCTCCAGTAGGACTATTTCTGCATGTATATTTTGCTCTAACAGTTCCTTGCCTATCCCCCAAGTATTATATGATATCACGGTTTTCTGGCCTATCTATGTTTTTATATAGCGCGCCCTGTCCGTGGCCCGCATTGTGGATGGGTCCGCGATGAGACTGAGGCACTGTCGTATAAACGCATTTTCCCTGTCACTATTTAGTATTAACACATGTTATCCTAGATGCAGGCCTACGGTTTGCGCCTTATACGGTTTGCCCCGGCCTTGCTCCCAGTTCCTTCAAAGGGGTTCCTGTATACCCTGGCTATATGATTGACTCATCATGCCGTTTTCTTGTACTATAGGGTTTGCACTATGCATGGAGCAACGGATGCTTGCCGCCTTTACTCTACCACATAACAAACTACGCTTTGAGCCACTTACGCGTGTGCACCTACGCGTGTTCCGGTATCGCCCGATTACGCGTGCGCCGGCATCGGCGCCTGACTACGCGTGCGCCGGCAATCGCCTGAATACGCGCGCGCCGACAATCGCCCGATTACGCGAGTTGTGCGCCGGCCATCGCCATGGCGTGTCTAGCGTATACGCGGCGCGTAGCAATAACATAGCAACGGGCTACAAAACCTCGAATTTCACGGAATCTAACCCAAATTTAAAAAATCAAACATAAACTGGTTCGTCGTGGGACCAATACGCACTCGCACAGACAATTTGAAGTCAATCGAAGGTGCGGAAAGGGGAGAACATCTCAGGACAGGAATTGGCAACTCCGTATTATATTATAGACTAGCGGCGTACCCTCGCTACGCTCGGGCACTCGCTAGCTGTGGTGTAGGCCTATCTAAATAAGTATTTCTTTAGTAAGTCATTGGTTGTTTTACAGCACATCGGGATAAACGATGTTTTGAGTAATGATGTTGTTGTTCAGGTGTCCCTGTGTGGTTGTTGGTTCTACTTGAACAACTATGTCTTTCAATGACCTGGCGCGAGAAAAGGCTACATACAGTTGTCCATGAGAAAAGACTGGCGCAGGTAAGTAGATCCCGACTTTGTCAAAAGTTTGTCCTTGTGAATTGTTGATGGTCATGGAGTAAGACAACCGAACTGGAAATTGCAGACGTTCCAGAACAAAGGGAAGTGATGGATCTGACGGTGCTAGTTTTAATCTGGGTATTAGTACACGTTGTCCTGCCCAGTCGCCGGTGATGATTTGCGCATCAATACTATACTCATGCAGATGACAAACACGTAATCGAGTGCCATTGCACATACCTTTGCGAACATCCAAGTTCCTTAATAACATGATTGTGGCACCCTCTTTAAGTTGAAGACGATGAGGTGGCATTCCAGTTGGAGTTAGGCTGTTGAGGAATTCCATACTGTAGTTGTGATTTTCTTCTTCATTATCACAAATGATGCAATCTGTGCTGTAGTATATGCGCGTATTGCCTGGGAGCTTTTCAAGGATTTCGTCATTAAGAGTTAATGAGTCGTCATTTCTTGGTGTTAGAATGACACACTTATCTCTGTTTGAGCTGAAATCAGGGAAAATAGCATTTATGATTGTGTCTTGGTGTAAGCATTGATAGGAATGTTAATGCTTCCATCGGCGACATTTGGTTCATCAGTATGAAGAGTGCCATTGCCTAATTGAAGAAGCCACTGTGCAAAGTCTTGTTCATTGGGTCCAGCACGCATGTTAGTAGTGAGATGAAGCTTTGTGATTTCTGACCACAGTGGGGACCGTTTGAGGCAGTTTTCGATTACAACGGTCGGTGGACTTCGCGGTATGACTGGAAGAACTTGCCGGAAATCACCACCAAGTAGAAAAATCTTACCACCGAATGGGATTTCATTTCCCGTTATATCTTTGAGGAGTCTATCAATTGCACGAAGCGCGTGGATTGGAACCATCGATGCTTCATCAACGATGATCAGTGTCAGGGATCGAAGCATGGCGGCGTGGCGAGATGTTGGAGTGACATTACATGTACTTGTATCCAGGATAGGAACTGGAAGCTTGAACAAACTATGTACAGTCCGACCTCCTCTTAGTAAAGTAGCAGCTATTCCTGTCCATGCAGTTGCAGCAACCTGGAAGAAGCGATTAAAACCAATTATAGTTAATTTGAAGTAAAAGTTTCGATCCCGACCATTTTCAGGTTCTGCTAAACACCTTTTCATCGGCTGGTATATGACCCGATTTGGTGAACTCGACCTTACAAAAATGTGGCGTCAGAATCGGATCATCATAGACGCTACATAGGTTATTTGTATTGGCTCCAATATGGTCATGTAATCTTTATCCTGTGTTCAGAGCGAACATTTTACTTCGAATTATTTTATTACAAACACAAATTAACGTTTATGTAGAAATTAAAGTTGTGTTAGGAACTGCATTTGGCATCATTTATGTTTCTTTTGCTTGAATAGTGTGAAATACCTTGATATGACGTGCTCGAAGCGCTGACATCAAAGTGTTGTAGACCATTGTTTTCCCATTACCACCAGGACCATCTACAAAGAAAGCACGGCATTTAGGAGGATCTCCTCGTTGAACTTCATCAACAGCTGTAAACACAGCTTGCACTAACATGTCTTGTTCCGGATTCAAAGTTGCCAAGTTGATTCGTGCATTTTCTGCCTCAACAGCCACGTCAACATGTGCGTCGTCCTCTGGTTGAACCGTCTGAACTGCTGGTAGACCAATGCCAGGGCAAGTTATGCCTGCATTGAATAAAATAAATGTGAATTCAGAAAAGAAAGGGAAAAAAACCTATTTCAATTTGATTAGACAAACAATGTAGCTTTTACTTTTTTGTGTATAAGTAATGGATGGAGATAATCTTCTATCATTGCTGATTTGTCGGCAGATGGGTTGGGCATTTATTTGAAGTACTATTCTATTTGTATTATTGTTTGAGTGTAGATAAGTGTATTGGTAAGAAGTGTATTACCTGCGGTAAGTAGAATGTTATCTATGTCTTGTAAGGCTAGTATTTCGGCGTTGGTAGTAGAATGGTGTTGCAGATAGTCTTCTGTCATAGCTGATTTGTGGGCAAGCCACAACTTCTTTGGGTCTGAGGGATTGCAGTGTGTACATATAGCTGCAAATAAGTCTCGTAATTGCCGTGGCATGCGGAAAGTTGATGCTTCAGTTAGCACATTGTCCCATTCATTGTCATCAGCTAGAAGATGTCTGTGTCGGCATGCTTCTTCAAAGGAGCTTAACAGTTGTCCGTTAACCTCTCTGAGACTATTAAAGCTGGTTGCTCCAGGTACATGAAGAAGTAGTAGACGAAGACAAAAACGTTCCTTATCTTTTGGACTGACTGAGTACATTCTGGCAATAACTTTATGGCCTCCTTGTTTGCGAGGTTTCCATTGCTTCGTGGGTTGGTCGTACACGAAGTGTTTTGGAATTTGGTGGTACAGATAACTGCGGGCCTCAGTGTCTATTTGGTTGAGTTTGAACCAAGCTGTTAAGTGGGTGTCTTGAAAAGATGCCCGTTCTAATGCAAGTTCCTCTTGACCGGGTAGAAAATATACCGATTGTTGTTCAGGCAGATGAATGGCTAGTCTCATGATAGTGTGCGATTGGTAATGCATACGATATTCTGAAAGGCGCCAAAAGCTTTCGGGTGCACTGACGTACCTGTTAAAAAGGAACGGAGTTGAGATTAATATAAATAAGGACTTATGTATCCAAACGTAAAAACTGGCTTGAATTTGGTTTCATGGAATGGTTATAGGCAAGTGGTCTGATATATAGTGAGGTGGGTAGTGATAATGTAAACATTGTTACCTGACATCAAGGAAGGTGGAAATTTCATCATGGTTGAGTGCATCATTTGGTCCTTGAACCTGGATATTGGCGCAGTCGTAACCTTTGTACACATACTTGAAGATGTATTTCACACTCTTTACTGACATGCATGCCTCAAGGTTGACGTGTGACCTGTATTTCTTGGACAGGTACGGACAGTAAGGAACAATCCATCTATAAAACAGAAAACAAATATATATATAAGAGAAGAAGTTTATATAGTTTATGTATACACTTTGGAATTAAAGGCGATATTGATATTTAAATTGTGAAGAAAGTTTGTTGAATATCATTTGATGTATGGGCGGTGTGTAGGGTCGGGTGGGGTGAGTATGTGCAAGAACCAGAGAAGACAGGAATCAATAGAGATTTTCTGTTTATTATCTTTTATGGAATACTTGTGTAGGGCCTATATGATATAAAGTAATACGAAATACCTGTTATCTACTTGGATGTTCCTGACGGTCATGGTTCTGCCATTGTCACGACGTCGATAAAGTGGATAACCATCAACGCACATACTTGTTTGCTCAGCAAAGTTTTTTGGAAAATCCTTTGAGCAAGCACCATCCTGCATACATACAGATTGTGGATTCAATAATCCACAGGGACCATGTACCATTGTAGACTTCACTATTTCAAAGAGATCTGGGTCAGCATCCCTATCAGGAATTTCAGCAGATATAAGACTATCGATGTCATTTGGTGCTCTAAGTTTACTTTCTTGATCTAAGATGATCAGCATATGGCAATGTGGCAAGCCTCTTTTTTGGAATTCGATGACATATATCATTGCTACTGGTCTACCGAGGACATGTTTAACCATGATGTCGTTTTGAAGCTCTTGTAAGTGTCTTTGGAAAACTCTTGCCACAATATCTGGTCTATGCTCTGGTCTTTCGCCGTGCTGCAGACTTTCTGTTATTTCTGAACATTTGGGGTTGCATGTGAATGTGAGGAATAAATCAGGCTTTCCAAATGTGGTAACTATAGCCATTGCATCCTGGTAGTTTTGCTGCATAGCTCGTGGACTTCCTGAGAAGGAAGAGGGTAGTATTACTAATTTTCCGGGCTGTAGATTTTGCTCTGCTGCTTGGGAATTCAGGTGGTCCATTAGTCCTTTATATTGATCAACACGTAGTGCAGTTTGATTTTTCTTGATGTAATCCAAACGGGATGCTTCTGTTTTTACATAAGCATCTACCACATACTGTTGGAAGAGTTTTCCAGATGAATGAAGAGGGCTGAAACCTGCTCTGATCGCTAAACGATAAGTGTAATATTGCAGCAATGTGACTCGTTGTCTTGTTGCAGTGCGGTGTCCTTCTCGATGAAGTGTGTACGGGATCCATCAAAGATCACCGCGTGGGAACAGTAGTGGGTAAACCATTGGATCACAGTTGGAAGACATGTACGACAATGAGCTGGGTGGTCGATCTCGTGGGTAAACTGCGATATCTATATCAATGGGAGGTGCTCCATCTTGAGCTACAAACACGGCTGCAACTTCATCATGTCTGGGTTCATTGTAACGTCGTTGGTCCTTGCCGCGCCTGAAAAACATAGTAACTGTTGGAGGTTCGGTACTTTCCGTGTCGGAAGCGAGCATTTGTTGTTGTTCTATCTCATGCATGTGTTTAAATGCAGCTGCGAATGGATTTGTTCGTTCGATTACGTTCTGTACAACTTCCATGACATCTTGTCTGCAATTTTCGTTCTGTGCAATGCTCAAGCGAGCCTCCACTGCCTGATTACCTTCAAGGACATATATCTGTCCAAACTGGCGCGTGAGTCCTTCAGAAGGATGCAATGAGCCAGTTCTATGGTATACTTGTCCGTGTATTCGAAAGCAGTATGGGCCACGACCTGGAGGACGAACAACTTGGGCTCCCATTGAGGCAAATGCAAAAGCACTGTTGTACTGTCGTATGTTAGTACGCAAATTGTGTGATTGTGGAGTGGCTCCAGTTAGAAGATCTTGTAGCTGCTGAGGGTAAGGTGATAGAGGGGTGAGGTGAACCTTGCCATTGTGGCAACAGTTAAGCCGTTCGCCTGGAAAACGTAGAGCACCACAATGAATGCAGGATATGTTCATACGACCAACATATACAGGGTTCACAGCTTGATTATTGTGGATTCGGGCCGCAAATGAGGTTTGAGTTTGAGGTTGCAAACGTGGAACTGTTTGACGTAGGTTATGTCTGCGATGTGCCTCCTGTTTTCGTTTGGTTGGCGTGTTAATGAGGGGTGTGCCTTTCTTTCGTTTCGGCATCTGAAACAAAAAGACAATATCAATAAGTGTATTATTAGGCCTAGGCCTACTCTACTGTCTGATCTAACAATTAACATTCCTAATACAAAGCGCATTAGTATGGGATATTATTGAATTGTCAAAGGTAGCAGCAATCCGTAGCCTACGCCAAAATCATGATAAAACAATTATCATTTTTGTGCTTATTCTTAACAATGCGCTATTTATTAAAGGCCAGCTCACCCTGGCGGCAAATGTCCGAACATTCTTGAACAACGTCCGACCCCACCTGCTGAGGGGTCAATTTACCCGGCCTATAAACAATCATACATTGACTTAAAGAGATAGGCCTAACTTATACGTTACAATGCGCTATTTATTAAGGGCCTACTTGTTACAATGCGCTATTTATTAAGGGCGGCCTACAATTCAGGAAAATTGGTGTTGGACCACACAGCCCATTTCTTTGCTAATATGCCACTTTAAGGGACTATTTTCAAGCGCTGATTTTGCAACAAACTTGTGTGGAGAGCTTGAGCTATCTACTAACTGATATCCCTCCCCCGCCCCCACCAATCAATGTTGAGGGTCCCAACGACCGTGGTGACGAAACGGTTCCGAACAACATTGAATGGGGGGACTGGGGGGTGGATTTTAACGAAGTCCCCAAAGTGGTTCAACAGTTATTTCCGGAATTGTCTGAGGCTATTGGTAGATACTCAAAATGACAACTGTCTATAGGAAATAACTCGTGTTCTATACATTGCATAATCTTCTAATTTGGAGAGTGACAAGATATGTATATACTTGTTATATATAGTAAATATAAAGTAAATACGACATGTACATTGTTAGGGACTGGTCATTTTATGCGTGTTTAGGGCCCGTTTATATGGTACCTACTCAATATGACAACTGTCTATAGGGAATAACTCGTGTTCTATACATTGCATAATCGTTTAATTTGGAGAGTAGCAAGATATGTATAAACCTATTATATATGGTAAAGATAAAGTCAATACGACATGTACATTGTTAGGGACTGGTCGTTTTATGCGTGATTATGGTCCGTTTAGATGGAATGCGCGAGTGTGAGTCTTACATAGGGTGCAACGGGTGAAATGCATTATTTAAACTAATTATTTGACTGTAGTTTATTATGCAACAATCAATTAAAATCATTTTTTTTATCGCAATGTGTTTCTTTTTTGGTAAGGGACTGGTCACGACCGCATTATGGACGCTATCAAGGAATAACTATTGTGTCAATTATTATAGCGTTGTATTTGCCATTGAAGTAATTGAATGGTTGTATTTATTTTTTTAAATTTTTTTTGGGGAGGGGGGTATTTACTTACTTTGACGGTTACCATTTATCTTCAGTGTTTAATAAATACATATATTAAAAGTACGAAATGAATTGTGACGGACTGGTCATTTTACATGTGGTGGATGGCTCTTTCATACCATGTTGTTATCTTTGGTACGCACGTGTGTACTTTTAAGAGAATTAATTTAAGAAAAATAAAGGAAAAAATACAACAAACAAAAGCATGAAAAAATCAAAGACAACAGCATAAAAAAGATCAAAGACAAAATGATATAAATATATAGACAGAAAGAAAAAGGACAAACAACAACAACCGAAAAAAGAGAAAAAAAAGAGAAAAAAGAAGAGAGAAACAACAATAACAATATGTGACAAACAGATGAATAAAATAAAGAAGTAAATGAGCTACGCGAATAACGAAAATGAATACAGTATTAAAAATTCCAATGGCTCCCGCCATGAGATTTGAACTCGTATCTCTGCCCTTTTTAACATGAATTGGCCAACGCGCTAACCGATTGAGCTATCCGCCCATCTACGTTCTATCAAGTCAAATCAAGTGTCATATCATCTTCGGCTTTAGAAATTAGCACTGACTCAAAATACTCCTGTCATAGTACCGCCTTATAGCGTCTTTATATTCAGAACCATGCACTCGTACTATCAGAGTATGGACAACCGTGGCGATTAACCGTCCATTGAAAAGCATGCACATCGGTCGATTGACCCCGATAAATAATAGAACTAACTACTATTATCTATTTCAATTAGATGGACAATCGTTGACACGCGTGCAATTCAATACGGTCAATCGTGTAACGATTGTCCATCACCGCGTCATTAGAATTCCAAAGACACAATTTGGCGAATTTACAATGTAATGTTTAAACCACTAGGGACGATGATATTTAATATAACTAATGTATTAATATGAGAACATGTTTGTGTTATTCGCTTTGATAAAATATACTATTATATTTAAAATACTTGAGACTATAATACCCACCGATGACAATTAGCAATGTGTTTTAATTTAACAATATATTTATTTTCTCCAAACAACTTCTTAATGGTTCTCTGGATGCATTCCTTTTTACAGTTAATATTTTGTTCTTTCACCTTTAGTGTCAATGATGCGACGTAGACGGCTGTGCATGGACTCTATGGTGTGGTTTATGGTAACCAATGGAATTGCACGTATCGTCGACTGAATTCTGTCTTGGAAATGACTGTATGATTCACTGGTCAAATGGTTACGGACTGCATCAGTCTTTAATTGATTAGATACCAAATGAAAGATGTTTTCTATGGGATTCAGATCTGGACTTCGTGGAGGAATCGAGAGTAGCTGTGCTTTCACGCGTTTCATTGCTTGTTTTGCGGCGGCACTATTCTGCGAGGGATCCCCGTCCTGTATAAATACATTGGAATCCTTTTCAGCTTGCGTAAACATCTGGGGAAAGTTGTTATCGATGAATGAAGCAAAATAGTTCCCATTCATATTGTCATATGGTTCACACACTACAACCCCCTTTCCATGGCTAATGGCAACGACAAATTTAGCGTATTTACCGCCTGTTCCTTCTTTTCTTCCTTTGGATGTACACCCATAACACATTCCTTCTGAGCGCTTCCGGTATATTCTTGATTTAGGTGCTCTCCCCTGGTCATGTGGATTTTGTTTATATACAAATGATACGCCATCTAAATAAAAGGAAACATCTGTACACCAAAATGTATGCGGTCTCCTTATCATTTTTTTGGCAAACTTCACACGGCATTTCAAATCATTTTCTGAGAGAAGGCCTTTCTTTCTCGTTTGGTAAAAGCAATATCCATGTCTGTGTAAAACATTATTCACTGTCCGGATGGTAACATCTGCCTGTGAAATTCCTGTTACAGTCATTAGGCGAGCAATCGCAAATGTCCCCTCCGATCTTCTTAATTTTCTTAGCTCACGCAGCATATAACGTTCTGTACGAGTCGAAAGCTTTCTCGTCCGACCTCCCGATCTTTGTGCTCCTTGTGAATGAATATCATGAAGTCGACGTCTATTTTCAGGCTTAAAACGCCCCGGCAAATCTGATTTTGAACATCTTATGACACTGCTGTGTGACATGTTGCACAATCTGCCTATTTTACGTATTGACAGATTACCACGAGATCTTAGAAATCTTGCATAAGCCCGATTCTCTGCAGGTAAAGGTCCGTGGAATACCATTTTCAAAAGAAGATGAGTGAGACTGGCAATACAGATGTGCGTGATATCGATTGCAGTCAACTGGTGTGATTATTTTTACAAGAAAATAAAGTTTGTGGAATGTGCATCCGGTCAAAGGGTTGAAGTTCAAATAAGTATAAGGTCATTCATGCGCAATTATTGAGATCATAATTCAAACAATTAACTAGCCATTCATGTGTCACCATCACTACATTAACGACCACATCATAAATATGCGCTGCCTGCTGTCAGCATTCATTAAATTGTACTTCTTGTCAAATGAAGTTAAAGATGTCGTGAAACATTGCTTGTCACTAGTTCTTTAATTGATTTGTAACTATTTATTACGTCAGATTTATAAAGTATTATATACACTTATAGCTTTTGTATTGTTATAATAACGTTGAAATGTATTATATTTTAGTTTTAATTGATTGGCAAGGTATGCTACGTGAGTGGTTTACATCGTTGTGTATTAGTTGATACGAGCGCTATGCAAAAGCTGCATCGGGTGCTATGCGCGAGTTGCGTCGATCGCTATGCGCGAGTTACGTCGATCGCTATGCGCGAGTTGTGGCGAGCGCTATGCGCGAGTTGCGTCGAGCGCTATGCGCGAGTTACGTCGAGCGCTATTCGCGAGTTACGTCGAGCGCTATGCACGAGTTGCGTCGAGCGCTATGCGCGAGTTGCGTCGAGCGCTATGCGCGAGTTGCGTCGAGCGCTATTCGCAAGTTACGTCGAGCGCTATGCGCGAGTTGCGTCGAGCGCTATGCGCGAGTTGCGTCGAGCGCTATGCGCGAGTTACGTCCAGCGCTATTCGCGAGTTACGTCGAGCTCTATGCGATAGCTGTATGCAAGCGAGTAGCGCGTGCTGTAACCAAGGGGGCTACGCACGGGCCTAATTCTGGCGCGTGCTCGATCCGTCTAAATGATATTTAAAACATCATTCATACTTTCATCATGTTTATAGTGGTATCTGCTATCTTTTTGTGATAAATAAATCAGGCTTCCTTAAATAATAGGAGCAAATATTCAGGTTTAGGTATTTAATATGACCAGTCCCTAATTCAGCACAGTAGACACCTCTTGATGATGGTATATCAGGAGATTCATAGCATCTCTATTTTCTGAAAATTTGATCCAAAAAGACTTACAAATAAAAAAGTTGTGGCTAAAAATGTAAAATCAGATGATTTTTTTTGAACTTCATTCAGACAATTCAGGAAAATTGGTGTTGGACCACACAGCCCATTTCTTTGCTAATATGCCACTTTAAGGGACTATTTTCAAGCGCTGATTTTGCAACAAACTTGTGTGGAGAGCTTGAGCTATCTACTAACTGATATCCCTCCCCCGCCCCCACCAATCAATGTTGAGGGTCCCAACGACCGTGGTGACGAAACGGTTCCGAACAACATTGAATGGGGGGACTGGGGGGTGGATTTTAACGAAGTCCCCAAAGTGGTTCAACAGTTATTTCCGGAATTGTCTGAGGCTATTGGTAGATACTCAAAATGACAACTGTCTATAGGAAATAACTCGTGTTCTATACATTGCATAATCTTCTAATTTGGAGAGTGACAAGATATGTATATACTTGTTATATATAGTAAATATAAAGTAAATACGACATGTACATTGTTAGGGACTGGTCATTTTATGCGTGTTTAGGGCCCGTTTATATGGTACCTACTCAATATGACAACTGTCTATAGGGAATAACTCGTGTTCTATACATTGCATAATCGTTTAATTTGGAGAGTAGCAAGATATGTATAAACCTATTATATATGGTAAAGATAAAGTCAATACGACATGTACATTGTTAGGGACTGGTCGTTTTATGCGTGATTATGGTCCGTTTAGATGGAATGCGCGAGTGTGAGTCTTACATAGGGTGCAACGGGTGAAATGCATTATTTAAACTAATTATTTGACTGTAGTTTATTATGCAACAATCAATTAAAATCATTTTTTTTATCGCAATGTGTTTCTTTTTTGGTAAGGGACTGGTCACGACCGCATTATGGACGCTATCAAGGAATAACTATTGTGTCAATTATTATAGCGTTGTATTTGCCATTGAAGTAATTGAATGGTTGTATTTATTTTTTTAAATTTTTTTTGGGGAGGGGGGTATTTACTTACTTTGACGGTTACCATTTATCTTCAGTGTTTAATAAATACATATATTAAAAGTACGAAATGAATTGTGACGGACTGGTCATTTTACATGTGGTGGATGGCTCTTTCATACCATGTTGTTATCTTTGGTACGCACGTGTGTACTTTTAAGAGAATTAATTTAAGAAAAATAAAGGAAAAAATACAACAAACAAAAGCATGAAAAAATCAAAGACAACAGCATAAAAAAGATCAAAGACAAAATGATATAAATATATAGACAGAAAGAAAAAGGACAAACAACAACAACCGAAAAAAGAGAAAAAAAAGAGAAAAAAGAAGAGAGAAACAACAATAACAATATGTGACAAACAGATGAATAAAATAAAGAAGTAAATGAGCTACGCGAATAACGAAAATGAATACAGTATTAAAAATTCCAATGGCTCCCGCCATGAGATTTGAACTCGTATCTCTGCCCTTTTTAACATGAATTGGCCAACGCGCTAACCGATTGAGCTATCCGCCCATCTACGTTCTATCAAGTCAAATCAAGTGTCATATCATCTTCGGCTTTAGAAATTAGCACTGACTCAAAATACTCCTGTCATAGTACCGCCTTATAGCGTCTTTATATTCAGAACCATGCACTCGTACTATCAGAGTATGGACAACCGTGGCGATTAACCGTCCATTGAAAAGCATGCACATCGGTCGATTGACCCCGATAAATAATAGAACTAACTACTATTATCTATTTCAATTAGATGGACAATCGTTGACACGCGTGCAATTCAATACGGTCAATCGTGTAACGATTGTCCATCACCGCGTCATTAGAATTCCAAAGACACAATTTGGCGAATTTACAATGTAATGTTTAAACCACTAGGGACGATGATATTTAATATAACTAATGTATTAATATGAGAACATGTTTGTGTTATTCGCTTTGATAAAATATACTATTATATTTAAAATACTTGAGACTATAATACCCACCGATGACAATTAGCAATGTGTTTTAATTTAACAATATATTTATTTTCTCCAAACAACTTCTTAATGGTTCTCTGGATGCATTCCTTTTTACAGTTAATATTTTGTTCTTTCACCTTTAGTGTCAATGATGCGACGTAGACGGCTGTGCATGGACTCTATGGTGTGGTTTATGGTAACCAATGGAATTGCACGTATCGTCGACTGAATTCTGTCTTGGAAATGACTGTATGATTCACTGGTCAAATGGTTACGGACTGCATCAGTCTTTAATTGATTAGATACCAAATGAAAGATGTTTTCTATGGGATTCAGATCTGGACTTCGTGGAGGAATCGAGAGTAGCTGTGCTTTCACGCGTTTCATTGCTTGTTTTGCGGCGGCACTATTCTGCGAGGGATCCCCGTCCTGTATAAATACATTGGAATCCTTTTCAGCTTGCGTAAACATCTGGGGAAAGTTGTTATCGATGAATGAAGCAAAATAGTTCCCATTCATATTGTCATATGGTTCACACACTACAACCCCCTTTCCATGGCTAATGGCAACGACAAATTTAGCGTATTTACCGCCTGTTCCTTCTTTTCTTCCTTTGGATGTACACCCATAACACATTCCTTCTGAGCGCTTCCGGTATATTCTTGATTTAGGTGCTCTCCCCTGGTCATGTGGATTTTGTTTATATACAAATGATACGCCATCTAAATAAAAGGAAACATCTGTACACCAAAATGTATGCGGTCTCCTTATCATTTTTTTGGCAAACTTCACACGGCATTTCAAATCATTTTCTGAGAGAAGGCCTTTCTTTCTCGTTTGGTAAAAGCAATATCCATGTCTGTGTAAAACATTATTCACTGTCCGGATGGTAACATCTGCCTGTGAAATTCCTGTTACAGTCATTAGGCGAGCAATCGCAAATGTCCCCTCCGATCTTCTTAATTTTCTTAGCTCACGCAGCATATAACGTTCTGTACGAGTCGAAAGCTTTCTCGTCCGACCTCCCGATCTTTGTGCTCCTTGTGAATGAATATCATGAAGTCGACGTCTATTTTCAGGCTTAAAACGCCCCGGCAAATCTGATTTTGAACATCTTATGACACTGCTGTGTGACATGTTGCACAATCTGCCTATTTTACGTATTGACAGATTACCACGAGATCTTAGAAATCTTGCATAAGCCCGATTCTCTGCAGGTAAAGGTCCGTGGAATACCATTTTCAAAAGAAGATGAGTGAGACTGGCAATACAGATGTGCGTGATATCGATTGCAGTCAACTGGTGTGATTATTTTTACAAGAAAATAAAGTTTGTGGAATGTGCATCCGGTCAAAGGGTTGAAGTTCAAATAAGTATAAGGTCATTCATGCGCAATTATTGAGATCATAATTCAAACAATTAACTAGCCATTCATGTGTCACCATCACTACATTAACGACCACATCATAAATATGCGCTGCCTGCTGTCAGCATTCATTAAATTGTACTTCTTGTCAAATGAAGTTAAAGATGTCGTGAAACATTGCTTGTCACTAGTTCTTTAATTGATTTGTAACTATTTATTACGTCAGATTTATAAAGTATTATATACACTTATAGCTTTTGTATTGTTATAATAACGTTGAAATGTATTATATTTTAGTTTTAATTGATTGGCAAGGTATGCTACGTGAGTGGTTTACATCGTTGTGTATTAGTTGATACGAGCGCTATGCAAAAGCTGCATCGGGTGCTATGCGCGAGTTGCGTCGATCGCTATGCGCGAGTTACGTCGATCGCTATGCGCGAGTTGTGGCGAGCGCTATGCGCGAGTTGCGTCGAGCGCTATGCGCGAGTTACGTCGAGCGCTATTCGCGAGTTACGTCGAGCGCTATGCACGAGTTGCGTCGAGCGCTATGCGCGAGTTGCGTCGAGCGCTATGCGCGAGTTGCGTCGAGCGCTATTCGCGAGTTACGTCGAGCGCTATGCGCGAGTTGCGTCGAGCGCTATGCGCGAGTTGCGTCGAGCGCTATGCGCGAGTTACGTCCAGCGCTATTCGCGAGTTACGTCGAGCTCTATGCGATAGCTGTATGCAAGCGAGTAGCGCGTGCTGTAACCAAGGGGGCTACGCACGGGCCTAATTCTGGCGCGTGCTCGATCCGTCTAAATGATATTTAAAACATCATTCATACTTTCATCATGTTTATAGTGGTATCTGCTATCTTTTTGTGATAAATAAATCAGGCTTCCTTAAATAATAGGAGCAAATATTCAGGTTTAGGTATTTAATATGACCAGTCCCTAATTCAGCACAGTAGACACCTCTTGATGATGGTATATCAGGAGATTCATAGCATCTCTATTTTCTGAAAATTTGATCCAAAAAGACTTACAAATAAAAAAGTTGTGGCTAAAAATGTAAAATCAGATGATTTTTTTTGAACTTCATTCAGACAATTCAGGAAAATTGGTGTTGGACCACACAGCCCATTTCTTTGCTAATATGCCACTTTAAGGGACTATTTTCAAGCGCTGATTTTGCAACAAACTTGTGTGGAGAGCTTGAGCTATCTACTAACTGATATCCCTCCCCCGCCCCCACCAATCAATGTTGAGGGTCCCAACGACCGTGGTGACGAAACGGTTCCGAACAACATTGAATGGGGGGACTGGGGGGTGGATTTTAACGAAGTCCCCAAAGTGGTTCAACAGTTATTTCCGGAATTGTAGGTCTACTTCCCCTGGCGACAAATTTCCGAACATTTTTGAAGAATAAAAAACAAATAACAACGTCCGACCCTACCTGCTGGGGTCCATATGCCTGTAGAACAGGTGTTTTTATCGCGGCCTAAATAAACAATCATACATTGACTTAAAGAGATAGGCCTAACTTACGTTACAATGCGCTATTTATTAATTGAAGAATAAAAAGTGCATTAGTAGGCCTATGGGATATTATTCATGCGTTATATATAATATTGGATTGTCAAAGGTAGCAGCAATCCGTACGCCAAAATCATGATAAAACAATTATCATTGTTTTGTGCTTATTTTTAACAATACGCTATTTATTAAGGGCCTACTTCCCCTGGCGGCAAATTTCCGAACATTTTTGAATAATAAAAAAAGCAAATAACAACGTCCGACCCTACCTGCTGAGGGGTCCATTTGCCCGTAGGCCTACGCGATAATTTTTTTCGTACATCATTTTAACCACATTTATTTATTCCGTTTTAATACGAAATAAAGCAAAATTCATTGAATAAAATGATTTTTTTAACATTTTTTAACAAATGAACTGATTTTGGTTAAAATGATGTACGAAAAAAATAAAATCGCTGCCCGTACATGTAGAACAGGTTTTTTTTTTATCACGGCCTATCATAAACAATCATGCATTGATTTAAAGAGATAAACTTACGTTGACGCTAAGAAGAATGAACCCCAGCAACTCAAGGAGATATCACAGAGACGAATTCGTCCTTGCTTCTGTGAGGCCTATAATAACTGCAGTTGTTTGTTTACTTCGTTCTGCTCTGCTGAGTTCCATTTGTTTGTTTACATCGTTTTGCTCTACTGAGTTCTACTGAGTTTCATTACGCGTCCGCAGGTCATCGCACGGGTGCGCCGGTGCGCCATCGCCATCGCGCGGGTCCGCCGTGAAACGCCCTCGCGTACCAGCGCCGGAAATCTCGATCGCGTTCGCGTAACAACAACGTAGCAACGGGCTACAATTTCCATCGCGTTCTCAGCGTATACGCGGCGCGTCGCAATAACGTAGCAACGGGCTAAAAAACCTCGAATTTCACGAAATCTAACCCAAATTTAAAAAATCAAACATAAACTGGTTCGTCGTGGGACCCATACGCACTCGCACAGAAAATTTGAAGTCAATCGAAGGTGCGGAAAGGGGAGAACATGTCAGGACAAAAATCGTCAACTCCGTATTATATATAAGACTAGCGGCGTACCCTCGCTACGCTCGGGCACTCGCTAGCTGAGTATTATCTTAATTGTTGCAAAATGGACATAGGTAATGAGTTCAAAATTGTAGATCCCTGAATAATTGTTTTCATTTGAAATAGACTTTGTTCACAGAAATCTGAGTTTTGTGATATCTTTGAATTTCGGACCCAATTTCAATACCCCATTTAGGAGAGAAACAATGTTATAGTTATCCCATACACCCCCCCCCCCCCCAAAAAAAAAAGTTGTACCAACCCCATACCCCATATAGTGTATACATTGTAGAGAAGATAGTGTGCGGTTTAATAGTCGTCAACATGATCAAAGCGTATAGGCTATTGTGAAATAGCAAGAGGTCGTTGATACTCCAGGTGCCCTTCTAATATCGGTGCCACGGCACCCTTAATAATCCAGGTATATGAATAAGACCTACCCAGAAACGCTAAAGATTATTATAGGTATCCCACAATAAGACCTGAAATAACCACTCAGATAGGCCCATCCCATACATCCTTAAAATTCAGTTATCACAGGTGCCGCTAATATTCCATACCCAGGTACCCATGGTATAACCGTATAAATAATCCAGACAGGATAGATTTCACAACCCACTTCGCGGACGCCCCCCCCCCCCCACACTAAATTTGCTAGTCTCTCATAGAACACATACGTATTAAATTTCATCAACGCCATTATGTCCCTATACACTGATACCGCTGCGTGCGTTCGTACATCATCTGGTTGCACCGATGAGTTTGACACAACTTCGGGAGTACTACAGGGCGATACGCTGGCACCGTACTTATTTGTGATAGTCATGGACTACATCATGCGTACATCGCTCACCACTGAGGACGGTTACACTGTGAGAAGGCGCATGTCCGCACGTCATATTGCCGTCAGAATCCCTGCTCTTGCATATGCAGATGACGCTGCACTGATGTCCGACAACGGAGAGGCTGCCCAGCGCCAATTGCACCGTTTCGAGACAGCATCAGCAAAGGTCGGCCTTCGTCTAAACGCCTCTAAAACCAAGGTCATGTTTGTTGGCGACACTCCACACACGGACATTCATACCACATCAGGTGTCACCCTTGCGGTATGCGACGACTTCTGCTATTTGGGATGCAATGTGGCAGAGAACATTAGTGCTTTCCAACGACGGCGACAGATTGCATGGGTTGCAGCACGAAAACTCACAGCTGTGTGGAACAGTTCAGCCAGCGACGGCGCCAAAATGCAGCTGTTCAAGTCTACCGTGGAATCTGTCCTCTTGTACAGTTGCGAAGCTTTGGCAATTACAGAAACATTGGGCAGTCGCATTGATGCATCTCATCGTGCCCTGATGCGCTACTGTCTTGGCGTGCACTACCCGGAGCGGCTCTCAAATGACAACCTGTATGCCCGCGCACTGATTGAGCCCGCGACTCTGACACTGACCCGTAATAGACTTCGTCTGGTAGGCCATGCCCTCCGGAGACCAGAACTGCCACTCGCCATGTTCCTGCACCCCCAAAACCAGGCAACTGAACCGTACCGCCTCGGTGGCGCACTACGCCGTACATATCAAGCGCAGCTCCAAGAGGACTTGAGCGCCATAGGCTTACAACCTAATGCCGCCGTTGATGCCGCCCAAAACCGAACTGAGTGGCAGCGGCGTGTGAAGGCACTGAAATAACAATAGACACAACGCCTCGTGTCCCTAAAGAATGAAAGACACGAGTAGCGTCAAATTGATGATGTATTAAATAGATTTAGGTCCGCGACGCCACTGGTTTTATTAAGTGGCTTTATTAAGTTTTATAGTGAGTCTTTCATAGTTGGCGGGAGGCGGGGTGTCACCATGATCACTTTGTACCCAGTTCAGTGTTAGCCATCCTTTATTTTATTTTCCGGCCTATTGACATTAAATTATTTCTCCAGTAGGCTTAACACATGTTATCCTGGATGCAGGCCTACAGTTAAGCTGCTCGCCAGGAAAACGTAGAGCACCACAATGAATGCAGGCTATGTTCATACGACCAACATACAGGATTTACAGCTTGATAATTGTGAATGCGGGCCGCAAATGAGGTTTGAGGTTGAGATTGCAGACCTGGAACTGTTTGACGTAGGTTATGTTTGCGATGTGCCTCCTGTTTTCGTTTGGTATGCGTGTTGATGAGGGGTGTGCCTTTTTTCGTTTCGGCATCTGAAACAAAAATACAATAGGGCCTATCAATAAAGTGAGTTGTGTATTAGGCCTACTGTCTGACAATTAACATTCCTAAAACAAAGTGCATGAGCTCATCTGACCATCATCATCATCATTATCATCATCGGACCTGGGATCATCATCATCATCGGACCTGGGAGGTCCGTTTGCCTATACAGTAGAACAGGGGTTTTTTTTTACATTGATTTGAAAGATAACTTACTTTTCTCTTCTGTGCCAGTTCCAATTTCAACTTGAAAGTTGAAGTGGCTATTGACCAAGGCCTACTGCAGTTGTTTGTTTGTTTCGTTCTGTTCTACTGATTCCATGCGTACCTTGAAGTGGCTATTGACCAAGGCCTAAATTTCAAACATTCAAAAAAGTTGAAGTGGCTATTAATTGACCAAGGCCTACTGCAGTTGTTTGTTTATTTCGTTCTGCTCTACTGATTCCATGCGTACCTTACTGCCTGCGTTTCATTACACGTCGCGAGTCCGCAGGCCATCGCACACGTGCGCCGACAACGCCATCGCGTGATCGCGCGGGTCCGCCGGCATTCGCCATCGCGTGCTAGCGCCGACTATCGCCATGGCGTCGCGTGCTAGCGCCGGCCATCGCCATGGCGTGCCCAGCGTATACGCGGCGCGTAGCAATTACGTAGCAACGGGCTAAAAAAGCCCAAATATCACGAAATCTAACCCAAAATAAGAAAATCAAACATAAACTGGACAATTGTGGGCCCCATACGCACTCGCACAGAAAATTTGAAGTCAATCGAAGGTGCGGAAAGGGGAGAACATCTCTGGACAAAAATGGGCAACTCCGTATTATATATAAGATACCGCAGATAGCCTGTTATTTGGGCTTTAAAATGATACCAAATTTGTTGAGATAGCTTTTGTGATTTTGAAAATATTTGAGGAAAATGACAGCATAAAACTAAAAAATGTAACGGCACCGCCCTATTGGGAGGCGAGTTCATAACGCGTGACCATAGTTATTACTAGTTGAATCAAGAAGCATTTTAAAAGTGGACTTCAAAATCGACTTTGTATCTCTTCCCTGTCGCCTAAGCCATGTCGATATGGGAATCAGATATCCACTAAGCATATCCGATTAGTTTACGGGTCTCCCCTTAAGGGGGCTGTGCACTCTCAATTTTGTATTTTTCACTAATTTCACTTTTCTTCATTTTTCAAAACTTCATAGTGTTATCTATCAGTACATGAAAAGAAATGTTCAATTTCGAAATCCCAAAAGCCTATTTAGAAGGATTTAAATCACTTATTCTGATCATCTACAAAGTGGAATGGAAAAGTCTGCCCGCAGGGGATCAGCGAAATTCCCATGCGCCGCGTATCCCGTGAAAGTTTTGTTTTTCACGCAAATTAGCACGCGCCAGTTCGCTTAATACGCGACGCTGTTGTTTAGAATGCCGCCAATGCGTGCTGCGTTAACCGCTATTTTTTTTGCGCGTTTTGAGGGCTTGGTCACACGCGTTGTTTACGCATCGGGGGCTCGACTAATCAAACCATCATTTTTGCCGTGTGGCTGGCAAGTAATAAATAAAACAAGGCTTTGGGGAAGAGTTAGTGTCAAGGAGTTTGGAAAAATATAAAAATAAAGGATAGAGAAAGATTTTTAATCCATGATCTGAAACATCAAGAGGTATCAAAAAAACTCACACTGGAGTTTATCCGAAGGTGTTATGTTGTCTTTTTGTTTCCTTTCTATATATTGTCCATGTCTGTCCCACCCGCCCGTCCATCCAAGATCTGTTTATTTAATTATTGTCATCACTAATTAGGGGCGATATCCAAACTCTACAGTGATTTTAAAGCATTTTTCTAGCGATTTTACAACGATATTCCAACGGTATTTCGTTCTATTGTTAAAAGCATCGGAAAAAGATCGGTGATTAACTAGAAACCTCTCTACTTATCTGGCGTTAACAATATAACTATTGTAGTACTCTCGATGGATGCATTAGTGAAGCAGACAGATCAAAGGCGCAAGGAAGGTTGTGTTATATTCTTTAAGAAATACTATATTATAGTATAGTATAATATTTCATATTTAACATGGGGTTGGTTAAAACCTAACCATTTGTTGGTTAAATCTACTTCATATTTAACATGGGGTTGGTTAAAACTTAACCATTTGTTGGTTAAATCTGTTTCATATTTAAAATGGGGTTGGTTAAAACTTAACCATTTGTTGGTTAATTCTTTTGATGCACTGGGCAGTAGTTCTGTTATTGTATGGCTATGAAGTATTGCTGCGACATCATGGCAGACGACGGAGTGTTTCAAGGTACAGGATTGATTTCTTAATACTGTAATTTAATAATTATGTAACTGTCTTAGCTTGATGATTAGGTCTACTATTATTGTATTGACCAGAGGCATCGTAGGTTCATCACTATTTTTCAACATTTTCCAAATTCATCATATTTTGGTTCACATAGTATCTACAACAATCAATTAACATGTAGCGGTTGATGAAATGGCTGAGGCACCTTCTATATATCCATGTTATATATCAAGCAGGATTAACCAACAAATGGTTAAGTTTAGCCAAATTAACCAACAAATGATTAAAGTTTTAACCAACCACATGATAAAGTTTAGCGAAGAAAAAAAAAAGGTTTAACCAACATTTTTAAACCAACCACTGTTGGTTAAAACATATTAACCAACAAATAATTAAAAATTGTAACCAACCACAGTTTAACCAACAGAAAATTCTAGAAAACATGACTTGAAATTTGTTTGTTCTTTAATACACGCTACAGTAAAAATACGATGTAGGAAGTCTATGGTAGGCTTCGTAGCCGCCAAGCTTAACCATACATGCATGCTGTGAGTGAAGGTAAATTAGTAACCTAAATCTGCCTTTCTCGATAGACAAATACCATAATATTGTACAGTTTAGCTCGGACAGTTACATATTTATTAAATTGCAGTATTAAGAAATCAATCTTATACCTTGAAACCCTTCTATATGCGTCTCCAGACCCCACAACCGGAGCATTGCAATCACTTGGTCGTTTGTCTGCCATTTTGTCAAAAAGAGAGAGAACGAGCCAGCCTCGTTTTGATGTCGCAGCAACACCACATTTTTAACCAACGTTGTGTAATAGAGATTTTTCACCAACACATGTTGATTAAAATGTAACCAACAATTTGATAATATGCACAAACTCTTTTCCCACCATTGACATTCTTTGGTGGGAATCTTGTTTTGACCGATTGTTGGTTAAAATTATGAGGACTTAACCCACGTTGAATAAACCAAAAATGATTTATATTTTTACTCTTTAACCAACGCAGTATTAAAAGTAATTTTTAACCAACGCTTCATTTTTAACCAATGTAGTATACTTTTTAATCAACATTTTTTTAACCCATGGCTTTTTAATACCTGTTCTGAGAGTGTACTGTTTAATACCTGTTCATATGTTCATAGTCATTTTACAAACCGTTAAGGGGAGACGTCAAAACTCGACCGCCCGTTGACTGCCGGTTACGGGCGGTTCCGCCCGGTTCTTTCAGGTCAAATGTTTTACTGGTATATGAATATTCGCGCATGCAACACTGAACAACCGCCGGTTGACTTAATGCTGTAATCTGACCAATTTACACTATCAATCTGTTACTTTGCGGTCATAATAGCTCTCTCTATAATCGTTCTATAAAAAAAAACATTCATAGACTTTCGGTATTGATTTTAAAAAGTTAATTGAGCTATAAACAGATTGAAAAAGCCAACCCCAGCGAAAATCAATAGCTGTATTGTACTGGTTGTCAACTTAGACTTTTAAGTCTTAAAAGAGCCCATTACTTCAAGATGTTATTGCTCACGTGTGTGACGAGGCACTTTCAACCGGTCGTGTTCACCAGAGTGTTACTATTTGACCTCATTATGTGTGTATATTATAACAGACGACACGTTTTGTGAGAACCGAACGGAACCGGCCGTAACCGGCGGTTGCCGGGCGGTCGAGTTTTGACGTGATCCCTAACATTATTATCCTGCTTCATTAAACATTGAGTATTAGTGTTATACCTAAACCTAATTCCCTTTTTTCAGTTGCGCTGGCATATCGAGGGTCAAGTTCAGTGCAATTTTTGGCTTTTTACTTTGATCAAATCGGAATTCGTGACGTGACTTTGATCAGAAGCTTACCTGATTCCGTCCCTGAGTAGAAGAAGAAGAACAAATTTATCAGACAGCTGCGACCAAACGACGTCATAATTAAATCTTCATCACCATTTCTCGCTTTCTCTCTTATTTTTCCAATTTTCTCACCTTTACTAAGTTTATACTAAATCTACAGGATATCAGGAAGGGCTGATTTTACACCCAGAACTCACTAACTGCGTCACGGTGCATTTGAAAATGATCACATTGATGAAGACTTGCAAACTGCACTGGGCCTATAATGATAAACTCTGATGATTAGCCGCAAATGTTGCTCACAGAAATTAATACACTAGCGTGTAATCTTTGCCAACCGGTTTAACGCGCACGCGTCACCATTTGAATTTGCCAACTCAAAACATTCCACGCGCGTTCGCGCTCGTTAGCAATTAACGCACGCGTTTTCATGCGTTACGCTTCCCGAAAATTGTAGGCGCACTTCGAATGCGCATGAAAAGGTATGGTTTCTTTTTCACACTCGGCATCATGACAAAGGTGGGTTTTTAACGCACGTTTGAGGTTATTTTGATACCAAGAAATGAACGGTTTGTAATCAAACTTTGCACGAAGTTGGGGATTCATATGCTTCTCATAATATATAAAGAACAGGATTTGAAATTGGTGTATTTTCCCGTAAACCATGATCAAACGGCGGTATTGTCACATTTTCACCTTCATCGGTTGATTTCTTTATGTTCATTTTTGAGTAAAATGTTATGGAAACAATAAGTCGATAAATACTGCATCTGATGAAACGTAAGTAAGCTTAATGGAAAGAGCATGATCATCGCTAGGAATCGGTTTTTTTTGTTTAATTATTATTTGCCTAGTTCAAATTTTAGGGGTCTTTTTGTGGAAATGGACGTTTTTTTAAAATTCAGAATGTTGACTTTTATGCCTTATTTGGTCAATAAATCAGAAAGTATGTCCAAAATCAACAAACAAAAAAACCGATTCCTAGATAATTTTGTTAAGATTACAATACATCTAGAACGATAACTTTCGACAAAATATATTTTTAGTTATCTTGACAAAACCTAAAATACGTGTTTTTTTTAATCATTTTTACCAAAAAGCTCAATTTTCGAGAAAAAAATCATATTCATGGTTAGATTTATTGAACCCTTTACTTCAAGAAAATGTATACTTTTATATGGATTAAATGAATAATGACGAAGCTACGGCAGTTTTACGGAGGCTGTACCTGAAGGTGCACAGCCCCCTTAATCAGTCTATAAAATTAGTCCATGCTTGTAAAAATCTAATCCGTGGCAGATTGCATAATCAGCATTAGCATATTGAAGGCATCATGTTTATGAAAAGAAGTTTTTGTTTGCTCCAGAAATGCCAGAAAAGATAAGTTGGGATTAGGCCTATGTTAATCCATGCATGCCCAGCATAGGATACATGGTCACAGGTCACTATAGGTATATCAAATAAGGTGGGGCCGTTTCAAAAAATCCTTAAAATCGTGATACGTGTCTCTATTTTAAATAGAAGTTGTCAAAAAGCATAACATTTTTCGTATCATATTAAAGGCAATTTATCCAGCTACCGAATAAAAAAGGATTAAAGCCACATGTTTAGCAACAGTGAAGTTATCAATCTAAACGTCGAGTGAGTCAAGGGTGGGGCCGGTGGATGAGGCGCCGGTGGATGAGGCGCCCATAGGTTTCTACACAAAATAGCGGAAAACTAGAACTTTTGAAATTGATGCCATTTTAAAAGTATAGTTAGGAAAGTATTCAAACTTCTCATATGTGTTAATAACATGTGCCTGCTACTATGAATATTAATATTGAATTGTTATCTAGACATTCTCTACTAGAATATGATGTTCAATTCAGGGAGTGTTTTAATGTAAAAAATACACAGTTTTATTCATTTTATTGATTAAACAATGGCCAAATCGCAGTCTCTCTATTTCATTTGTGTGACTCTTCGGTCCTTTTCTACCCTGGGTAGTAAAACATTTAACTAAAAAAGCCAGAAGTGTTTCTTCACAGAATTGTTCATAGATTTATGAAAAATTTGCTATTTAGACATATTTTGGACCACCCTGTATTCAAAATAAAAGGAACTTTAATGATATTCATGTAGTTCATTTTGATAACCATTTTCCTTTAAAATAAATAGTCCATGCTAACTAAATTTAACTTCATAGAATATTATATATAAACCTTCATTTTATGCATTAATTCATCATAATTTTAGACACCCTGTACTTTTCCTGTGTACATTTTGGGCAGGTGATTCTTAGCAATTTGGTAGCACCTTCTGCGGTTGTTCTGATTTTGGTGACTATCTTCAGCTAAACCCTAATTGTACAAACTATCAAAATATTTTGTGAGGAGCAAAAACGATCAACTTTTTTATGTTCCACCCTGTAAAAATGTTACACACCCTGTATAATTTGATTCTTTTTTGCAAAAATGAAAAACCTTGAATCATAAGCTTTTCAACAATATATAGTTTGTGGGTCATTAAGTATATGTAAAACTTAAGTTTTGTCCCGTTTAATCAGAATTGGTGCATTTCTCAACATTATTAGAAGTGAAACATTTTCTTGGACCAGTTTGTGACTTCTGACCACAGGACAAAAGAATCAATAAACTTAATAAATGGATGAATAGAACAAGAAGTTATTGATATCCACAGGATACTCAATTGCTCTAATAGACTATGCAAAGTCTGGTCAAGAAAATGGTTAGGTTATTAAATTGGTTCCCTTCAACACTGTGCCTTGAGTAAGTACCAAAATCCTAGATTTTGGTACCAAGGACTAGCCGATAACAAGGACTACACATGTTTGGATATACTTGGAAAATGCCTATTTTTACAGTACATGTTCATGTGACTTGACAAGAAAACTAAGAGAATGTGAGTCATCTATGATTTTGTATCATATTCTACTAAATTATTATATTACACATATTTTAGATTTCAGCGTCTTCTCAGTTGCGTATAGATTTATACGAAAAATAAAATAATAATATCATGACCGCTACATAAGACGTAATTAACCCCCAGTCACAACCCTTGCCCTCCCAGTCGGCTCACCAACAAGCCCTACACATTTGGATCCCAATCAATCGAAAATGTTTACTTTTAATATTAAAATTACATACATTTAGTTTAAATAGTTTAAATTAAGTTAATTTAGGCTTGTTGCATTAATGAATGATAACATTTTTACGGGCGCGCTAACTCAAAAATATATTTTGCCCCAATTTTTTTTCTTGCCCAACCTCTCGCCACCCCCCCCCCCCCCGTTTCAGTTTGACCCCGACCCCGATTGACCCTCTCCCAATAACACCAACAGGTTTGCTGGAGCCGCCACTGTTTTTATACTAATTTGCTGTTCGATTTTCCCATTGAGGTCTTGAAAATGTGATTTGTTCGCATCCAAAATCATGAAAATCAAATTGTTGGCACTTATCTTGACAAAACCTAAAAGGGGTCAAAAACCGTGTTTTTATCTTTTTTTTCAAAATTGTAAATTTCATGTTCATGGTTGGATTAATTGAACCCTTTTTGGAAAGTCAAAATTTCAGGATTAGTTTAAAAAATGAGAAAATTCGTCCCCAAATTAGTGTCTTTACATAATCAAGCGATTTGAATACTTTTTACTCACAGTTATTTTTGTTAGCTTTGTTAAAAAATGTTTGGTCAAAAAGGTTTTTTGTTGTAATTTTTGGTTAAAGTTGATGCCAAATTTGAATTCTCTTATCCATTTCCTTTCCAAAAATGCTCAAATAGCTTGATTATGATGTAAAGTTTAAAATTTTGGAAAAATCACTTTTTTGGCACTTTTTGGTCAAAATTTCAACAAACACAAATTGGATTAGGTTAAAAAATGAAAAAAATCGTCCCCAAGTTAGTGTCTTTACATTATAATCAAGCGATTTGGACAATTTTTACTCACAGTTATTTTTGTTAGCTTTGTTAAAAAATGTTGGGTCAAAAAGGTTTTTTTGTTTGTGATTTTTTCAAATTTAACATTTTTAGAGCACTCACAAAATAAAATCCCCTTTTAATGTCCCCGAATGTGTGCCCTCCTTGGATACACCATTTTTAATTTTACCCCTAAATTGAAGAATTGGTAATGACAAATCCACCACTATAAAGTTTGTTTTCTGGTGCTATTCTGGTGCACTCCTATTGATAATCATGCACCAAACGCGTAAGGATTTAGTGTAGTGCCCCAAAAGAAATCCAGAAAATAAAATTGTCTCAAAAATATATTCGTCTCAGAAAATATACAAATCTGACTGTTTTTCGAAAACTTTTATTCATACAAGAGTGTTCAGCTTGTAAGAGTGCCTGTTTTCGTGTTCTACTACTGACCGACCGTCCGTCTACACTCTAGGGCATCGTCTTCGTTGGTAAGCTTAAGCTTAATTAGATTTAGAAGAAAAAAAAGAGAAAAAATTACTGATACTTTATTATATAGTTGGTTGATGTATAATTAATAAATACTCATTTAGTGACAGTTTCATGCTACACTGAGCACTTCATCAGACTATTTCTCAGACGTCAGCTGGCAAATGGCGTTTAACTTTAACTCGACCTTGCTCCATGCATGTCACTCACAAAACCAAGCCCTGACGTAGTCCATGCAGTACCCATATCCATGATATGGGTACATGTTCAAGCAACTCTGTAAAGTGGAACCAGAACTGTGACTTGAACCGTGACCCTCTAAAAGTGAGCTATCAATATCATGTGACTAATTTACATAAATAATTAATGTCTAAATTCTGTTTTTACGGACATAACGGACATGTTTAACTTAAAATTTAGTGTTCACCTGGCTCTTGACCAATATGTATTTATTATTTGGATAAAATTCAATCCGGTAGCCTTGCACAGAAAAATAAATACCTAATTGAGTAATTGACCTTGTTTTGTTGTTTTGTTCAAAATGGCCGACAAAAAGGTGATTTTGTGTTTTAAACCCTGTTTTACTTGCTAGTCCTATTTAAAAAAAAAATCCAATGCGACTTTTCTGAACACTTTTGCTAGCTCTTAATTTCATAGCAATGCCATGACTAAATAGTGAACATTCAAGGACAACTTTGATTCTCCAAAGAGGTGAATGGGACATAAAAACGGAGGATTTTTAGGGGACTAAATTTTTTGTCTAAAACGGTTCCCTTCAACATTATGCATTGAGCCGATACCCAAATCATAGATTTGGTATTTGGTATCTGTCGAGACTTGCCCTGACTACAGCATGAATCTACATCTACATTAATCTATGTTGATACTCGGCAAAGTCCAATTCGGAGTTCCTTTAGTATTAGGAGTGGGCTATAGAGGGTCATTTTTAGGTCATAGTTTCAGATCACGCTTGCTACATGATTTTTTGATGACTTTATGCATACTGACAACATTTTCAACAACAAAATTGAAAAAAATGCGAAATCCAGGGTGCCCCGGGCAAAAAACCATAAAAGTCGGCCATTTTGGAAGAAACAGACTTTTGATCATAACTCAGTCATTTTTGGTCTAATTTATTTGATTTTGGTGGCAATACCCATGTTTTAGGGTACATTATGTCATTCTATGCTGGTTTCGTCTCATAACCCCTTCGTTTTCTTGTAATATCTGATTTTGGTCAAATTTGGACTGTGAGGGCGCTTTGCAAAAAAGTAGCTATCGCATTAATAAAAATGTCAGAATCTATTTTCTCTCCTATATTTTAGCTTAGAGCATGAACATTAAGAATTTGCCACAACAGTATACATACCGTACTTAAGTTAGTCCAATGTGGTTCATAAGTCCACTTACTAAACATTTAAAAGTATTAGCTGAGTTAATGAGTAGAGGTATGGTCCTGATACTACCACTCCCAGCGTATGAGGCCCTGGTACTGCCACTCCCAGTATGGGGCACTACATGTACATGTAGTACTGCCAGTCTCAGTATGGGGTACTGGTACTGCCAGTCCCAGTATGGGGCACTAATACTGCCACTCCTAAAATGTTGTGGTACCCATAATACATACCCATGTTATTTTAAAGAAATTGACAACCGGAGGGGGTAGGTTGGGGCAGTCAATAGTGTTGTATAAGCATGCTTGACCAAAGATTTCTCAGCTTGAAAACAGTGTTGATTATAATGTAGATTACTTGTTTATGTCTTTAGGAGATACTCATGCATTACAAAAGATTTTCCAGCACCCCTTGACCCTTAAACGATATCAATTTTAGACTCCTTAATGTGATACACCCCACATAAAAAACACCTTTTTATGCATTATTTTGCTCATCCATGCTTACAGTGAAATAGTTGACTACCCCCCCCCCCCCCCCCCGGATCCCAGGTGCCATCCACCTCACATTTTGACAGAACAAATTTAGATTCAAACCAGTAACCTTTTGTTCACTGTTCGCTAACTGTTCGCTAACCATTAGGCCATGAGGAGTTAGCTGCCAGGGATTAGAGTTTTAATTGAAATAATGTTTTTTACGGAATAAAGCTAATCTGTTTAATATAATACAATAAAACATGTGTAAGTTGAATATGTATAGCATACAGCAAGCTTTCTGTGAACTGTGCCCGAGTTAAGATGTTATTATTAATAGAATAAAGGTATTGTTTTTAGACCGTACCCGTGTTATATTGTCTGACATAAATGCGGACGATAGTATTATTTTAAGTACAACAACGACGTCGCAGGCGGAGTTGTTCTACGCAAAAAATAACACGGGTACGGTCTAAAAACAATAACTTTATTCTCATTCTTAAACAATCATACTTAAGACATTTATCAAAGAAATAAGTACATTTTATCGTCCCCATTTGGCAACTTTACCCCTGCTAGGATCGAATAACCCACAAATATTCCATCCAATCCCATGCAATGAGTAAACGTCGCGGCGTCGGCATAAGCGCAGGAAAGGTGACAAAGACGCACTGCAGAAGTGCGCGTTATGGAGCATACCACGCATTGTGAGAACGGACGCACTGTTAAAACGTAAGCCCCACTTCCCCGTGTTCAATTGTCACATTTAAATGTCGCCGATTTCTCTGAGAACCAATGGGATTGCTTAAACTCTCTTAGCTGTTTAAGAATGCACATTTTAACTAGCCTAGATCCAAATGTTGTTTACGGTAACTTATTTTGCCCTGGCTGGGGTGCCATCCACTTCAAATTTTGACGGAACAACATTTGTATTCTCACCTATTTACAGGAACCAGTAGTAATTTGAAGGTGAAGAAAATGGCATTATCCTCCACATCACATCAAGAGTCTAAGGAACTGACGGATACGTCATATATTACTCGCCTGTCATCTGAACTCAACGACCTCAGACTGGAAGGACGATTCTGTGATGTTACCATCGTAGCTGGTGATGACAGACTTCAGGCTCATAAACTCGTCCTGAGCGGCGCCACGAGTTACTTCTGCAACATGTTTTCGTCCAGTTGGGAAGAAAACAAGAGCAGTGAAGTTGAAGTGGGGAATCGTTCGAACCCATTTTGGAGTTTGCCTACACAGGAACATTTGAAGTGTCAGTGGATACAGGTATAGGCGTTTTAGGGCTGGCGTGTTACATGGGTTTCACAAAAGCGATGGCAGCCTGTGGAGGCTATCTCATTGGTGTTGTGGATTATTTCTCTCTCGACGACTGTTTGAAGATATGGTCCCATGCGAGGTGCCACGATCTCACTGACCTTGCTCATTGTTATCGTAAACATCTCATGAATAGTTTTATTGAGTGCATACAGTCGCAGTTGTGTCTTGAATGTGCTCCTGTAGACTTCCTTCTGGAAGGACTGTGTGATGAAGAAATAGAGAATTCATGCACCGAAGAACAGGTATGTGTGTGCACTGTAAAAAGAAACGTTTATATTTCTGATAACATTTAATAAACACATCAACACGTTTATTTTTGTGTTTTTTGTGGTATTGTTGTATAATTATTAACACCCCACCATGTTACTTATTGATGATATAAACATGTCGGTGTGTTTATAAATATTACACAATTACCTCTTTAAACGTGTTGTAGTGTTTATGCAAACGTTTATCGTATGCCATGCCTCCTATACCTTTACACGTAAAACACGTGTTGAAGTGTTTATTAAAGGTAGATGTTCCGATTTTCAACTTGAAGTTTTCTATTCTACATGAAAGGTCATCCTTAAAAAAAGTCGTGTTCCAAAGTTTGAGTTGCATAGCTCTAATGGTTCTTATTTTAGATGCACAAGATGCTGTGAACTGTACCCATTGAGTAGTACACAAACTATATCGGTGGTTACCACCATTCGCGGTAATTCGACGTTATTTCATCGATTTCTCCGTAATTATACCGATTTAGGCCGTCAAATTTCAGTATGATGATGAGAAAAATATGAGCTTCCATATGATATGAAAATCTCCGTATGTTTGAAATAATTCTGTGTTACGAAAATGTGATCGGGTCATCTACCTTTAAGTGTTATCAGAAATATAAATATTTCTTTTTACAGTGTGTGTGTGTTGAACACATTCCATGCGGTAGGCGGCTGCAGACGACATTTCAAAATTTCACAAAATGTTTCAAAAATGTTTAAATAATTAAATGTCATTACCTTATTTGGAATCACATTGAGAAATGCATTAAAATAGGTACAAACATTCCTAGTATTGGTTCAGTAAACCTTGAGATAGGGAAAGGTTTCTGAAAAATCTGTTTTGTGTATAACATGCTAACGGGGGGTGCCCGTCTCCTATTCGGGATAGGAACCTCCTTATCAGGACAGTATCCACTTGAACCATAGGAATATTCTCTTAACTATCATTTTTGGTAGCGTGTCTTAGGAGATGTCAGAATGCCTTCTAGAGTCAGTTTATTCAGCTTAGATCTTAAGAGTATAACAACAAGAATGGAGACAAATTAACAGTATTGACACATGTTTTAAATGTAAATTAATATTTCCATACCCGTCTAATGGGTTTCTCTTTTGAGCATCATATTACAATTCTCATTTCATCAATATTCTTGATAATCACAACATTATTAAAACAATTACATAAAATCACAATGCATCTTGTACGCAAAATCTATTCCTTTCATTTACGCACTTCGGACTCATCATTCAATAGAGTTTGTTTACATACAAAACCAATCAGCTGGTTTCACAGACCAAACGCAGGCACAAAATCATATTTTGTTTTGACATAAATAATGCTAGACTGACGCGTGACGTCAAGACTTCAATAATGTCAATGCCTTAACAGTGAAATCAGCATTCATTCAGAACCTCTGATTTATTCAGCCTTTGGCTTGGCTGGGCAGCTTTTTCAGGAGGAGGCTTGGTCGCCAACCTTATCTGGGCGCTACGCCCGCCAGAATGACAAAATTCATCCCAAAATTTACTTTCCAAAACATTTCAAACGCATCTAATCGCGCAGAAGACTTTCCACAATTTGATTTGCTCGCTCTAATATAGAACACTTTGTTACGCTGAGCGCAGTTCTAAGCCACGCCTCCAAACAAATGATGCTGATGTTTCTGTTTCTTAGCAAAGTGTTGCATGAATTGAGACATTTTTGTAAGTTTAAAAAATTCATTTAAAGTATAAAATATATCACAAATATCACATGAATTTACATCTACACAACATTTGCAACACCTTCAAGTGGTTTACAAAACGATTTGGTGATTTACTGGAAAAATCAAAATACATTAATAATTTAATATCTAGAAACACTCCAGCGTAGTGACCAAAAATAATGGCGAAAGTTCATCATAGAATATAAATTTATCGGAAGAATCTTTCTTTGCAAATCACATTTACACACCAAATACACACAATGTGAACATTACAAGACAATACAAGCTACCTGACTGTTTTACACAACTAGGGATGGCTATGTGAATATTAAAAGGTGAGATTTGAAGCCTAAACTAGCTGACACGATAAAAACAGTCACCAATTTCAATACAGAATTTGTCCGTCCGTCGCAAATATCGGAGTATCATTTTGGCTCATAAAAACAAAAGTATTCAATTAAATGATTCTAAACTTCACATTTATATGTAGAAACGTGTTCTCTACGATCGACTAATGTTTCAACACCAAACTCTCAAAATAACTCATTTTTTTAAATAAGCTTATTTTCCCCTATACCTCACTGTATAAATGCATAGGCCTGACTGTACAGAGCAAATCGGTGTTCCGTTACAATATAATAGCCGCATGGAAAGTGTTAATGTTTTGCTTTGTTTGCAATCCATTATCAAACAAATTCTGTGACCGGTACTACAAACAATATTGATGGGGGAAGATGCATTGATTTCATATCGGTGGCGTACCCAGGGGGAGGGGTCCGGGGGTTGGGGGGGGGGGGGGGGGGGTGCGGTGCCCAACCCCTGAAATATCCCAGTCGGTATACTTGAGCTTCCGTCGATAGATTTGCGATTTCTAACATTTTTTCAGCCGTTTTTGAGGACAACGTCATCGCTCCCCCCCCACTTTATTCAGATTTCAGCTACTGACGGGGAAAAACTTGGGTCACTTGTACGATTTTTTGGTCAGTACATCATGCCTTTCGTCGGTTACAACTATACCGTGCCCTCCCCCCCCCCCCCCCCCCCCCCCCCCCCCTGTTTCAAAAAGCTGGTTACGCCACTGTTTCATATTGTTATATGCATGTACGGTGTGCATACTTTTGGTATACTTACTGGTGGCTTCTTTCCATTCCACTTTCCCCTTAGGTTCATTAATTACCATATGAATTTGAAATGGATAGTTTTCTGAGCTCCATTTAAATCTACATTCCCTGTGTGGAATATTATGCAGTGTCTTCCATATTAAATAGGTGGTGTATGAATACAATTTTTTGTTGTTGAAATAGTGATTTTTACATATTTGCCGCCAATTTTTTTCAGACAACCTAACAAAATCCGTTTTTGGTTAAAAATGCAAAATGTCACCAAAATCATCTTAAGTCAATTATCTAGGATCAGGTGTTTGTTTTTGCTTAAACATTTTTGTTTTGAAATTATTGACCAAAAATTGCAACAATTGTTGGCACATTTTAAACACAAATTGTTAAGCCAAACAAAAGAAACCAAAATTGGCGCCAAAGAAGTGATTTTGGCAAAAATGTAAAACTCACTATTTTTTTGTGAAATTTGATACCAAAAAGGGATTCTCCGACTCAAAATTGTATACTTTTATATACATTACATTATTAGTTTCAACATTAAAGTGCTTGATAAATTTCATCAAAAGGGTTGACACTTCCCTTAATGTCAGAAACAAGTTTTTTGGAACATTAAAGAAAAAACAAGAACATTTGAGAGGAGCTAGAAAGAGAAAAAGGGGAACGGAAATCATCCTGTTTAGCCCCCCCCCCCCACCCCGCCTGTAACAAAAGAAACATTGAAGTGTGTATGTGGGAAGTGTAGGGGAGGGGGGGGGGGGGGGGGGGGGGGGGGGGGGTGGGGGCTTCAATGCATGCCCATCCCAGTGTCATGAATTAAAATAGAGAAAATGAAATGATTATATGCAAGGAATAGATTGACTGAATCATGTCATGCATTTTGCCTTCCCCGTCCCATAATGCCTGGCACGTCACTACAGTGCAACATAGCATATTTTTCCAAAAGTGCATGTTATTGTAATTACGCTCTAATTCAAAAAGTAACATATGTAAGACAAGGAGAAAATACCATATTATATAGAATACAGCTTGGTGCTTTAATGTCATCGAGAAAAAAAAATGGTTTGACCTTATTTGCATATGATTAGCATATTAAAAAGAAAAAAAGAAATACATTTACATTTTGCTTTTTGGAATTTCAGCAAAAACTATAAATGCTATTAAAACCAAAGTTACATGAAATGAAGTTCCATCATTGCCAACAATACTGTCTGAGAAAAAGTTCACATTTATCTTTACTTTTAACAAAAACCCAAAATCTGTCTTAATTAAGCTTTATTAATGACCAAACTCGTTGAAATTATTAAGTAATAATATGTATCCAAACCAGACTTGCATGGTATCAAATTAAAGGTAAAGATGTGCTTAAAATAATGGTCTGAGCAGATAATTCAATATCCCTTTAGTATTTAAAATATCGTCCTCCAAACATTTAGTATATTTAAAAAGAGAAAAAAAACACATGTACCACTATTTCAAACAACTGTACACAGACTTGGCAAAAGTCTATTAATACTTGTGCAGCCATGCACGAAAACAATGGAAGGAATATTCAAGACATGCCCATGCTAAGGGACCAGTGGTTTAAAATTTGCGCTACAAGAAATTTGAAATGCAATTAGCCAGTGTGCAGTAATAATGGTGTATGTTACTTTAGGTGACCGTGTGCTGACATGCATGGGTGTACAAACAGGTATCGTGTTTAAAAAAGGCCTGCACTAAGTCTAAATAAAAAAGAAATGTTTAAATAGTCAAGGACATGAAAGGAAGTAGGTAGTAGCTGGTTGGATTAGCGTGTATGGATAATCAAGTATTGGCCAATCCGAAATCAGGTTTAATAAGAAATGTAACAATGCTGATAATCATACAATGACACGAAATAGTACCTTAAAACAAAGCTGTTTTAATTATATATGATACACATACTTAGGATTGAAATGTTCATTGTTGTACAACAATCAAGAGGCACTATATTTATAATTCAATATTTGGAAAATTATGCTCTGTTGCACTGTAGGGTTCCGGAGCAAAACCCTTTCACAACTTCATGTATACATGTAAATGCGCATTTGTATTTGAACCATATCTCGGTTAATACCCGAGTTTGAGACTTGAAAATAGTACCAAATTAAAGCTGAGATTTATTTCTATTACCAGATGAGGATGACATTTGAAGTCGATTTGTGTCAAGTAAAGGCCGAAATATATGAACGATGTGACCTTGTTATACAGTAACAAAGTATGGGGTCCTGCATCCCTCTATATGGCCACCATGTTTTGAGTACCCTCACAGAGGCATTACATTGTGTAGATGGTAAGGATTCAGACTAATAGTCTGTTTATAACTTTCAACGAATAGGGAAGTGAGTATTAGTGAGACTTTGTGAAATAAGGTGGAAATTCATCTTGGAAACGAATAACATTGGTTTTATTGCGGACGTACATCTGTGAATTATTTCACAGATGTAATTAGTACGTCCGTAACACTAATTAGTACATCCGCAACGGATAAACATCGGTCTATTTTAACTTAAAGATAAAGGTTCTGATAATGTTCTCTGTTTGTTTTCTTTAGGTTTGTCCCTCTTACAAACAAAACAATATTAGATTTCATTACAGACCTGAACACTTCAGAGAAATGTTGATAGGAGTACAGGTGTACTGAAAAAATCACTTTCTCTGCGTACGTCCGCAACGGAGGGTTTTCACATCTCATTAACCGAAAATGGTGCAGCAGAGGAATTTTCAGTTTCATACTCCTACTAGAGATACATGAAACCCAGGGTGTTAATAATCGAGCAATTGGTATAGTTAAGATTTTACAAGCCCTCAAAGTGTCTGAAATGTACGTCCGCAATTACGGAATTGCCCACATTTCATAATCATTGTGTATGGAGGCGATGTCCCATTAATTATAACTATTCAAATATGGTTGTCATTACACAATTGTCTTACTCCCACGTCTCTTAAGTTCCGACATCTGCCATGTATTATGCGTATACAGCTTTCTATTTCTAGTCGGAACACTTTTTTAACACTTTCCACGTGGCTATTGGTGTTACCATACAAAACAGATTTTTCAGAACCTTTCCCAGTTGTCAAAGTCTATCTCAAATAACTGAATCAATGCTATGCATGTTTGTACTTATTTCAATGCATTACGCATGGTGATTCCAAATATGGTAATAAAATTAAATATTGTTGACATTTTAAAACATTTTGTGAAGTTTTGGAATGTCGTCTGCAAACATCTGGCGCGTGGAAAGTGTTAATTATACCTGGGGTACTGTCGTTAGGCTTGGCAGATATTGATAAACGACAGGAAGCAATCACTAGCTACACATTGTATATTTCGCAAAACCAGTCTTAATAAGTTCCTGATGTCCTACCAACGTATATAACCAAATATTTACCTTCAAGAAATATATTATATCAACTTTTTTAAATGTAAAATCAGCTTAAAATGTAAGGTTAACTTAATGTTGGCGTATCTCAATACCTCAACCCTCGGGTTTATTGCAGCCCCTTCCCCGAGTAAGGTTGCGGAACATGGCACCCTCAAGTATGCTACACCCAATATTTTGTTTCGAGAAGTAATACAGTGAATAAAAACGTGTACGGTGGTAAACATTGCAATACACGTGCAACATATTAAGTGACCATTTCTTCAGTTGTTAATATTTTGTATCAATAGTACCACCGCTTCAATAACCGCGTACCGTGAGTATTATGATCATATAAATCTTCAAGGTGGTTTGTAAGAATAATAAGTAAGATCAGTTGGGGTTAATGCATGTCATTACTAGGAGGAATTGATGACGTTTCCAGGGCATGTTTACGGCAATTTACACGCGTTATCCAAACACACAGCAAAGCTGAGTAAACGTCATCAATGTCGTTTCGAGCAACAGAATCTCCGCAAACAACTGTATAAGTTTGCGGTGTGTATCTAATCACTGCAATTTCAAATATATAAACAGGTTGTAGCGTAATTTCGAGGTTTTGTATAATAATTGATCTTATCCCGTTTTTATTTAAAGGGGCTCCTGCAATATTTCCCTTCCGTTCGTATAAAGCAGTAATATGGGTAATGTCTTTCTTTGGAAGAACTTTACCCCGAAATATGCTTGTTTTTCCCGTTTCCTAAATTACTTTGGACAAAATGTTCAACTATGGTGATGGAATTCAATACTTTTGACATTTTTGAAATATTTTGTGCAAATTTGGAATGTCGTCTGCATGAAGCCTAAACATGAAGAAGAAAAGTCCGGGAGCTACAATGCGTGCTCGTCATACTGGACTGCCCAAGAGTCTCCCTTGGTTATCTTCTTGAAATGTTTCTATGCGCACCAAATTTGTATATGCTCAAGGTGACGTCAGATATTGTGTAAAGTGCTTCTACTATGTCCACCACACATATATGTCTTACACGGTAATGCCGGTTCAGGAAAATTAACAGTTTTGTAAATCAGTTTAAATGTTTCCAACATGTAACCCATACACGTTACATGCTACACGGTGACGCTGGTTCAGAAAAGTTAACAAACCTATCCACCACTATTCAATTTTACCAGTATGTCAATCAGACATTTTTATACTAGACAGTGACGTCGGATCAGAAAGTTGATAAATTCCATCAACCAGCCAGCCTAACTATTCCACATGTCATCCACATACCTTGATGCTACAATGTGACGCCGGTTCAGTAAAGTTTACATTCCATCGGTACTACAACTTGTCATCCACACACGTTGTGATATACGGTGATGCCGGTTAAGGGAAATGACAATTACAACAATCATCCTAACTTTTCCAACATGTCATCTACAAGGCTGGTCGTTGTATTGTCAATTTCCCTTAACCGGCGTCACCGTATAGCATAAACGTGTGTGGATGATACGTGGGAATAGTTAAGGCTGTTATTGTAACTAGCGGGACGCCCGTCCTTCGGACGGGCTCTCCCGCTAGGGAGTAGGGCCTACCAGATAGAACACCTACAAAATGGAAAATTTATAACGAAACAGGAATACAATGTAGAACAATATTTAAAACATTTTTGTTTTAATTTAAAGGTTTTGTTTAACAAAAGTTTTCAAATTTCAATCATACACTTAAAAAGACCCCCAGCCCGGCATATTTCAACACCAAGGCCTAAACCTTAACCATCTCCGTACCCCATCCGTCACCCCCGCCCTCGCCCGGCCGCCCCGCCCCGCCCCGCCCGCCCGCGGCATATCCGTTACGCAATTTAGCATAACATTTCTTCATTAACCCTGCCTCCCAAACCACATTTTATCACTACACACAATCCCCATTCGTCACCGCTCCGCCCCGCCCCGTGGCATATCTCAACCCCTAAGGCCTAAAGTTCCGTCACTTGGCCTAAATTAACCAACTCCCGTAGCGTTCTTCAGTAACTCCCTGCCTCCCAAACCTCATTACTTCATGGCCTCCCTCGCCCCGCCCGCCCTCCCCCTGCCGTCCTTCGTCCGCCGTCCCGCCCCTACCGCCGCCCCCGTGCTTATACACCTTCACGGCCTAAATTAATCAACTCCCGTAGCGCAGGGTATTTCTCCAAATATTTGCCCGCCCGCGTGTGTTAGGGGTGCGTGGTGAAGTGCGTGTGAGCGTTATTTTGCATGGCGCACTACGACGCGGTATATGTTACGCGTTCGAATGCGCTCGACTGCATGGTTGCAGTACGCGCAAAATAACAAACATGGCCCGTAGAAACAGTCTCAAAGGCCCTGGATTTGACTCCTTTTGCTCATATCTCGGTCAATTCTGTACGGTTTTCTGTCATTTATAGCTTATAACACTCACATTATAATCATCTTTTATCTATGCAAGGTTGGCGGCGTTTATACGTAAATGAGGGAGCCTTTATGGATACACACATACATACATAACATACACCATAAGACAAATTATAGTAAGATTGTCAATTTCCCATAGCCGGCGTCACCATACAGCATAAACGTGTGTGGATGACATGTGGAATAGTTAAGGGCGGTTGTTGTAATTGTCAATTTCCCTTAACCGGCGTCACCGTGTAGCATAAACGTGTGTGGATGATACGTCGTGGAATAGTTAAGGCTGGTTGTTGTAATTGTCAATTTTTCTTAACCGGCATCACCGTACAATATAAACGTGTGTGGATGAAATGTCAGAATAGTTAGGCTGATCGCTATAATTGTCCATTTCCCATAACCAGCGTCACGTATAGCATAAACGCGAACGTGTGTGGATGATAAGTCGGAATGTCGATAGAATGTCATTTTTCCTGAACCGGCGTCATTTGACATTGACATTATTCGATAGAAAGTTTGGAGAAAACTTGAAATTGTGCGATGAGAAGTAAGCCAATTAATAAATAAACATTCACACTAATACTACTACAAGATGCTTACGTATCGTCACAAATTAATTGATTTTTTTCTAATGTGTGACAATATTTGGAAGAAAAAAACCCCTATCTACCGACTCAATCTACAATATGGTATGTCTCCTAGTTAGTGGTGTTTTTTCGTCGTCTTATTGGGAATTCACGTTTTCAATGGGAATGGTTTTAATATCCGCCGTCTCTTTCATAG
>CM069446.1:60051378-60117113 GCA_035610835.1 Ophiura sarsii | reverse complement strand
GTGTCTTCTGTGACATGACGGATTTAATTAATTCTATATACTAGTATGTCTTTTCATATTATACATTTAATTACTTTTTCGCCTGTGACATTGTGTCATCTGTGACATGGCGGTTTAATTCATTTCATATACTATTATGTCTTTATATATCATACATTTAATTACTTTTTCGCCTGTGACATTGTGTCATCTGTGACATGACGGGTTTAATTCATTCTATATACAATTATGTCTTTTATATTATACATTTAATTACTTTTTCGCCTCTGACATTGTGACATCTGTGATATGGCGGGTTTAATTCATTCTATGTACTATTATGTCTTTATATATCATACATTTAACTACTTTTTCGCCTGTGACATTGTGTCTTCTGTGACATGGCGGGTTTAATTCATTTCATATACTATTATGTCTTTATATATCATACATTTAATTACTTTTTCGCCTGTGACATTGTGTCATCTGTGACATGGCGGGTTTAATTCATTCTATATACTAGTATGTCTTTTTATATTATACATTTAATTACTTTTTTGCCTGTGACATTGTGTCGTCTGTGACATGGCGGGTTTAATTCATTTCATATACTATTATGTCTTTATATATCATACATATAATTACTTTTTCGCCTGTGACATTGTGTCATCTGTGACATGACGGATTCAATTCATTCTATATACTATTATTTCTTTTTATATTATACATTTAACTACTTTTTCGCCTGTGACATTGTGCCATCTGTGACATGGCGAGTTTAATTCATTTCATATACTATTATGTCTTTATATATCATAAATTTAATTACTTTTCGCCTGTGACATTGTGTCATCTGTGACATGACGGGTTTAATTCATTATATATACAATTATGTCTTTTTATATTATACATTTAATTACTTTTCGCCTGCGACATTTTGACTTCTGTGACATGGCGGGTTTAATTCATTTCATATACTATTATGTCTTTATATATCATACATTTAATTACTTTTTCGCCTGTGACATTGTGTCATCTGTGACATGGCGGTTTAATTCATTCTATATACTAGTATGTCTTTTTATATTATACATTTAATTACTTTTTTGCCTGTGACATTGTGTCGTCTGTGACATGGCGGGTTTAATTCATTTCATATACTATTATGTCTTTATATATCATACATTTAATTACTTTTTCGCCTGTGACATTGTGTCATCTGTGACATGACGGATTTAATTCATTCTATATACTATTATGTCTTTTTATATTATACATTTAATTACTTTTTCGCCTGTGACATTGTGTCTTCTGTGACATGGCGGGTTTAATTATATCAGGGGCCGCATTCAGATGTCACGGGCGAAAAAGTAATTAAATTTATGATATATAAAGACATAATAGTATATGAAATGAATTTAACCCGCCATGTCACAGAAGACACAATGTCACAGGCGAAAAAGTAATTAAATGTATAATATAAAAAGACATACTAGTATATAAAATGAATTAAACCCGCCATGTCACAGATGACACAATGTCACAGGCGAAAAAGTAATTAAATGTATGATATATAAAGACATAATAGTATATGAAATGAATTAAACCCGCCATGTCACTGAAGACACAATGTCACAGGCGAAAAGTAATTAAATGTATAATATAAAAATACATACTAGTATATAGAATGAATTAAACCCGCCATGTCACAGATGACACAATGTCACAGGCGAAAAAGTAATTAAATGTATGATATATAAAGACATAATAGTATATGAAATGAATTAAACCCGCCATGTCACAGAAGACACAATGTTACAGGCGAAAAAGTAATTAAATGTATAATATAAAAAGACATACTAGTATATAGAATGAATTAAACCGCCATGTCACAGATGTCACAATGTCACAGGCGAAAAAGTAATTAAATGTATGATATATAAAGACATAATAGTATATGAAATGAATTAAACCCGCCATGTCACAGAAGACACAATGTCACAGGCGAAAAAGTAATTAAATGTATAATATAAAAATACATACTAGTATATAGAATGAATTAAACCCGCCATGTCACAGATGACACAATGTCACAGGCGAAAAAGTAATTATATGTATGATATATAAAGACATAATAGTATATGAAATGAATTAAACCCGCCATGTCACAGAAGACACAATGTCACAGGCGAAAAAGTAATTAAATGTATAATATAAAAAGACATACTAGTATATAGAATGAATTAAACCCGCCATGTCATAGAAGACACAATGTCACAGGAAAAAAAGTAATTAAATGTAAAATATAAAAAGACATACTAGTATATAGAATGAATTAAACCCGTCATGTCACAGAAGACACAATGTCACAGGCGAAAAAGTAATTAAATGTATAATATAAAAAGACATATAGTATATAGAATGAATTAAACCCGCCATGTCACAGATGACACAATGTCACAGGCGAAAAAGTAATTAAATGTATGATATATAAAGACATAATAGTATATGAAATGAATTAAACCCGCCATGTCACAGAAGACACAATGTCACAGGCGAAAAAGTAATTAAATGTATAATATAAAAAGACATAATAGTATATAGAATGAATTAAGTCCGTCATGTCACAGATGACACAATGTCACAGGCGAAAAAGTAATTATATGTATGATATATAAAGACATAATAGTATAAGAAATGAATTAAACCCGCCATGTCACAGACGACACAATGTCACAGGCGAAAAAGTAGTTAAATGTTTAATATAAAAAGACATAATAGTATATAGAATGAATTAAATCCGTCATGTCACAGAAGACACAATGTCACAGGCGAAAAAGTAATTAAATTTATGATATATAAAGACATAATAGTATATGAAATGAATTAAACCCGCCATGTCACAGAAAACACAATGTCACTGGCGAAAAAGTAATTAAATGTATAATATAAAAAGACATACTAGTGTATATAATGGATTAAACTCGCCATGTCACAGATGACACAATGTCACAGGCGAAAAAGTAATTAAATGTATGATATATAAAGACATAATAGTATATGAAATGAATTAAACCCGCCATGTCACAGATGTCACAATGTCACAGGCGAAAAAGTAATTAAATGTATAATATAAAAAGACATACTAGTATATAGAATGAATTAAACCCGCCATGTCACAGAAGACACAATGTCACAGGCGAAAAAGTAATTAAATGTATAATATAAAAAGACATACTAGTATATAGAATGAATTAAACCCGTCATGTCACAGAAGACACAATGTCACAGGCGAAAAAGTAATTAAATGTATAATATAAAAAGACATACTAGTATATAGAATAAATTAAACCCGCCATGTCACAGATGTCACAATGTCACAGGCGAAAAAGTAATTAAATGTATGATATATAATTAAGACATAATAGTATATGAAATGAATTAAACCCGCCATGTCACAAAAGACACAATGTCACACGCGAAAAAGTAATTTAATCTATAATATAAAAAGACATAATAGTATATAGAATGAATTAAATCTGTCATGTCACAGAAGACACATGTCACAGGCGAAAAAGTAATTAAGTGTATGATATATAAAGACATAATAGTATATGAAATGAATTAAACCCGGTTAGTCACAGATGACACAATGTCACGGGCGAAAAAGTATTATATGTATGATATATAAAGACATAATAGTATAAGAAATGAATTAAACCCGCCATGTCACAGACGACACAATGTCACAGGCGAAAAAGTAGTTAAATGTATAATATATATAAAAAGACATAATAATATATAGAATGAATTAAATCCGTCATGTCACAGATGGCACAATGTCACGGGCGAAAAAGTAATTAAATTTATGATATATAAAGACATAATAGTATATGAAATGAATTTAACCCGCCATGTCACAGAAGACACAATGTCACAGGCGAAAAAGTAATTAAATGTATAATATAAAAAGACATACTAGTATATAAAATGAATTAAACCCGCCATGTCCCAGATGACACAATGTCACAGGCGAAAAAGTAATTAAATGTATGATATATAAAGACATAATAGTATATGAAATGAATTAAACCCGCCATGTCACAGAAGACACAATGTCACAGGCGAAAAAGTAATTAAATGTATAATATAAAAATACATACTAGTATATAGAATGAATTAAACCCGCCATGTCACAGATGACAGAATGTCACAGGCGAAAAAGTTTTTAAATGTATGATATATAAAGACATAATAGTATATGAAATGAATTAAACCCGCCATGTCACAGAAGACACAATGTCACAGGCGAAAAAGTAATTAAATGTATAATATAAAAATACATACTAGTATATAGAATGAATTAAACCCGCCATGTCACAGATGACACAATGTCACAGGCGAAAAAGTAATTAAATGTATGATATATAAAGACATAATAGTATATGAAATGAATTAAACCCGCCATGTCACAGAAGACACAATGTCACAGGCGAAAAAGTAATTAAATGTATAATATAAAAAGACATACTAGTATATAGAATGAATTAAACCCGCCATGTCATAGAAGACACAATGTCACAGGAAAAAAAGTAATTAAATGTAAAATATAAAAAGACATACTAGTATATAGAATGAATTAAACCCGTCATGTCACAGAAGACACAATGTCACAGGCGAAAAAGTAATTAAATGTATAATATAAAAAGACATATAGTATATAGAATGAATTAAACCCGCCATGTCACAGATGACACAATGTCACAGGCGAAAAAGTAATTAAATGTATGATATATAAAGACATAATAGTATATGAAATGAATTAAACCCGCCATGTCACAGAAGACACAATGTCACAGGCGAAAAAGTAATTAAATGTATAATATAAAAAGACATAATAGTATATAGAATGAATTAAGTCCGTCATGTCACAGATGACACAATGTCACAGGCGAAAAAGTAATTATATGTATGATATATAAAGACATAATAGTATAAGAAATGAATTAAACCCGCCATGTCACAGACGACACAATGTCACAGGCGAAAAAGTAGTTAAATGTTTAATATAAAAAGACATAATAGTATATAGAATGAATTAAATCCGTCATGTCACAGAAGACACAATGTCACAGGCGAAAAAGTAATTAAATTTATGATATATAAAGACATAATAGTATATGAAATGAATTAAACCCGCCATGTCACAGAAAACACAATGTCACTGGCGAAAAAGTAATTAAATGTATAATATAAAAAGACATACTAGTGTATATAATGGATTAAACTCGCCATGTCACAGATGACACAATGTCACAGGCGAAAAAGTAATTAAATGTATGATATATAAAGACATAATAGTATATGAAATGAATTAAACCCGCCATGTCACAGATGTCACAATGTCACAGGCGAAAAAGTAATTAAATGTATAATATAAAAAGACATACTAGTATATAGAATGAATTAAACCCGCCATGTCACAGAAGACACAATGTCACAGGCGAAAAAGTAATTAAATGTATAATATAAAAAGACATACTAGTATATAGAATGAATTAAACCCGTCATGTCACAGAAGACACAATGTCACAGGCGAAAAAGTAATTAAATGTATAATATAAAAAGACATACTAGTATATAGAATAAATTAAACCCGCCATGTCACAGATGTCACAATGTCACAGGCGAAAAAGTAATTAAATGTATGATATATAATTAAGACATAATAGTATATGAAATGAATTAAACCCGCCATGTCACAAAAGACACAATGTCACAGGCGAAAAAGTAATTTAATCTATAATATAAAAAGACATAATAGTATATAGAATGAATTAAATCTGTCATGTCACAGAAGACACATGTCACAGGCGAAAAAGTAATTAAGTGTATGATATATAAAGACATAATAGTATATGAAATGAATTAAACCCGGTTTGTCACAGATGACACAATGTCACGGGCGAAAAAGTATTATATGTATGATATATAAAGACATAATAGTATAAGAAATGAATTAAACCCGCCATGTCACAGACGACACAATGTCACAGGCGAAAAAGTAGTTAAATGTATAATATATATAAAAAGACATAATAATATATAGAATGAATTAAATCCGTCATGTCACAGATGGCACAATGTCACGGGCGAAAAAGTAATTAAATTTATGATATATAAAGACATAATAGTATATGAAATGAATTTAACCCGCCATGTCACAGAAGACACAATGTCACAGGCGAAAAAGTAATTAAATGTATAATATAAAAAGACATACTAGTATATAAAATGAATTAAACCCGCCATGTCCCAGATGACACAATGTCACAGGCGAAAAAGTAATTAAATGTATGATATATAAAGACATAATAGTATATGAAATGAATTAAACCCGCCATGTCACAGAAGACACAATGTCACAGGCGAAAAAGTAATTAAATGTATAATATAAAAATACATACTAGTATATAGAATGAATTAAACCCGCCATGTCACAGATGACAGAATGTCACAGGCGAAAAAGTTTTTAAATGTATGATATATAAAGACATAATAGTATATGAAATGAATTAAACCCGCCATGTCACAGAAGACACAATGTCACAGGCGAAAAAGTAATTAAATGTATAATATAAAAATACATACTAGTATATAGAATGAATTAAACCCGCCATGTCACAGATGACACAATGTCACAGGCGAAAAAGTAATTAAATGTATGATATATAAAGACATAATAGTATATGAAATGAATTAAACCCGCCATGTCACAGAAGACACAATGTCACAGGCGAAAAAGTAATTAAATGTATAATATAAAAAGACATACTAGTATATAGAATGAATTAAACCCGCCATGTCATAGAAGACACAATGTCACAGGAAAAAAAGTAATTAAATGTAAAATATAAAAAGACATACTAGTATATAGAATGAATTAAACCCGTCATGTCACAGAAGACACAATGTCACAGGCGAAAAAGTAATTAAATGTATAATATAAAAAGACATATAGTATATAGAATGAATTAAACCCGCCATGTCACAGATGACACAATGTCACAGGCGAAAAAGTAATTAAATGTATGATATATAAAGACATAATAGTATATGAAATGAATTAAACCCGCCATGTCACAGAAGACACAATGTCACAGGCGAAAAAGTAATTAAATGTATAATATAAAAAGACATAATAGTATATAGAATGAATTAAGTCCGTCATGTCACAGATGACACAATGTCACAGGCGAAAAAGTAATTATATGTATGATATATAAAGACATAATAGTATAAGAAATGAATTAAACCCGCCATGTCACAGACGACACAATGTCACAGGCGAAAAAGTAGTTAAATGTTTAATATAAAAAGACATAATAGTATATAGAATGAATTAAATCCGTCATGTCACAGAAGACACAATGTCACAGGCGAAAAAGTAATTAAATTTATGATATATAAAGACATAATAGTATATGAAATGAATTAAACCCGCCATGTCACAGAAAACACAATGTCACTGGCGAAAAAGTAATTAAATGTATAATATAAAAAGACATACTAGTGTATATAATGGATTAAACTCGCCATGTCACAGATGACACAATGTCACAGGCGAAAAAGTAATTAAATGTATGATATATAAAGACATAATAGTATATGAAATGAATTAAACCCGCCATGTCACAGATGTCACAATGTCACAGGCGAAAAAGTAATTAAATGTATAATATAAAAAGACATACTAGTATATAGAATGAATTAAACCCGCCATGTCACAGAAGACACAATGTCACAGGCGAAAAAGTAATTAAATGTATAATATAAAAAGACATACTAGTATATAGAATGAATTAAACCCGTCATGTCACAGAAGACACAATGTCACAGGCGAAAAAGTAATTAAATGTATAATATAAAAAGACATACTAGTATATAGAATAAATTAAACCCGCCATGTCACAGATGTCACAATGTCACAGGCGAAAAAGTAATTAAATGTATGATATATAATTAAGACATAATAGTATATGAAATGAATTAAACCCGCCATGTCACAAAAGACACAATGTCACAGGCGAAAAAGTAATTTAATCTATAATATAAAAAGACATAATAGTATATAGAATGAATTAAATCTGTCATGTCACAGAAGACACATGTCACAGGCGAAAAAGTAATTAAGTGTATGATATATAAAGACATAATAGTATATGAAATGAATTAAACCCGGTTTGTCACAGATGACACAATGTCACGGGCGAAAAAGTATTATATGTATGATATATAAAGACATAATAGTATAAGAAATGAATTAAACCCGCCATGTCACAGACGACACAATGTCACAGGCGAAAAAGTTGTTAAATGTATAATATATATAAAAAGACATAATAATATATAGAATGAATTAAATCCGTCATGTCACAGATGGCACAATGTCACGGGCGAAAAAGTAATTAAATTTATGATATATAAAGACATAATAGTATATGAAATGAATTTAACCCGCCATGTCACAGAAGACACAATGTCACAGGCGAAAAAGTAATTAAATGTATAATATAAAAAGACATACTAGTATATAAAATGAATTAAACCCGCCATGTCCCAGATGACACACTGTCACAGGCGAAAAAGTAATTAAATGTATGATATATAAAGACATAATAGTATATGAAATGAATTAAACCCGCCATGTCACAGAAGACACAATGTCACAGGCGAAAAAGTAATTAAATGTATAATATAAAAATACATACTAGTATATAGAATGAATTAAACCCGCCATGTCACAGATGACAGAATGTCACAGGCGAAAAAGTTTTTAAATGTATGATATATAAAGACATAATAGTATATGAAATTAATTAAACCCGCCATGTCACAGAAGACACAATGTCACAGGCGAAAAAGTAATTAAATGTATAATATAAAAAGACATACTAGTATATAGAATGAATTAAACCCGCCATGTCATAGAAGACACAATGTCACAGGCGAAAAAGTAATTAAATGTAAAATATAAAAAGACATACTAGTAGATAGAATGAATTAAACCCGTCATGTCACAGAAGACAAAATGTCACAGGCGAAAAAGTAATTAAATGTATAATATAAAAAGACATATAGTATATAGAATGAATTAAACCCGCCATGTCACAGATGACACAATGTCACAGGCGAAAAAGTAATTAAATGTATGATATATAAAGACATAATAGTATATGAAATGAATTAAACCCGCCATGTCACAGAAGACACAATGTCACAGGCGAAAAACTAATTAAATGTATAATATAAAAAGACATACTAGTATATAGAATGAATTAAACCCGCCATGTCACAGAAGACACAATGTCACAAGCGAAAAAGTAATTAAATGTATAATATAAAAAGACATACTAGTATATAGAATGAATTAAACCCGCGATGTCACAGATGACACAATGTCACAGGCGAAAAAGTAATTAAATGTATGATATATAAAGACATAATAGTATATAGAATGAATTAAACCCGTCATGTCACAGATGACACAATGTCACAGGCCAAAAAGTAATTAAATGTATGATATAAAAAGACATAATTGTATAGGAAATGAATTAAACCCGCCATGTCACAGATGACACAATGTCACAGGCGAAAAAGTAATTAACTGTATGATATATAAAGACATAATAGTATATGAAATGAATTAAACCCGCCATGTCACAGATGTCACAATGTCATAGGCGAAAAAGTAATTAAATGTATAATATAAAAAGACATAATAGTATATAGAATGAATTAAATCCGTCATGTCACAGATGACACAATGTCACAGGCGAAAAACTAATTAAGTGTATGATATATAAAGACATAATAGTATATGAAATGAATTAAACCCGGTTTGTCACAGATGACACAATGTCACGGGCGAAAAAGTAATTAAATGTATGATATATAAAGACATAATAGTATAGGAAATGAATTAAACCCGCCATGTCACAGACGACACAATGTCACAGGCGAAAAAGTAGTTAAATGTATAATATATATAAAAAGACATAATAATATATAGAATGAATTAAATCCGTCATGTCACAGATGGCACAATGTCACGGGCGAAAAAGTAATTAAATTTATGATATATAAAGACATAATAGTATATGAAATGAATTTAACCCGCCATGTCACAGAAGACACAATGTCACAGGCGAAAAAGTAATTAAATGTATAATATAAAAAGACATACTAGTATATAAAATGAATTAAACCCGCCATGTCACAGATGACACAATGTCACAGGCGAAAAAGTAATTAAATGTATGATATATAAAGACATAATAGTATATGAAATGAATTAAACCCGCCATGTCACAGAAGACACAATGTCACAGGCGAAAAAGTAATTAAATGTATAATATAAAAATACATACTAGTATATAGAATGAATTAAACCCGCCATGTCACAGATGACAGAATGTCACAGGCGAAAAAGTTTTTAAATGTATGATATATAAAGACATAATAGTATATGAAATTAATTAAACCCGCCATGTCACAGAAGACACAATGTCACAGGCGAAAAAGTAATTAAATGTATAATATAAAAAGACATACTAGTATATAGAATGAATTAAACCCGCCATGTCATAGAAGACACAATGTCACAGGCGAAAAAGTAATTAAATGTAAAATATAAAAAGACATACTAGTAGATAGAATGAATTAAACCCGTCATGTCACAGAAGACAAAATGTCACAGGCGAAAAAGTAATTAAATGTATAATATAAAAAGACATATAGTATATAGAATGAATTAAACCCGCCATGTCACAGATGACACAATGTCACAGGCGAAAAAGTAATTAAATGTATGATATATAAAGACATAATAGTATATGAAATGAATTAAACCCGCCATGTCACAGAAGACACAATGTCACAGGCGAAAAACTAATTAAATGTATAATATAAAAAGACATACTAGTATAATGAATGAATTAAACCCGCCATGTCACAGAAGACACAATGTCACAAGCGAAAGAGTAATTAAATGTATAATATAAAAAGACATACTAGTATATAGAATGAATTAAACCCGCGATGTCACAGATGACACAATGTCACAGGCGAAAAAGTAATTAAATGTATGATATATAAAGACATAATAGTATATAGAATGAATTAAACCCGTCATGTCACAGATGACACAATGTCACAGGCCAAAAAGTAATTAAATGTATGATATAAAAAGACATAATTGTATAGGAAATGAATTAAACCCGCCATGTCACAGATGACACAATGTCACAGGCGAAAAAGTAATTAACTGTATGATATATAAAGACATAATAGTATATGAAATGAATTAAACCCGCCATGTCACAGATGTCACAATGTCATAGGCGAAAAAGTAATTAAATGTATAATATAAAAAGACATAATAGTATATAGAATGAATTAAATCCGTCATGTCACAGATGACACAATGTCACAGGCGAAAAACTAATTAAGTGTATGATATATAAAGACATAATAGTATATGAAATGAATTAAACCCGGTTTGTCACAGATGACACTCACGGGCGAAAAAGTAATTAAATGTATGATATATAAAGACATAATAGTATAAGAAATGAATTAAACCCGCCATGTCACAGACGACACAATGTCACAGGCGAAAATGTAGTTAAATGTATAATATATATAAAAAGACATAATAATATATAGAATGAATTAAATCCGTCATGTCATAGATGGCACAATGTCACGGGCGAAAAAGTAATTAAATTTATGATATATAAAGACATAATAGTATATGAAATGAATTTAACCCGCCATGTCACAGAAGACACAATGTCACAGGCGAAAAAGTAATTAAATGTATAATATAAAAATACATACTAGTATATAGAATGAATTAAACCCGCCATGTCACAGATGACACAATGTCACAGGCGAAAAAGTTTTTAAATGTATGATATATAAAGACATAATAGTATATGAAATGAATTAAACCCGCCATGTCACAGAAGACACAATGTCACAGGCGAAAAAGTAATTAAATGTATAATATAAAAAGACATACTAGTATATAGAATGAATTAAACCCGCCATGTCATAGAAGACACAATGTCACAGGCGAAAAAGTAATTAAATGTAAAATATAAAAAGACATACTAGTAGATAGAATGAATTAAACCCGTCATGTCACAGAAGACACAATGTCACAGGCGAAAAAGTAATTAAATGTATAATATAAAAAGACATATAGTATATAGAATAAATTAAACCCGCCATGTCACAGATGAAACAATGTCACAGGCGAAAAAGTAATTAAATGTATGATATATAAAGACATAATAGTATATGAAATGAAATAAACCCGCCATGTCACAGAAGACACAATGTCACAGGCGAAAAAGTAATTAAATGTATAATATAAAAAGACATACTAGTATATAGAATGAATTAAACCCGCCATGTCACAGAGGATACAATGTCACAGGCGAAAAAGTTTTTAAATGTATGATATATAAAGACATAATAGTATATGAAATGAATTAAACCCGCCATGTCACAGAAGACACAATGTCACAGGCGAAAAAGTAATTAAATGTATAATATAAAAAGACATAATAGTATATAGAATGAATTAAATCCGTCATGTCACAGAAGACACAATGTCACAGGCGAAAACTAATTAAGTGTATGATATATAAAGACATAATAGTATATGAAATGAATTAAACCCGGTTTGTCACAGAAGACACAATGTCACGGGCGAAAAAGTAATTAAATGTATGATATATAAAGACATAATAGTATAAGAAATGAATTAAACCCGCCATGTCACAGACGACACAATGTCACAGGCGAAAAAGTAGTTAAATGTATAATATATATAAAAAGACATAATAATATATAGAATGAATTAAATCCGTCATGTCATAGATGGCACAATGTCACGGGCGAAAAAGTAATTAAATTTATGATATATAAAGACATAATAGTATATGAAATGAATTTAACCCGCCATGTCACAGAAGACACAATGTCACAGGCGAAAAAGTAATTAAATGTATAATATAAAAATACATACTAGTATATAGAATGAATTAAACCCGCCATGTCACAGATGACACAATGTCACAGGCGAAAAAGTTTTTAAATGTATGATATATAAAGACATAATAGTATATGAAATGAATTAAACCCGCCATGTCACAGAAGACACAATGTCACAGGCGAAAAAGTAATTAAATGTATAATATAAAAAGACATACTAGTATATAGAATGAATTAAACCCGCCATGTCATAGAAGACACAATGTCACAGGCGAAAAAGTAATTAAATGTAAAATATAAAAAGACATACTAGTAGATAGAATGAATTAAACCCGTCATGTCACAGAAGACACAATGTCACAGGCGAAAAAGTAATTAAATGTATAATATAAAAAGACATATAGTAAATAGAATAAATTAAACCCGCCATGTCACAGATGACACAATGTCACAGGCGAAAAAGTAATTAAATGTATGATATATAAAGACATAATAGTATATGAAATGAAATAAACCCGCCATGTCACAGAAGACACAATGTCACAGGCGAAAAAGTAATTAAATGTATAATATAAAAAGACATACTAGTATATAGAATGAATTAAACCCGCCATGTCACAGAGGACACAATGTCACAGGCGAAAAAGTAATTAAATGTATGATATATAAAGACATAATAGTATATAGAATGAATTAAACCCGTCATGTCACAGATGACACAATGTCACAGGCGAAAAAGTAATTAAATGTATGATATATAAAGACATAATAGTATATGAAATGAATTAAACCCGCCATGTCACAGAAGACACAATGTCACAGGCGAAAAAGTAATTAAATGTATAAATATAAAAATACATACTAGTATATAGATTGAATTAAACCCGCCATGTCACAGATGACACAATGTCACAGGCGAAAAAGTTTTTAAATGTATGATATATAAAGACATAATAGTATATGAAATGAATTAAACCCGCCATGTCACAGAAGACACAATGTCACAGGCGAAAAAGTAATTAAATGTATAATATAAAAAGACATACTAGTATATAGAATGAATTAAACCCGCCATGTCATAGAAGACACAATGTCACAGGCGAAAAAGTAATTAAATGTAAAATATAAAAAGACATACTAGTAGATATAGAATGAATTAAACCTGTCATGTCACAGAAGACACAATGTCACAGGCGAAAAAATAATTAAATGTATAATATAAAAAGACATATAGTATATAGAATGAATTAAACCCGCCATGTCACAGAAGACACAATGTCAGAGGCGAAAAAGTAATTAAATGTATGATATATAAAGACATAATAGTATATGAAATGAATTAAACCCGCCATGTCACAGAAGACACAATGTCACAGGCGAAAAAGTAATTAAATGTATAATATAAAAAGACATACTAGTATATAGAATGAATTAAACCCGCCATGTCACAGAGGACACAATGTCACAGGCGAAAAAGTAATTAAATGTATGATATATAAAGACATAATAGTATATAGAATGAATTAAACCCGTCATGTCACAGATGACACAATGTCAGAGGCCAAAAAGTAATTAAATGTATGATATAAAAAGACATAATTGTATAGGAAATGAATTAAACCCGCCATGTCACAGATGACACAATGTCACAGTCGAAAAAGTAATTAACTGTATGATATATAAAGACATAATAGTATATGAAATGAATTAAACCCGCCATGTCACAGATGTCACAATGTCACAGGCGAAAAAGTAATTAAATGTATAATATAAAAAGACATAATAGTATATAGAATGAATTAAATCCGTCATGTCACAGATGACACAATGTCACAGGCGAAAAACTAATTAAGTGTATGATATATAAAGACATAATAGTATATGAAATGAATTAAACCCGGTTTGTCACAGATGACACAATGTCACGGGCGAAAAAGTAATTAAATGTATGATATATAAAAACATAATAGTATAAGAAATGAATTAAACCCGCCATGTCACAGACGACACAATGTCACAGGCGAAAAAGTAGTTAAATGTATAATATAAAAAGACATAATAATATATAGAATGAATTAAATCCGTCATGTCACAGATGGCACAATGTCACGGGCGAAAAAGTAATTAAATGTATGATATATAAAGACATAATAGTATATGAAATGAATTTAACCCGCCATGTCACAGAAGTCACAATGTCACAGGCGAAAAAGTAATTAAATGTATAATATAAAAAGACATACTAGTATATAAAATGAATTAAACCCGCCATGTCACAGATGTCACAATGTCACAGGCGAAAAAGTAATTAAATGTATGATATATAAAGACATAATAGTATATGAAATGAATTAAACCCGCCATGTCACAGAAGACACAATGTCACAGGCGTAAAAGTAATTAAATGTATAATATAAAAATACATACTAGTATATAGAATGAATTAAACCCGCCATGTCACAGATGACACAATGTCACAGGCGAAAAAGTAATTAAATGTATGATATATAAAGACATAATTGTATATGAAATGAATTAAACCCGCCATGTCACAGAAGACACAATGTCACAGGCGAAAAAGTAATTAAATGTATAATATAAAAAGACATACTAGTATATAGAATGAATTAAACCCGCCATGTCATAGAAGACACAATGTCACAGGCGAAAAAGTAATTAAATGTAAAATATAAAAAGACATACTAGTATATAGAATGAATTAAACCCGTCATGTCACAGAAGACACAATGTCACAGGCGAAAAAGTAATTAAATGTATAATATAAAAAGACATATAGTATATAGAATGAATTAAACCCGCCATGTCACAGAAGACACAATGTCACAGGCGAAAAAGTAATTAAATGTATGATATATAAAGACATAATAGTATATGAAATGAATTAAACCCGCCATGTCACAGAAGACACAATGTCACAGGCGAAAAAGTAATTAAATGTATAATATAAAAAGACATAATAGTATATAGAATGAATTAAATCCGTCATGTCACAGATGACACAATGTCACAGGCGAAAAAGTAATTATATGTATGATATATAAAGACATAATAGTATAAGAAATGAATTAAACCCGCCATGTCACAGACGACACAATGTCACAGGCGAAAAAATAGTTAAATGTATAATATATAAAGACATAATAGTATATAGAATGAATTAAATCCGTCATGTCACAGAGGACACAATGTCACAGGCGAAAAAGTAATTAAATTTATGATATATAAAGACATAATAGTATATGAAATGAATTAAACCCGCCATGTCACAGAAGACACAATGTCACAGGCGAAAAAGTAATTAAATGTATAATATAAAAAGACATACTAGTATATATAATGAATTAAACTCGCCATGTCACAGATGACACAATGTCACAGGCGAAAAAGTAATTAAATGTATGATATATAAAGACATAATAGTATATGAAATGAATTAAACCCGCCATGTCACAGAAGACACAATGTCACAGGCGAAAAAGTAATTAAATTTATGATATATAAAGACATAATAGTATATGAAATGAATTAAACCCGCCATGTCACAGAAGACACAATGTCACAGGCGAAAAAGTAATTAAATGTATAATATAAAAAGACATACTAGTATATATAATGAATTACACCCGCCATGTCACAGATGACACAATGTCACAGGCGAAAAGGTAATTAAATGTATGATATATAAAGACATAATAGTATATGAAATGAATTAAATCCGCCATGCCACAGAAGACACAATGTCACAGGCGAAAAAGTAATTAAATGTATAATATAAAATGACATACAAGTATATAGAATGAATTAAACCCGCCATGTCACAGATGACACAATGTCACAGGCGAAAAAGTAATTAAATGTATGATGTATAAAGACATAATAGTATATGAAATGAATTAAACCCGCCATGTCACAGAAGACACAATGTCACAGGCGAAAAAGTAATTAAATGTATAATATAAAAAGACATACTAGTATATAGAATGAATTAAACCCGCCATGTCACAGAAGACACAATGTCACAGGCGAAAAAGTAATTAAATGTATAATATAAAAAGACATAATAGTATATAGAATGAATTAAATCCGTCATGTCACAGATGACACAAAGTCACGGGCGAAAAAGTAATAAAATGTATGATATATAAAGACATAATAGTATATGAAATGAATTAAACCCGCCATGTCACAGAAGACACAATGTCACAGGCGAAAAAGTAATTAAATGTATAATATAAAAAGACATACTAGTATATAGAATGAATTAAACCCGCCATGTCACAGAAGACACAATGTCACAGGCGAAAAAGTAATTAAATGTATAATATAAAAAGACATACTAGTATATAGAATGAATTAAACCCGTCATGTCACAGAAGACACAATGTCACAGGCGAAAAAGTAATTAAATGTATAATATAAAAGGACATACTAGTATATAGAATGAATTAAACCCGCCATGTCACAGATGGCACAATGTCACAGGCGAAAAAGTAATTAAATGTATGATATATAAAGACATAATAGTATATGAAATGAATTAAATCCGCCATGTCACAGAAGACACAATGTCACAGGCGAAAAAGTAATTAAATGTATAATATAAAAAGACATAATAGTATATAGAATGAATTAAATCCGTCATGTCACAGATGACACAATGTCACAGGCGAAAAAGTAATTAAATGTATGATATATAAAGACATAATATTATAAGAAATGAATTAAACCCGCCATGTCACAGACGACACAATGTCACAGGCGAAAAAAGTAGTTAAATGTATAATATAAAAAGACATAATAGTATATAGAATGAATTAAATCCGTCATGTCACAGATGACACAATGTCACAGGCCAAAAAGTAATTAAATGTATGATATAAAAAGACATAATTGTATTGGAAATGAATTAAACCCGCCATGTCACAGATGACACAATGACACAGGCGAAAAAGTAATTGAATGTATAATATAAAAAGACATAATAGTATATAGAATGAATTAAATCCGTCATGTCACAGATGACACAATGTCACAGGCGAAAAAGTAATTAAATGTATAATATAAAAAGACATAATAGTATATAGAATGAATTAAATCCGTCATGTCACAGATGACACAAAGTCACGGGCGAAAAAGTAATAAAATGTATGATATATAAAGACATAATAGTATATGAAATGAATTAAACCCGCCATGTCACAGAAGACACAATGTCACAGGCGAAAAAGTAATTAAATGTATAATATAAAAAGACATACTAGTATATAGAATGAATTAAACCCGCCATGTCACAGAAGACACAATGTCACAGGCGAAAAAGTAATTAAATGTATAATATAAAAAGACATACTAGTATATAGAATTAATTAAACCCGTCATGTCACAGAAGACACAATGTCACAGGCGAAAAAGTAATTAAATGTATAATATAAAAGGACATACTAGTATATAGAATGAATTAAACCCGCCATGTCACAGATGACACAATGTCACAGGCGAAAAGTAATTAAATGTATGATATATAAAGACATAATAGTATATGAAATGAATTAAATCCGCCATGTCACAGAAGACACAATGTCACAGGCGAAAAAGTAATTAAATGTATAATATAAAAAGACATAATAGTATATAGAATGAATTAAATCCGTCATGTCACAGATGACACAATGTCACAGGCGAAAAAGTAATTAAATGTATGATATATAAAGACATAATATTATAAGAAATGAATTAAACCCGCCATGTCACAGACGACACAATGTCACAGGCGAAAAAAGTAGTTAAATGTATAATATAAAAAGACATAATAGTATATAGAATGAATTAAATCCGTCATGTCACAGATGACACAATGTCACAGGCCAAAAAGTAATTAAATGTATGATATAAAAAGACATAATTGTATTGGAAATGAATTAAACCCGCCATGTCACAGATGACACAATGACACAGGCGAAAAAGTAATTGAATGTATAATATAAAAAGACATAATAGTATATAGAATGAATTAAATCCGTCATGTCACAGATGACACAATGTCACAGGCGAAAAAGTAATTAAATGTATGATATATAAAGACATACTAGTATATAGAATGAATTAAACCCGGCATGACACAGATGACACAATGTCACAGGCGAAAAAGTAATTAAATGTATAATATAAAAAGACATAATAGTATATAGAATGAATTTAACCCGTCATGTCACAGATGACACAATGTCACAGGCCAAAAAGTAATTAAATGTATGATATAAAAGACATAATTGTATAGGAAATGAATTAAACCCGCCATGTCACAGATGGCACAATGTCACAGGCGAAAAAGTAATTAAATGTATGATATATAAAGACATAATAGTATATGAAATGAATTAAACCGCCATGTCACAGATGACACAATGTCACAGGCGAAAAAGTAATTAAATGTATAATATAAAAAGACAAAATAGTATATAGAATGAATTAAATCCGTCATGTCACAGAAGACACAATGTCACAGGCGAAAAAGTAATTAAATGTATGATATATAAAGACATAATAGTGTATAGAATGAATTAAACCCGCCATGTCACAGATGTCACAATGTCACAGGCGAAAAAGTAATTAAATGTATAATATAAAAAGACATAATAGCATATAGAATGAATTAAACCCGCCATGTCACAGATGTCACAATGTCACAGGCCAAAAAGTAATTAAATGTATGATATTTAAAGACATAATAGTATATGAAATGAATTAAACCCGCCATGTCACAGACGACACAATGTCACAGGCGAAAAAGTAATTAAATGTATAATATAAAAAGACATAATAGCATATAGAATGAATTAATCCCGCCATGTCACAGATGACACAATGTCACAGGACAAAAAGTAATTAAATGTATGATATAAAAAGACATAATAGCATATAGAATGAATTAAACCCGCCGTGTCACAGATGACACAATGTCACAGGACAAAAAGTAATTAAATGTATGATATAAAAAGACATAATAGCATATAGAATGAATTAAACCCGCCGTGTCACAGATGACACAATGTCACAGGCCAAAAAGTAATTAAATGTATAATATAAAAAGACATAATAGCATATAGAATGAATTATACCCAGTTTGACACGTACAGTAGTATATAGAATAAATAACATCCCATGAACATACATAAAACAATACAACATTAGGTATAACGATGGTAATACCATTTATATTAAAGGTAGATGACCCGATCACATTCCGATTTTAAAGTTGAAGTTTACTATTCTACATGAAAGGTCATCCTTAAAAAAGTCGTATTCCAAAGTTTGAGTTGCATAACTCTAATGGTTCTTATTTTAGACGCAAAAGATGCCGTGAAATGTACCCATTGAGTTGTACACAAACGATATTGGTGGTATACCACCTTTCGCGGTAATTCGACGTTATTTCATCGATTTCTCCGTAATTATAACGATTTAGGCCGTCAAATTTCAGTGTGATGATGAGAAAAATACGAGCTTTCATATGATATGAAAATCTCCGTATGTTTGAAATAATTCTGTGTTACGAAAATGTGATCGGGTCATCTACCTTTAAGTCATAGTATGTATATATACAATATTTCGTGCTATATTACATGAAGGATACACCATAGTGTGCGGTTAGTGGTCAACATGATCAAAGCGTATATAGGCTATTGTGAAATAGCAAGAGGTCCTTGATACTCAGGTTCCCTTAATCCTAATATCGGTGCCACGGCGCCCTTGCTAATCCAGGGATCTTAATAAGGCCTACCCAGAAACGCTAAATATTATTAGGTATCCCATAATAAGACATGAAATAACCACTCTAGGCCCTACCCCATACATCCTTAAAATCCAGTTATCACAGGTACCCTTAATATTCCATACTCCAGGTACCTAGTGTACCCTTATAATCCAGACAGGCCTACCCACCCCATGTGTTCATACACACGTGTAGGCCTAGATTTCACAACCCCCTCCGCGGACGCCCCCCCCCCTAAATGTTGCCAAGTCTCTGATAGAACACGCCGCCGCTGTATAAAATAAATTTAGGGCCGCGACGCTACTGGTTTTTTTTAGTGGTTTTATTAAATTTTATAGTGGGTCTTTCATAGTTGGCGGGAGGCGGGTTCGCACCATGATCACTTGATGTACCCACCCAGTTCAGTGTTAGCCATCCGTTTATTTTATTTTTCGGCCTATTGGCATTAAATTATTTCACCAGTAGGACTATTTCTGCATGTATATTTTGCTCTAACAGTTCCTTGCCTATCCCCCAAGTATTATATGATATCACGGTTTTCTGGCCTATCTATGTTTTTATATAGCGCGCCCTGTCCGTGGCCCGCATTGTGGATGGGTCCGCGATGAGACTGAGGCACTGTCGTATAAACGCATTTTCCCTGTCACTATTTAGTATTAACACATGTTATCCTAGATGCAGGCCTACGGTTTGCGCCTTATACGGTTTGCCCCGGCCTTGCTCCCAGTTCCTTCAAAGGGGTTCCTGTATACCCTGGCTATATGATTGACTCATCATGCCGTTTTCTTGTACTATAGGGTTTGCACTATGCATGGAGCAACGGATGCTTGCCGCCTTTACTCTACCACATAACAAACTACGCTTTGAGCCACTTACGCGTGTGCACCTACGCGTGTTCCGGTATCGCCCGATTACGCGTGCGCCGGCATCGGCGCCTGACTACGCGTGCGCCGGCAATCGCCTGAATACGCGCGCGCCGACAATCGCCCGATTACGCGAGTTGTGCGCCGGCCATCGCCATGGCGTGTCCAGCGTATACGCGGCGCGTAGCAATAACATAGCAACGGGCTACAAAACCTCGAATTTCACGGAATCTAACCCAAATTTAAAAAATCAAACATAAACTGGTTCGTCGTGGGACCAATACGCACTCGCACAGACAATTTGAAGTCAATCGAAGGTGCGGAAAGGGGAGAACATCTCAGGACAGGAATTGGCAACTCCGTATTATATTATAGACTAGCGGCGTACCCTCGCTACGCTCGGGCACTCGCTAGCTGTGGTGTAGGCCTATCTAAATAAGTATTTCTTTAGTAAGTCATTGGTTGTTTTACAGCACATCGGGATAAACGATGTTTTGAGTAATGATGTTGTTGTTCAGGTGTCCCTGTGTGGTTGTTGGTTCTACTTGAACAACTATGTCTTTCAATGACCTGGCGCGAGAAAAGGCTACATACAGTTGTCCATGAGAAAAGACTGGCGCAGGTAAGTAGATCCCGACTTTGTCAAAAGTTTGTCCTTGTGAATTGTTGATGGTCATGGAGTAAGACAACCGAACTGGAAATTGCAGACGTTCCAGAACAAAGGGAAGTGATGGATCTGACGGTGCTAGTTTTAATCTGGGTATTAGTACACGTTGTCCTGCCCAGTCGCCGGTGATGATTTGCGCATCAATACTATACTCATGCAGATGACAAACACGTAATCGAGTGCCATTGCACATACCTTTGCGAACATCCAAGTTCCTTAATAACATGATTGTGGCACCCTCTTTAAGTTGAAGACGATGAGGTGGCATTCCAGTTGGAGTTAGGCTGTTGAGGAATTCCATACTGTAGTTGTGATTTTCTTCTTCATTATCACAAATGATGCAATCTGTGCTGTAGTATATGCGCGTATTGCCTGGGAGCTTTTCAAGGATTTCGTCATTAAGAGTTAATGAGTCGTCATTTCTTGGTGTTAGAATGATACACTTATCTCTGTTTGAGCTGAAATCAGGGAAAATAGCATTTATGATTGTGTCTTGGTGTAAGCATTGATAGGAATGTTAATGCTTCCATCGGCGACATTTGGTTCATCAGTATGAAGAGTGCCATTGCCTAATTGAAGAAGCCACTGTGCAAAGTCTTGTTCATTGGGTCCAGCACGCATGTTAGTAGTGAGATGAAGCTTTGTGATTTCTGACCACAGTGGGGACCGTTTGAGGCAGTTTTCGATTACAACGGTCGGTGGACTTCGCGGTATGACTGGAAGAACTTGCCGGAAATCACCACCAAGTAGAAAAATCTTACCACCGAATGGGATTTCATTTCCCGTTATATCTTTGAGGAGTCTATCAATTGCACGAAGCGCGTGGATTGGAACCATCGATGCTTCATCAACGATGATCAGTGTCAGGGATCGAAGCATGGCGGCGTGGCGAGATGTTGGAGTGACATTACATGTACTTGTATCCAGGATAGGAACTGGAAGCTTGAACAAACTATGTACAGTCCGACCTCCTCTTAGTAAAGTAGCAGCTATTCCTGTCCATGCAGTTGCAGCAACCTGGAAGAAGCGATTAAAACCAATTATAGTTAATTTGAAGTAAAAGTTTCGATCCCGACCATTTTCAGGTTCTGCTAAACACCTTTTCATCGGCTGGTATATGACCCGATTTGGTGAACTCGACCTTACAAAAATGTGGCGTCAGAATCGGATCATCATAGACGCTACATAGGTTATTTGTATTGGCTCCAATATGGTCATGTAATCTTTATCCTGTGTTCAGAGCGAACATTTTACTTCGAATTATTTTATTACAAACACAAATTAACGTTTATGTAGAAATTAAAGTTGTGTTAGGAACTGCATTTGGCATCATTTATGTTTCTTTTGCTTGAATAGTGTGAAATACCTTGATATGACGTGCTCGAAGCGCTGACATCAAAGTGTTGTAGACCATTGTTTTCCCATTACCACCAGGACCATCTACAAAGAAAGCACGGCATTTAGGAGGATCTCCTCGTTGAACTTCATCAACAGCTGTAAACACAGCTTGCACTAACATGTCTTGTTCCGGATTCAAAGTTGCCAAGTTGATTCGTGCATTTTCTGCCTCAACAGCCACGTCAACATGTGCGTCGTCCTCTGGTTGAACCGTCTGAACTGCTGGTAGACCAATGCCAGGGCAAGTTATGCCTGCATTGAATAAAATAAATGTGAATTCAGAAAAGAAAGGGAAAAAAACCTATTTCAATTTGATTAGACAAACAATGTAGCTTTTACTTTTTTGTGTATAAGTAATGGATGGAGATAATCTTCTATCATTGCTGATTTGTCGGCAGATGGGTTGGGCATTTATTTGAAGTACTATTCTATTTGTATTATTGTTTGAGTGTAGATAAGTGTATTGGTAAGAAGTGTATTACCTGCGGTAAGTAGAATGTTATCTATGTCTTGTAAGGCTAGTATTTCGGCGTTGGTAGTAGAATGGTGTTGCAGATAGTCTTCTGTCATAGCTGATTTGTGGGCAAGCCACAACTTCTTTGGGTCTGAGGGATTGCAGTGTGTACATATAGCTGCAAATAAGTCTCGTAATTGCCGTGGCATGCGGAAAGTTGATGCTTCAGTTAGCACATTGTCCCATTCATTGTCATCAGCTAGAAGATGTCTGTGTCGGCATGCTTCTTCAAAGGAGCTTAACAGTTGTCCGTTAACCTCTCTGAGACTATTAAAGCTGGTTGCTCCAGGTACATGAAGAAGTAGTAGACGAAGACAAAAACGTTCCTTATCTTTTGGACTGACTGAGTACATTCTGGCAATAACTTTATGGCCTCCTTGTTTGCGAGGTTTCCATTGCTTCGTGGGTTGGTCGTACACGAAGTGTTTTGGAATTTGGTGGTACAGATAACTGCGGGCCTCAGTGTCTATTTGGTTGAGTTTGAACCAAGCTGTTAAGTGGGTGTCTTGAAAAGATGCCCGTTCTAATGCAAGTTCCTCTTGACCGGGTAGAAAATATACCGATTGTTGTTCAGGCAGATGAATGGCTAGTCTCATGATAGTGTGCGATTGGTAATGCATACGATATTCTGAAAGGCGCCAAAAGCTTTCGGGTGCACTGACGTACCTGTTAAAAAGGAACGGAGTTGAGATTAATATAAATAAGGACTTATGTATCCAAACGTAAAAACTGGCTTGAATTTGGTTTCATGGAATGGTTATAGGCAAGTGGTCTGATATATAGTGAGGTGGGTAGTGATAATGTAAACATTGTTACCTGACATCAAGGAAGGTGGAAATTTCATCATGGTTGAGTGCATCATTTGGTCCTTGAACCTGGATATTGGCGCAGTCGTAACCTTTGTACACATACTTGAAGATGTATTTCACACTCTTTACTGACATGCATGCCTCAAGGTTGACGTGTGACCTGTATTTCTTGGACAGGTACGGACAGTAAGGAACAATCCATCTATAAAACAGAAAACAAATATATATATAAGAGAAGAAGTTTATATAGTTTATGTATACACTTTGGAATTAAAGGCGATATTGATATTTAAATTGTGAAGAAAGTTTGTTGAATATCATTTGATGTATGGGCGGTGTGTAGGGTCGGGTGGGGTGAGTATGTGCAAGAACCAGAGAAGACAGGAATCAATAGAGATTTTCTGTTTATTATCTTTTATGGAATACTTGTGTAGGGCCTATATGATATAAAGTAATACGAAATACCTGTTATCTACTTGGATGTTCCTGACGGTCATGGTTCTGCCATTGTCACGACGTCGATAAAGTGGATAACCATCAACGCACATACTTGTTTGCTCAGCAAAGTTTTTTGGAAAATCCTTTGAGCAAGCACCATCCTGCATACATACAGATTGTGGATTCAATAATCCACAGGGACCATGTACCATTGTAGACTTCACTATTTCAAAGAGATCTGGGTCAGCATCCCTATCAGGAATTTCAGCAGATATAAGACTATCGATGTCATTTGGTGCTCTAAGTTTACTTTCTTGATCTAAGATGATCAGCATATGGCAATGTGGCAAGCCTCTTTTTTGGAATTCGATGACATATATCATTGCTACTGGTCTACCAAGGACATGTTTAACCATGATGTCGTTTTGAAGCTCTTGTAAGTGTCTTTGAAAAACTCTTGCCACAATATCTGGTCTATGCTCTGGTCTTTCGCCGTGCTGCAGACTTTCTGTTATTTCTGAACATTTGGGGTTGCATGTGAATGTGAGGAATAAATCAGGCTTTCCAAATGTGGTAACTATAGCCATTGCATCCTGGTAGTTTTGCTGCATAGCTCGTGGACTTCCTGAGAAGGAAGAGGGTAGTATTACTAATTTTCCGGGCTGTAGATTTTGCTCTGCTGCTTGGGAATTCAGGTGGTCCATTAGTCCTTTATATTGATCAACACGTAGTGCAGTTTGATTTTTCTTGATGTAATCCAAACGGGATGCTTCTGTTTTTACATAAGCATCTACCACATACTGTTGGAAGAGTTTTCCAGATGAATGAAGAGGGCTGAAACCTGCTCTGATCGCTAAACGATAAGTGTAATATTGCAGCAATGTGACTCGTTGTCTTGTTGCAGTGCGGTGTCCTTCTCGATGAAGTGTGTACGGGATCCATCCAAGATCACCGCGTGGGAACAGTAGTGGGTAAACCATTGGATCACAGTTGGAAGACATGTACGACAATGAGCTGGGTGGTCGATCTCGTGGGTAAACTGCGATATCTATATCAATGGGAGGTGCTCCATCTTGAGCTACAAACACGGCTGCAACTTCATCATGTCTGGGTTCATTGTAACGTCGTTGGTCCTTGCCGCGCCTGAAAAACATAGTAACTGTTGGAGGTTCGGTACTTTCCGTGTCGGAAGTGAGCATTTGTTGTTGTTCTATCTCATGCATGTGTTTAAATGCAGCTGCGAATGGATTTGTTCGTTCGATTACGTTCTGTACAACTTCCATGACATCTTGTCTGCAATTTTCGTTCTGTGCAATGCTCAAGCGAGCCTCCACTGCCTGATTACCTTCAAGGACATATATCTGTCCAAACTGGCGCGTGAGTCCTTCAGAAGGATGCAATGAGCCAGTTCTATGGTATACTTGTCCGTGTATTCGAAAGCAGTATGGGCCACGACCTGGAGGACGAACAACTTGGGCTCCCATTGAGGCAAATGCAAAAGCACTGTTGTACTGTCGTATGTTAGTACGCAAATTGTGTGATTGTGGAGTGGCTCCAGTTAGAAGATCTTGTAGCTGCTGAGGGTAAGGTGATAGAGGGGTGAGGTGAACCTTGCCATTGTGGCAACAGTTAAGCCGTTCGCCTGGAAAACGTAGAGCACCACAATGAATGCAGGATATGTTCATACGACCAACATATACAGGGTTCACAGCTTGATTATTGTGGATTCGGGCCGCAAATGAGGTTTGAGTTTGAGGTTGCAAACGTGGAACTGTTTGACGTAGGTTATGTCTGCGATGTGCCTCCTGTTTTCGTTTGGTTGGCGTGTTAATGAGGGGTGTGCCTTTCTTTCGTTTCGGCATCTGAAACAAAAAGACAATATCAATAAGTGTATTATTAGGCCTAGGCCTACTCTACTGTCTGATCTAACAATTAACATTCCTAATACAAAGCGCATTAGTATGGGATATTATTGAATTGTCAAAGGTAGCAGCAATCCGTAGCCTACGCCAAAATCATGATAAAACAATTATCATTTTTGTGCTTATTCTTAACAATGCGCTATTTATTAAAGGCCAGCTCACCCTGGCGGCAAATGTCCGAACATTCTTGAACAACGTCCGACCCCACCTGCTGAGGGGTCAATTTACCCGGCCTATAAACAATCATACATTGACTTAAAGAGATAGGCCTAACTTATACGTTACAATGCGCTATTTATTAAGGGCCTACTTGTTACAATGCGCTATTTATTAAGGGCGGCCTAGGTCTACTTCCCCTGGCGACAAATTTCCGAACATTTTTGAAGAATAAAAAACAAATAACAACGTCCGACCCTACCTGCTGGGGTCCATATGCCTGTAGAACAGGTGTTTTTATCGCGGCCTAAATAAACAATCATACATTGACTTAAAGAGATAGGCCTAACTTACGTTACAATGCGCTATTTATTAATTGAAGAATAAAAAGTGCATTAGTAGGCCCATGGGATATTATTCATGCGTTATATATAATATTGGATTGTCAAAGGTAGCAGCAATCCGTACACCAAAATCATGATAAAACAATTATCATTGTTTTGTGCTTATTTTTAACAATACGCTATTTATTAAGGGCCTACTTCCCCTGGCGGCAAATTTCCGAACATTTTTGAATAATAAAAAAAGCAAATAACAACGTCCGACCCTACCTGCTGAGGGGTCCATTTGCCCGTAGGCCTACGCGATAATTTTTTTCGTACATCATTTTAACCACATTTATTTATTCCGTTTTAATACGAAATAAAGCAAAATTCACTGAATAAAATGATTTTTTTAACATTTTTTAACAAATGAACTGATTTTGGTTAAAATGATGTACGAAAAAAATAAAATCGCTGCCCGTACATGTAGAACAGGTTTTTTTTTTATCACGGCCTATCATAAACAATCATGCATTGATTTAAAGAGATAAACTTACGTTGACGCTAAGAAGAATGAACCCCAGCAACTCAAGGAGATATCACAGAGACGAATTCGTCCTTGCTTCTGTGAGGCCTATAATAACTGCAGTTGTTTGTTTACTTCGTTCTGCTCTGCTGAGTTCCATTTGTTTGTTTACATCGTTTTGCTCTACTGAGTTCTACTGAGTTTCATTACGCGTCCGCAGGTCATCGCACGGGTGCGCCGGTGCGCCATCGCCATCGCGCGGGTCCGCCGTGAAACGCCCTCGCGTACCAGCGCCGGAAATCTCGATCGCGTTCGCGTAACAACAACGTAGCAACGGGCTACAATTTCCATCGCGTTCTCAGCGTATACGCGGCGCGTCGCAATAACGTAGCAACGGGCTAAAAAACCTCGAATTTCACGAAATCTAACCCAAATTTAAAAAATCAAACATAAACTGGTTCGTCGTGGGACCCATACGCACTCGCACAGAAAATTTGAAGTCAATCGAAGGTGCGGAAAGGGGAGAACATGTCAGGACAAAAATCGTCAACTCCGTATTATATATAAGACTAGCGGCGTACCCTCGCTACGCTCGGGCACTCGCTAGCTGAGTATTATCTTAATTGTTGCAAAATGGACATAGGTAATGAGTTCAAAATTGTAGATCCCTGAATAATTGTTTTCATTTGAAATAGACTTTGTTCACAGAAATCTGAGTTTTGTGATATCTTTGAATTTCGGACCCAATTTCAATACCCCATTTAGGAGAGAAACAATGTTATAGTTATCCCATACACCCCCCCCCCCCCCAAAAAAAAGTTGTACCAACCCCATACCCCATATAGTGTATACATTGTAGAGAAGATAGTGTGCGGTTTAATAGTCGTCAACATGATCAAAGCGTATAGGCTATTGTGAAATAGCAAGAGGTCGTTGATACTCCAGGTGCCCTTCTAATATCGGTGCCACGGCACCCTTAATAATCCAGGTATATGAATAAGACCTACCCAGAAACGCTAAAGATTATTATAGGTATCCCACAATAAGACCTGAAATAACCACTCAGATAGGCCCATCCCATACATCCTTAAAATTCAGTTATCACAGGTGCCGCTAATATTCCATACCCAGGTACCCATGGTATAACCGTATAAATAATCCAGACAGGATAGATTTCACAACCCACTTCGCGGACGCCCCCCCCCCCCCCCCACACTAAATTTGCTAGTCTCTCATAGAACACATACGTATTAAATTTCATCAACGCCATTATGTCCCTATACACTGATACCGCTGCGTGCGTTCGTACATCATCTGGTTGCACCGATGAGTTTGACACAACTTCGGGAGTACTACAGGGCGATACGCTGGCACCGTACTTATTTGTGATAGTCATGGACTACATCATGCGTACATCGCTCACCACTGAGGACGGTTACACTGTGAGAAGGCGCATGTCCGCACGTCATATTGCCGTCAGAATCCCTGCTCTTGCATATGCAGATGACGCTGCACTGATGTCCGACAACGGAGAGGCTGCCCAGCGCCAATTGCACCGTTTCGAGACAGCATCAGCAAAGGTCGGCCTTCGTCTAAACGCCTCTAAAACCAAGGTCATGTTTGTTGGCGACACTCCACACACGGACATTCATACCACATCAGGTGTCACCCTTGCGGTATGCGACGACTTCTGCTATTTGGGATGCAATGTGGCAGAGAACATTAGTGCTTTCCAACGACGGCGACAGATTGCATGGGTTGCAGCACGAAAACTCACAGCTGTGTGGAACAGTTCAGCCAGCGACGGCGCCAAAATGCAGCTGTTCAAGTCTACCGTGGAATCTGTCCTCTTGTACAGTTGCGAAGCTTTGGCAATTACAGAAACATTGGGCAGTCGCATTGATGCATCTCATCGTGCCCTGATGCGCTACTGTCTTGGCGTGCACTACCCGGAGCGGCTCTCAAATGACAACCTGTATGCCCGCGCACTGATTGAGCCCGCGACTCTGACACTGACCCGTAATAGACTTCGTCTGGTAGGCCATGCCCTCCGGAGACCAGAACTGCCACTCGCCATGTTCCTGCACCCCCAAAACCAGGCAACTGAACCGTACCGCCTCGGTGGCGCACTACGCCGTACATATCAAGCGCAGCTCCAAGAGGACTTGAGCGCCATAGGCTTACAACCTAATGCCGCCGTTGATGCCGCCCAAAACCGAACTGAGTGGCAGCGGCGTGTGAAGGCACTGAAATAACAATAGACACAACGCCTCGTGTCCCTAAAGAATGAAAGACACGAGTAGCGTCAAATTGATGATGTATTAAATAGATTTAGGTCCGCGACGCCACTGGTTTTATTAAGTGGCTTTATTAAGTTTTATAGTGAGTCTTTCATAGTTGGCGGGAGGCGGGGTGTCACCATGATCACTTTGTACCCAGTTCAGTGTTAGCCATCCTTTATTTTATTTTCCGGCCTATTGACATTAAATTATTTCTCCAGTAGGCTTAACACATGTTATCCTGGATGCAGGCCTACAGTTAAGCTGCTCGCCAGGAAAACGTAGAGCACCACAATGAATGCAGGCTATGTTCATACGACCAACATACAGGATTTACAGCTTGATAATTGTGAATGCGGGCCGCAAATGAGGTTTGAGGTTGAGATTGCAGACCTGGAACTGTTTGACGTAGGTTATGTTTGCGATGTGCCTCCTGTTTTCGTTTGGTATGCGTGTTGATGAGGGGTGTGCCTTTTTTCGTTTCGGCATCTGAAACAAAAATACAATAGGGCCTATCAATAAAGTGAGTTGTGTATTAGGCCTACTGTCTGACAATTAACATTCATAAAACAAAGTGCATGAGCTCATCTGACCATCATCATCATCATTATCATCATCGGACCTGGGATCATCATCATCATCGGACCTGGGAGGTCCGTTTGCCTATACAGTAGAACAGGGTTTTTTTTCGTCGCCTAATCTTAAAATATAAAAAAATCATACATTGATTTGAAAGATAACTTACTTTTCTCTTCTGTGCCAGTTCCAATTTCAACTTGAAAGTTGAAGTGGCTATTGACCAAGGCCTACTGCAGTTGTTTGTTTGTTTCGTTCTGTTCTACTGATTCCATGCGTACCTTGAAGTGGCTATTGACCAAGGCCTAAATTTCAAACATTCAAAAAAGTTGAAGTGGCTATTAATTGACCAAGGCCTACTGCAGTTGTTTGTTTATTTCGTTCTGCTCTACTGATTCCATCCATGCGTACCTTGAAGTGGCTATTGATCAAGGCCTACAGGCTACATGCGATGCGTACCAGATCCGGTTGCCTGTAGAACAGGGTTTTTTTCGTGGCTTAATCTTAAAATATAAAAAATCATACATTGATTTGAAAGATAACTTATTTTTCTCTTCTGTGCCTGTTCCAATTCCAACTTAAAAGTAAAGTTGAAGTTGCTATTGACCAAGGCCTACTGTTTCGTTCTGCTCTACTGATTCCACGCGTACCAGTCCTTGAAGTGGCTATTGACCAAGGCCTACTGCATGCAGTTGTTTGTTTATTTCGTTCTGCTCTACTGATTCCATGCGTACCTTACTGCCTGCGTTTCATTACACGTCGCGAGTCCGCAGGCCATCGCACACGTGCGCCGACAACGCCATCGCGTGATCGCGCGGGTCCGCCGGCATTCGCCATCGCGTGCTAGCGCCGACTATCGCCATGGCGTCGCGTGCTAGCGCCGGCCATCGCCATGGCGTGCCCAGCGTATACGCGGCGCGTAGCAATTACGTAGCAACGGGCTAAAAAAGCCCAAATATCACGAAATCTAACCCAAAATAAGAAAATCAAACATAAACTGGACAATTGTGGGCCCCATACGCACTCGCACAGAAAATTTGAAGTCAATCGAAGGTGCGGAAAGGGGAGAACATCTCTGGACAAAAATGGGCAACTCCGTATTATATATAAGATACCGCAGATAGCCTGTTATTTGGGCTTTAAAATGATACCAAATTTGTTGAGATAGCTTTTGTGATTTTGAAAATATTTGAGGAAAATGACAGCATAAAACTAAAAAATGTAACGGCACCGCCCTATTGGGAGGCGAGTTCATAACGCGTGACCATAGTTATTACTAGTTGAATCAAGAAGCATTTTAAAAGTGGACTTCAAAATCGACTTTGTATCTCTTCCCTGTCGCCTAAGCCATGTCGATATGGGAATCAGATATCCACTAAGCATATCCGATTAGTTTACGGGTCTCCCCTTAAGGGGGCTGTGCACTCTCAATTTTGTATTTTTCACTAATTTCACTTTTCTTCATTTTTCAAAACTTCATAGTGTTATCTATCAGTACATGAAAAGAAATGTTCAATTTCGAAATCCCAAAAGCCTATTTAGAAGGATTTAAATCACTTATTCTGATCATCTACAAAGTGGAATGGAAAAGTCTGCCCGCAGGGGATCAGCGAAATTCCCATGCGCCGCGTATCCCGTGAAAGTTTTGTTTTTCACGCAAATTAGCACGCGCTATTTTTTTTGCGCGTTTTGAGGGCTTGGTCACACGCGTTGTTTACGCATCGGGGGCTCGACTAATCAAACCATCATTTTTGCCGTGTGGCTGGCAAGTAATAAATAAAACAAGGCTTTGGGGAAGAGTTAGTGTCAAGGAGTTTGGAAAAATATAAAAATAAAGGATAGAGAAAGATTTTTAATCCATGATCTGAAACATCAAGAGGTATCAAAAAAACTCACACTGGAGTTTATCCGAAGGTGTTATGTTGTCTTTTTGTTTCCTTTCTATATATTGTCCATGTCTGTCCCACCCGCCCGTCCATCCAAGATCTGTTTATTTAATTATTGTCATCACTAATTAGGGGCGATATCCAAACTCTACAGTGATTTTAAAGCATTTTTCTAGCGATTTTACAACGATATTCCAACGGTATTTCGTTCTATTGTTAAAAGCATCGGAAAAAGATCGGTGATTAACTAGAAACCTCTCTACTTATCTGGCGTTAACAATATAACTATTGTAGTACTCTCGATGGATGCATTAGTGAAGCAGACAGATCAAAGGCGCAAGGAAGGTTGTGTTATATTCTTTAAGAAATACTATATTATAGTATAGTATAATATTTCATATTTAACATGGGGTTGGTTAAAACCTAACCATTTGTTGGTTAAATCTACTTCATATTTAACATGGGGTTGGTTAAAACTTAACCATTTGTTGGTTAAATCTGTTTCATATTTAAAATGGGGTTGGTTAAAACTTAACCATTTGTTGGTTAATTCTTTTGATGCACTGGGCAGTAGTTCTGTTATTGTATGGCTATGAAGTATTGCTGCGACATCATGGCAGACGACGGAGTGTTTCAAGGTACAGGATTGATTTCTTAATACTGTAATTTAATAATTATGTAACTGTCTTAGCTTGATGATTAGGTCTACTATTATTGTATTGACCAGAGGCATCGTAGGTTCATCACTATTTTTCAACATTTTCCAAATTCATCATATTTTGGTTCACATAGTATCTACAACAATCAATTAACATGTAGCGGTTGATGAAATGGCTGAGGCACCTTCTATATATCCATGTTATATATCAAGCAGGATTAACCAACAAATGGTTAAGTTTAGCCAAATTAACCAACAAATGATTAAAGTTTTAACCAACCACATGATAAAGTTTAGCGAAGAAAAAAAAAAGGTTTAACCAACATTTTTAAACCAACCACTGTTGGTTAAAACATATTAACCAACAAATAATTAAAAATTGTAACCAACCACAGTTTAACCAACAGAAAATTCTAGAAAACATGACTTGAAATTTGTTTGCCCTTTAATACACGCTACAGTAAAAATACGATGTAGGAAGTCTATGGTAGGCTTCGTAGCCGCCAAGCTTAACCATACATGCATGCTGTGAGTGAAGGTAAATTAGTAACCTAAATCTGCCTTTCTCGATAGACAAATACCATAATATTGTACAGTTTAGCTCGGACAGTTACATATTTATTAAATTGCAGTATTAAGAAATCAATCTTATACCTTGAAACCCTTCTATATGCGTCTCCAGACCCCACAACCGGAGCATTGCAATCACTTGGTCGTTTGTCTGCCATTTTGTCAAAAAGAGAGAGAACGAGCCAGCCTCGTTTTGATGTCGCAGCAACACCACATTTTTAACCAACGTTGTGTAATAGAGATTTTTCACCAACACATGTTGATTAAAATGTAACCAACAATTTGATAATATGCACAAACTCTTTTCCCACCATTGACATTCTTTGGTGGGAATCTTGTTTTGACCGATTGTTGGTTAAAATTATGAGGACTTAACCCACGTTGAATAAACCAAAAATGATTTATATTTTTACTCTTTAACCAACGCAGTATTAAAAGTAATTTTTAACCAACGCTTCATTTTTAACCAATGTAGTATACTTTTTAATCAACATTTTTTTAACCCATGGCTTTTTAATACCTGTTCTGAGAGTGTACTGTTTAATACCTGTTCATATGTTCATAGTCATTTTACAAACCGTTAAGGGGAGACGTCAAAACTCGACCGCCCGTTGACTGCCGGTTACGGGCGGTTCCGCCCGGTTCTTTCAGGTCAAATGTTTTACTGGTATATGAATATTCGCGCATGCAACACTGAACAACCGCCGGTTGACTTAATGCTGTAATCTGACCAATTTACACTATCAATCTGTTACTTTGCGGTCATAATAGCTCTCTCTATAATCGTTCTATAAAAAAAAACATTCATAGACTTTCGGTATTGATTTAAAAAAGTTAATTGAGCTATAAACAGATTGAAAAAGCCAACCCCAGCGAAAATCAATAGCTGTATTGTACTGGTTGTCAACTTAGACTTTTAAGTCTTAAAAGAGCCCATTACTTCAAGATGTTATTGCTCACGTGTGTGACGAGGCACTTTCAACCGGTCGTGTTCACCAGAGTGTTACTATTTGACCTCATTATGTGTGTATATTATAACAGACGACACGTTTTGTGAGAACCGAACGGAACCGGCCGTAACCGGCGGTTGCCGGGCGGTCGAGTTTTGACGTGATCCCTAACATTATTATCCTGCTTCATTAAACATTGAGTATTAGTGTTATACCTAAACCTAATTCCCTTTTTTCAGTTGCGCTGGCATATCGAGGGTAAAGTTCAGTGCAATTTTTGGCTTTTTACTTTGATCAAATCGGAATTCGTGACGTGACTTTGATCAGAAGCTTACCTGATTCCGTCCCTGAGTAGAAGAAGAAGAACAAATTTATCAGACAGCTGCGACCAAACGACGTCATAATTAAATCTTCATCACCATTTCTCGCTTTCTCTCTTATTTTTCCAATTTTCTCACCTTTACTAAGTTTATACTAAATCTACAGGATATCAGGAAGGGCTGATTTTACACCCAGAACTCACTAACTGCGTCACGGTGCATTTGAAAATGATCACATTGATGAAGACTTGCAAACTGCACTGGGCCTATAATGATAAACTCTGATGATTAGCCGCAAATGTTGCTCACAGAAATTAATACACTAGCGTGTAATCTTTGCCAACCGGTTTAACGCGCACGCGTCACCATTTGAATTTGCCAACTCAAAACATTCCACGCGCGTTCGCGCTCGTTAGCAATTAACGCACGCGTTTTCATGCGTTACGCTTCCCGAAAATTGTAGGCGCACTTCGAATGCGCATGAAAAGGTATGGTTTCTTTTTCACACTCGGCATCATGACAAAGGTGGGTTTTTAACGCACGTTTGAGGTTATTTTGATACCAAGAAATGAACGGTTTGTAATCAAACTTTGCACGAAGTTGGGGATTCATATGCTTCTCATAATATATAAAGAACAGGATTTGAAATTGGTGTATTTTCCCGTAAACCATGATCAAACGGCGGTATTGTCACATTTTCACCTTCATCGGTTGATTTCTTTATGTTCATTTTTGAGTAAAATGTTATGGAAACAATAAGTCGATAAATACTGCATCTGATGAAACGTAAGTAAGCTTAATGGAAAGAGCATGATCATCGCTAGGAATCGGTTTTTTTTGTTTAATTATTATTTGCCTAGTTCAAATTTTAGGGGTCTTTTTGTGGAAATGGACGGGTTTTTTTAATTCAGAATTTTGACTTTTATGCCTTATTTGGTCAATAAATCAGAAAGTATGTCCAAAATCAACAAACAAAAAAACCGATTCCTAGATAATTTTGTTAAGAGTACAATACATCTAGAACGATAACTTTCGACAAAATATATTTTTAGTTATCTTGACAAAACCTAAAATACGTGTTTTTTTTAATCATTTTTACCAAAAAGCTCAATTTTCGAGAAAAAAATCATATTCATGGTTAGATTTATTGAACCCTTTACTTCAAGAAAATGTATACTTTTATATGGATTAAATGAATAATGACGAAGCTACGGCAGTTTTACGGAGGCTGTACCTGAAGGTGCACAGCCCCCTTAATCAGTCTATAAAATTAGTCCATGCTTGTAAAAATCTAATCCGTGGCAGATTGCATAATCAGCATTAGCATATTGAAGGCATCATGTTTATGAAAAGAAGTTTTTGTTTGCTCCAGAAATGCCAGAAAAGATAAGTTGGGATTAGGCCTATGTTAATCCATGCATGCCCAGCATAGGATACATGGTCACAGGTCACTATAGGTATATCAAATAAGGTGGGGCCGTTTCAAAAAATCCTTAAAATCGTGATACGTGTCTCTATTTTAAATAGAAGTTGTCAAAAAGCATAACATTTTTCGTATCATATTAAAGGCAATTTATCCAGCTACCGAATAAAAAAGGATTAAAGCCACATGTTTAGCAACAGTGAAGTTATCAATCTAAACGTCGAGTGAGTCAAGGGTGGGGCCGGTGGATGAGGCGCCGGTGGATGAGGCGCCCATAGGTTTCTACAAAAAATAGCGGAAAACTAGAACTTTTGAAATTGATGCCATTTTAAAAGTATAGTTAGGAAAGTATTCAAACTTCTCATATGTGTTAATAACATGTGCCTGCTACTATGAATATTAATATTGAATTGTTATCTAGACATTCTCTACTAGAATATGATGTTCAATTCAGGGAGTGTTTTAATGTAAAAAATACACAGTTTTATTCATTTTATTGATTAAACAATGGCCAAATCGCAGTCTCTCTATTTCATTTGTGTGACTCTTCGGTCCTTTTCTACCCTGGGTAGTAAAACATTTAACTAAAAAAGCCAGAAGTGTTTCTTCACAGAATTGTTCATAGATTTATGAAAAATTTGCTATTTAGACATATTTTGGACCACCCTGTATTCAAAATAAAAGGAACTTTAATGATATTCATGTAGTTCATTTTGATAACCATTTTCCTTTAAAATAAATAGTCCATGCTAACTAAATTTAACTTCATAGAATATTATATATAAACCTTCATTTTATGCATTAATTCATCATAATTTTAGACACCCTGTACTTTTCCTGTGTACATTTTGGGCAGGTGATTCTTAGCAATTTGGTAGCACCTTCTGCGGTTGTTCTGATTTTGGTGACTATCTTCAGCTAAACCCTAATTGTACAAACTATCAAAATATTTTGTGAGGAGCAAAAACGATCAACTTTTTTATGTTCCACCCTGTAAAAATGTTACACACCCTGTATAATTTGATTCTTTTTTGCAAAAATGAAAAACCTTGAATCATAAGCTTTTCAACAATATATAGTTTGTGGGTCATTAAGTATATGTAAAACTTAAGTTTTGTCCCGTTTAATCAGAATTGGTGCATTTCTCAACATTATTAGAAGTGAAACATTTTCTTGGACCAGTTTGTGACTTCTGACCACAGGACAAAAGAATCAATAAACTTAATAAATGGATGAATAGAACAAGAAGTTATTGATATCCACAGGATACTCAATTGCTCTAATAGACTATGCAAAGTCTGGTCAAGAAAATGGTTAGGTTATTAAATTGGTTCCCTTCAACACTGTGCCTTGAGTAAGTACCAAAATCCTAGATTTTGGTACCAAGGACTAGCCGATAACAAGGACTACACATGTTTGGATATACTTGGAAAATGCCTATTTTTACAGTACATGTTCATGTGACTTGACAAGAAAACTAAGAGAATGTGAGTCATCTATGATTTTGTATCATATTCTACTAAATTATTATATTACACATATTTTAGATTTCAGCGTCTTCTCAGTTGCGTATATATAGATTTATACGAAAAATAAAATAATAATATCATGACCGCTACATAAGACGTAATTAACCCCCAGTCACAACCCTTGCCCTCCCAGTCGGCTCACCAACAAGCCCTACACATTTGGATCCCAATCAATCGAAAATGTTTACTTTTAATATTAAAATTACATACATTTAGTTTAAATAGTTTAAATTAAGTTAATTTAGGCTTGTTGCATTAATGAATGATAACATTTTTACGGGCGCGCTAACTCAAAAATATATTTTGCCCCAATTTTTTTTCTTGCCCAACCTCTCGCCACCCCCCCCCCCCCCGTTTCAGTTTGACCCCGACCCCGATTGACCCTCTCCCAATAACACCAACAGGTTTGCTGGAGCCGCCACTGTTTTTATACTAATTTGCTGTTCGATTTTCCCATTGAGGTCTTGAAAATGTGATTTGTTCGCATCCAAAATCATGAAAATCAAATTGTTGGCACTTATCTTGACAAAACCTAAAAGGGGTCAAAAACCGTGTTTTTATCTTTTTTTTCAAAATTGTAAATTTCATGTTCATGGTTGGATTAATTGAACCCTTTTTGGAAAGTCAAAATTTCAGGATTAGTTTAAAAAATGAGAAAATTCGTCCCCAAATTAGTGTCTTTACATAATCAAGCGATTTGAATACTTTTTACTCACAGTTATTTTTGTTAGCTTTGTTAAAAAATGTTTGGTCAAAAAGGTTTTTTGTTGTAATTTTTGGTTAAAGTTGATGCCAAATTTGAATTCTCTTATCCATTTCCTTTCCAAAAATGCTCAAATAGCTTGATTATGATGTAAAGTTTAAAATTTTGGAAAAATCACTTTTTTGGCACTTTTTGGTCAAAATTTCAACAAACACAAATTGGATTAGGTTAAAAAATGAAAAAAATCGTCCCCAAGTTAGTGTCTTTACATTATAATCAAGCGATTTGGACAATTTTTACTCACAGTTATTTTTGTTAGCTTTGTTAAAAAATGTTGGGTCAAAAAGGTTTTTTTGTTTGTGATTTTTTCAAATTTAACATTTTTAGAGCACTCACAAAATAAAATCCCCTTTTAATGTCCCCGAATGTGTGCCCTCCTTGGATACACCATTTTTAATTTTACCCCTAAATTGAAGAATTGGTAATGACAAATCCACCACTATAAAGTTTGTTTTCTGGTGCTATTCTGGTGCACTCCTATTGATAATCATGCACCAAACGCGTAAGGATTTAGTGTAGTGCCCCAAAAGAAATCCAGAAAATAAAATTGTCTCAAAAATATATTCGTCTCAGAAAATATACAAATCTGACTGTTTTTCGAAAACTTTTATTCATACAAGAGTGTTCAGCTTGTAAGAGTGCCTGTTTTCGTGTTCTACTACTGACCGACCGTCCGTCTACACTCTAGGGCATCGTCTTCGTTGGTAAGCTTAAGCTTAATTAGATTCAGAAGAAAAAAAAGAGAAAAAATTACTGATACTTTATTATATAGTTGGTTGATGTATAATTAATAAATACTCATTTAGTGACAGTTTCATGCTACACTGAGCACTTCATCAGACTATTTCTCAGACGTCAGCTGGCAAATGGCGTTTAACTTTAACTCGACCTTGCTCCATGCATGTCACTCACAAAACCAAGCCCTGACGTAGTCCATGCAGTACCCATATCCATGATATGGGTACATGTTCAAGCAACTCTGTAAAGTGGAACCAGAACTGTGACTTGAACCGTGACCCTCTAAAAGTGAGCTATCAATATCATGTGACTAATTTACATAAATAATTAATGTCTAAATTCTGTTTTTACGGACATAACGGACATGTTTAACTTAAAATTTAGTGTTCACCTGGCTCTTGACCAATATGTATTTATTATTTGGATAAAATTCAATCCGGTAGCCTTGCACAGAAAAATAAATACCTAATTGAGTAATTGACCTTGTTTTGTTGTTTTGTTCAAAATGGCCGACAAAAAGGTGATTTTGTGTTTTAAACCCTGTTTTACTTGCTAGTCCTATTTAAAAAAAAAATCCAATGCGACTTTTCTGAACACTTTTGCTAGCTCTTAATTTCATAGCAATGCCATGACTAAATAGTGAACATTCAAGGACAACTTTGATTCTCCAAAGAGGTGAATGGGACATAAAAACGGAGGATTTTTAGGGGACTAAATTTTTTGTCTAAAACGGTTCCCTTCAACATTATGCATTGAGCCGATACCCAAATCATAGATTTGGTATTTGGTATCTGTCGAGACTTGCCCTGACTACAGCATGAATCTACATCTACATTAATCTATGTTGATACTCGGCAAAGTCCAATTCGGAGTTCCTTTAGTATTAGGAGTGGGCTATAGAGGGTCATTTTTAGGTCATAGTTTCAGATCACGCTTGCTACATGATTTTTTGATGACTTTATGCATACTGACAACATTTTCAACAACAAAATTGAAAAAAATGCGAAATCCAGGGTGCCCCGGGCAAAAAACCATAACAAGTCGGCCATTTTGGAAAAAACAGACTTTTGATCATAACTCAGTCATTTTTGGTCTAATTTATTTGATTTTGGTGGCAATACCCATGTTTTAGGGTACATTATGTCATTCTATGCTGGTTTCGTCTCATAACCCCTTCGTTTTCTTGTAATAGCTGATTTTGGTCAAATTTGGACTGTGAGGGCGCTTTGCAAAAAAGTAGCTATCGCATTAATAAAAATGTCAGAATCTATTTTCTCTCCTATATTTTAGCTTAGAGCATGAACATTAAGAATTTGCCACAACAGTATACATACCGTACTTAAGTTAGTCCAATGTGGTTCATAAGTCCACTTACTAAACATTTAAAAGTATTAGCTGAGTTACTGAGTAGAGGTATGGTCCTGATACTACCAGCGTATGAGGCCCTGGTACTGCCACTCCCAGTATGGGGCACTACATGTACATGTAGTACTGCCAGTCTCAGTATGGGGTACTGGTACTGCCAGTCCCAGTATGGGGCACTAATACTGCCACTCCTAAAATGTTGTGGTACCCATAATACATACCCATGTTATTTTAAAGAAATTGACAACCGGAGGGGGTAGGTTGGGGCAGTCAATAGTGTTGTATAAGCATGCTTGACCAAAGATTTCTCAGCTTGAAAACAGTGTTGATTATAATGTAGATTACTTGTTCATGTCTTTAGGAGATACTCATGCATTACAAAAGATTTTCCAGCACCCCTTGACCCTTAAACGATATCAATTTTAGACTCCTTAATGTGATACACCACACATAAAAAACACCTTTTTATGCATTATTTTGCTCATCCATGCTTACAGTGAAATAGTTGACTACCCCCCCCCCCCACCCCCCCCCTCCCCCCCCCACCCCCCCCTCCCCCCCCCCCGATCCCAGGTGCCATCCACCTCACATTTTGACAGAACAAATTTAGATTCAAACCAGTAACCTTTTGTTCACTGTTCGCTAACTGTTCGCTAACCATTAGGCCATGAGGAGTTAGCTGCCAGGGATTAGAGTTTTAATTGAAATAATGTTTTTTACGGAATAAAGCTAATCTGTTTAATATAATACAATAAAACATGTGTAAGTTGAATATGTATAGCATACAGCAAGCTTTCTGTGAACTGTGCCCGAGTTAAGATGTTATTATTAATAGAATAAAGGTATTGTTTTTAGATCGTACCCGTGTTATATTGTCTGACATAAATGCGGACGATAGTATTATTTTAAGTACAACAACGACGTCGCAGGCGGAGTTGTTCTACGCAAAAAATAACACGGGTACGGTCTAAAAACGATAACTTTATTCTCATTCTTAAACAATCATACTTAAGACATTTATCAAAGAAATAAGTACATTTTATCGTCCCCATTTGGCAACTTTACCCCTGCTAGGATCGAATAACCCACAAATATTCCATCCAATCCCATGCAATGAGTAAACGTCGCGGCGTCGGCATAAGCGCAGGAAAGGTGACAAAGACGCACTGCAGAAGTGCGCGTTATGGAGCATACCACGCATTGTGAGAACGGACGCACTGTTAAAACGTAAGCCCCACCTCCCCGTGTTCAATTGTCACATTTAAATGTCGCCGATTTCTCTGAGAACCAATGGGATTGCTTAAACTCTCTTAGCTGTTTAAGAATGCACATTTTAACTAGCCTAGATCCAAATGTTGTTTACGGTAACTTATTTTGCCCTGGCTGGGGTGCCATCCACTTCAAATGTTGACGGAACAACATTTGTATTCTCACCTATTTACAGGAACCAGTAGTAATTTGAAGGTGAAGAAAATGGCACCATTATCCTCCACATCACATCAAGAGTCTAAGGAACTGACGGATACGTCATATATTACTCGCCTGTCATCTGAACTCAACGACCTCAGACTGGAAGGACGATTCTGTGATGTTACCATCGTAGCTGGTGATGACAGACTTCAGGCTCATAAACTCGTCCTGAGCGGCGCCACGAGTTACTTCTGCAACATGTTTTCGTCCATTTGGGAAGAAAACAAGAGCAGTGAAGTTGAAGTGGGGAATCGTTCGAACCCATTTTGGAGTTTGCCTACACAGGAACATTTGAAGTGTCAGTGGATACAGGTATAGGCGTTTTAGGGCTGGCGTGTTACATGGGTTTCACAGAAGCGATGGCAGCCTGTGGAGGCTATCTCATTGGTGTTGTGGATTATTTCTCTCTCGACGACTGTTTGAAGATATGGTCCCATGCGAGGTGCCACGATCTCACTGACCTTGCTCATTGTTATCGTAAACATCTCATGAATAGTTTTATTGAGTGCATACAGTCGCAGTTGTGTCTTGAATGTTCTCCTGTAGACTTCCTTCTGGAAGGACTGTGTGATGAAGAAATAGAGAATTCATGCACCGAAGAACAGGTATGTGTGTGCACTGTAAAAAGAAACGTTTATATTTCTGATAACATTTAATAAACACTTCAACACGTTTATTTTTGTGTTTTTTGTGGTATTGTTGTATAATTATTAACACCCCACCATGTTACTTATTGATGATATAAACATGTCGGTGTGTTTATAAATATTACACAATTACCTCTTTAAACGTGTTGTAGTGTTTATGCAAACGTTTATCGTATGCCATGCCTCCTATACCTTTACACGTAAAACACGTATTGAAGTGTTTATTAAAGGTAGATGTTCCGATTTTCAACTTGAAGTTTTCTATTCTACATGAAAGGTCATCCTTAAAAAAAGTCGTGTTCCAAAGTTTGAGTTGCATAGCTCTAATGGTTCTTATTTTAGATGCACAAGATGCTGTGAACTGTACCCATTGAGTAGTACACAAACTATATCGGTGGTTACCACCATTCGCGGTAATTCGACGTTATTTCATCGATTTCTCGGTAATTATACCGATTTAGGCCGTCAAATTTCAGTATGATGATGAGAAAAATATGAGCTTTCATATGATATGAAAATCTCCGTATGTTTGAAATAATTCTGTGTTACGAAAATGTGATCGGGTCATCTACCTTTAAGTGTTATCAGAAATATAAATATTTCTTTTTACAGTGTGTGTGTTGTAACACATTCCATGCGGTAGGCGGCTGCAGACGACATTTCAAAATTTCACAAAATGTTTCAAAAATGTTTAAATAATTAAATGTCATTACCTTATTTGGAATCACATTGAGAAATGCATTAAAATAGGTACAAACATTCTTAGTATTGGTTCAGTAAACCTTGAGATAGGGAAAGGTTTCTGAAAAATCTGTTTTGTGTATAACATGCTAACGGGGCGTGCCCGTCTCCTATTCGGGATAGGAACCTCCGTATCAGGACAGTATCCACTTGAACCATAGGAATATTCTCTTAACTATCATTTTTGGTAGCGTGTCTTAGGAGATGTCAGAATGCCTTCTAGAGTCAGTTTATTCAGCTTAGATCTTAAGAGTATAACAACAAGAATGGAGACAAATTAACAGTATTGACACATGTTTTAAATGTAAATTAATATTTCCATACCCGTCTAATGGGTTTCTCTTTTGAGCATCATATTACAATTCTCATTTCATCAATATTCTTGGTAATCACAAAATTATTAAAACAATTACATAAAATCACAATGCATCTTGTACGCAAAATCTAGCTTGTTCCTTTCATTGACGCACTTCGGACTCATCATTCAATAGAGTTTGTTTACATACAAAACCAATCAGCTGGTTTCACAGACCAAACGCAGGCACAAAATCATATTTTGTTTTGACATAAATAATGCTAGACGCGTGACGTCAAGACTTCAATAATGTCAATGCCTTAACAGTGAATATCAGCATTCATTCAGAACCTCTGATTTATTCAGCCTTTGGCTTGGCTGGGCAGCTTTTTCAGGAGGAGGCTTGGTCGCCAACCTTATCTGGGCGCTACGCCCACCAGAATGACAAAATTCATCCCAAAATTTACTTTCCAAAACATTTCAAACGCATCTAATCGCGCAGAAGACTTTCCACAATTTGATTTGCTCGCTCTAATAATAGAACACTTTGTTACGCTGAGCGCAGTTCTAAGCCACGCCTCCAAACAAATGATGCTGATGTTTCTGTTTCTTAGCAAAGTGTTGCATGAATTGAGACATTTTTGTAAGTTTAAAAAATGCATTTAAAGTATAAAATATATCACAAATATCACATGAATTTACATCTACACAACATTTGCAACAACTTCAAGTGGTTTACAAAACGTTTGGTGATTTACTGGAAAAATCAGAATACATTAATAATTTAATATCTAGAAACACTCCAGCGTAGTGACCAAAAATAATGGCGAAAGTTCATCATAGAATATAAATTTATCGGAAGAATCTTTCTTTGCAAATCACATTTACACACCAAATACACACAATGTGAACATTACAAGACAATACAAGCTACCTGACTGTTTTACACAAGTAGGGATGGCTATGTGAATATCAAAAGGTGAGATTTGAAGCCTAAACTAGCTGACACGATAAAAACAGTCACCAATTTCAATACAGAATTTGTCCGTCCGTCGCAAATATCGGAGTATCATTTTGGCCCATAAAAACAAAAGTATTCAATTAAATGATTCTAAACTTCACATTTATATGTAAAAACGTGTTCTCTACGATCGACTAATGTTTCAACACCAAACTCTCAAAATAACTCATGTTTTTAAATAAGCTTATTTTCCCCTATACCTCACTGTATAAATGCATAGGCCTGACTGTACAGAGCAAATCGGTGTTCCGTTACAATATAATAGCCGCATGGAAAGTGTTAATGTTTTGCTTTTGTTTGCAATCCATTATCAAACAAATTCTGTGACCGGTACTACAAACAATATTGATGGGGAAGATGCATTGATTTCATATCGGTGGCGTACCCAGGGGGAGGGGTCCGGGGGGGGGGGGGGGGGGGCGGTGCCCACCCCCTGAAATATCCCAGTCGGTAAACTTGAGCTTCCGTCGATAGATTTGCGATTTCTACCATTTTTTCAGCCGTTTTTGAGGACAACGTCATCGCTCCCCCCACTTTATTCAGATTTCAGCTACTGACGGGGAAAAACTTGGGTCACTTTTACGATTTTTTGGTCAGTACATCATGCCTTTCGTCGGTTACAACTATACCGTGCCCTCCCCCTGTTTCAAAAAGCTGGTTACGCCACTGTTTCATATTGTTATATGCATGTACGGTGTGCATACTTTTGGTATACTTACTGGTGGCTTCTTTCCATTCCACTTTCCCCTTAGGTTCATTAATTACCATATGAATTTGAAATGGATAGTTTTCTGAGCTCCATTTAAAATCTACATTCCCTGTGTGGAATATTATGGCAGTGTCTTCCATATTAAATAGGTGGTGTATGAATACAAAATTTAATATCCCATTTTGTATTAACAATGGGGCAAAAAAGGTGAAGGGTATAAAGGTGAAAGATATATAATTAACTTTTATAAAAGATGCACCACGATAGAATTCGTCCGCCAATTTTTTTTAATATTCACTGTGAGTGTGAACAAAGTTTGAATGATTCTAAAAATGGATCTCGAATAAAAAATTAGGGTAACCAACTTACTCTTTGAGCTACAACCATTTCAAAACACATGTTTTTAGCCATTTTTGATTGCTATTGAGTACACAATCCTATGGAAATATAATTTTTAGGCCACACATTTTTGGATTTTAAAACAAAACTGCTCCGCAAATTTTGTTGTAAATTTAATAAAAGTTGCGCATTAACAGGCACTAGAGATTAATGAAATTAAAAAAATAGGGTCACCATCTTAGTTTTCGAGATACTTCCATATACGAGGGGCATTCAGTAAATAATGAAAGTGATCATGGTATGGGATGCATGAGTGATTCTATTGAGGGATAATGTGATCAATACAAAGTATGAACCTTTATCTTTCAAACAGTACAGTTTTGGATTTATAAGTGTGAACTATGACGTCATAGCATTGTCTCAAATAAGTACACTTGGGACACTACTAAATCAGTTATTTGGCGGGAAATTTGAATTATTTGTATGAAACATGTGATAAGAAGATTGCATAACATGACACCAGAAGCAGCTAAATCCCTTTTTTTCGCGTAAGTATGATAAACAGACAATAACTTAAATCCCTGTGTAATTTGATGTATGTAGTATAGGAGGAAAAAGTAAGGAGAGGCAATCGAATAAAAAGTATACAAATATCAGTATTTCAAATAGCCAATTTTCAATGAAAAATGCCAAATCAGCGAATCACTAATATTGCGGAAAATCAAACAATTTATGAAAAATCCAAGCAATTAACCAGTTTGGGAGATTCCATATGATAGTTAACTAATTTTCTGAACTTATTCGCATGAAACCTGCAGAAAATGTGCGCATGCGCAGACGGCAGATCATTTTGAACAGGGCCACAAATGGCTAAAATCATGAAATTTACCAGATAAAAGCTTACTGTGCCTTCAAATTCTAATCAGAAATAATAAAAAATGCTTAAATCAATGTGTTTAAATATTGTGATAGTCAAAATAAAGATATACATGAATGTATCAATCAAAGATGGCTGCCACAACCTCTCTTATTACTTTTATCTTTAGAGCTACTATATATGTATTGTTAAAGTAATCGTCACATAATTTCAATGGTTTGAGGAAATTTTATGAACAGCTCCTCTTGAAATCCCCACTATTATTGCTTTACATCCCACAAGAATTTACTAAATTATAATCCCTCCATTGTTCTTTATCCTTTGTTGTTTTCTAAGGTATATTATTGCGGATTTTGCTAAATAAAAGCGTATTTGAGATGGTCCCTTCTTGTTTGTGTTTCGGAATTCAGATCTAAAAATAATGTCAAGCGGAGATAAGTGTGTGTTCTAACTATGTGCCAAGTGTTATCTGTTTTTATGCTTGCATTGCCGAGATATACGCAAATGTATCGAAACATAGTACATATCCAGCCAAATAATTGACAGATTTCAGTCAGTGTCTGAAACCTATTGTGTTTATGTTAATGACATTACATAACCAAAGGTATCTAACATTCCAAAAGTGTATTGTATGAAAGACAAAGGTTCATACTTTGTATTGATCACATTATCCCTCAATAGAATCACTCATGCATCCCAAACCATGATCACTTTCATTATTTATCGAACGACCCTCGTAAAGGACTGAAGGACGTATTTTTTGGTTCAAAAGTCTTTCAAAATGATAACTGCATTAATATGGTAGGGCGTATAGGACGCGTCGTAAAGTATGTGCTCTAAAACGCAGAACTGGTTCGTGTTCCGTAATGCTACATAGCATGATCGCATTGTCATCCTGCGTCACACTTGTTGCTTTGTTCATAAAGGAATTGGAAGTGGCCCTTTTTAGGTCGTCGGTAGGAAGAGACCTTATGGCAGCATTCTTCGTGTGTGTTGTGTGTGTAGTCTGTGTTTTGTTTTGTCCATTTCTTTTCCATACAATCACCAATTGCAATCAAACTTCGGTCATAGATGCAACATGGAAACCTTCATATGTTAATGAGGTCAAAGGTCACATACCAAGGTCAAAGGTTATCTGAGGTCTCTGTCAACAATTTGGTATACACTTTTTGTTTTGTCCATTTCTTTTCCATACAATCACTAATTGCAATCAAACTTCGGTCATAGATGCAACATGGAAACCTTCATATGTTCATGAGGTCAAAGGTCACATACCAAGGTCAAAGGTCATCTGAGGTCAAGATGTAAAATTTAGTATACACTTTTTGTATTGTCCATTTCTTTTCCATACAATGACCAATTGCAACCAAACTTCGGTCATAGATGCAACATGGAAACCTTCATATGTTAATGAGGTTAAAGGTCACATACCAAGTCCAAGGTCAAAGGTCATCTGAGGTCAAGATGTAAAATTTAGTACACACCTTTTGTATTGTCCATTTCTTTTCCATACAATGACCAATTGCAACTAAACTTGGTCATAGATGCAACATGGAAACCTTTATATGTTAATGAGGTCAAAGGTCACATACCAAGGTCAAAGGTCATCTGAGGTTAAGATGTAAAATTAAGTACACACATTTTGTCTTGTCCATTTCTTTTCTATACAATGACCAATTGCAACCATTATTATGCAGTTCGAATCTTCCGTCCCATACTTGCAATGCATTGGTAAAGACCAATTATTCTGAACATTGTGTCACTGGAGCGAACTTGGTCAGCTGAACTGACCAAGTTCATTCGCGAACTTGGTCGATTCGGTTACTGCCTCTTTAATACATTTAAAGCCTCACGAATCCACTAAAAGCATGTGCTAATACGCCGATGTGTAGCGACCGCACGTGTAGCGTGCAAAAAATGTAGTCGAGACTCGAGACTATTCGACATCCGGGTCATGGTCATTTGTGTTAAAAATGACCAAACAAATGGCGAAGGGTTCCTGGGAAGACGATTATTTCCACTCTATCGAATGACGTTGGTTCCCAATGTTTATACGGTTCCCAATTTTAAATACGATTTATTCCGTCAAACGGAATAAATCGATTGGAACCAGCAATTATAACGTCATTCGATAGAGTGGAAATCATCGTCTTCCGGGTTCCTGGAGCACGAAGCACACGTCGTTTTGTGACGCGAAATGAAAACTAATTTTCAGGAATTAGGCCGACAGTTCTGCAACGCGAAGAAGCACCGATACAAGTGTGTCTATCTGTATAAATGGTGACGTTCCTGGCCTAAAAAATGGCGATCGTCAAAGTTTTGTACTGTAACTTGTAATGTAAGTCAATGTAAGCTTTACATATGATAAACAACAGGTTTTTTTTTTAATGTTGAAAACAGACGATCGGCGAAATATGTCTTTTGAATTTATTGCTAACTGTAAAACTTGAACTTGTTACGTGTTTGGAATTTGTTTGGGAGCTTTGGTTCTGTCATTCTGTTAATAGTGTACCAGACATGTTGAACAGTTTGGAAAAAGTAGGCCTACAGACTATTACTTTTTTTAGTACAGTGTTATTCATTTTATCTGACAGGCTCAAGTCATTTCTCGAGTATCGAGTCAGATTCTCACTGCATAATAATGATAAAATCGGACGGATTTGTTCGCATGATACTATTAGTTATCCCCTGCATGTTCACACAATACGGAAAAATACCTATGGTTTGGCATGTCATATCACATGAGGCCGCAGGCCGAATGTGATAAAAAATATTATCGTTTAGTCCCAATAAAAATTGTATTTAAACACTCGCGGAAAACTAAACGTCAAAATCTAGTTAGAGCAAGGCGCTGAATTCTCTTCCCTTCCAGGCTTCCTTACCTCCGTAAAATTCAACCCTTTAACAGGCTCTGCGCCATCGCCTCTGTCCATAAAATCATCGCGAAAAACATGTCTGGTTAGGTTATATGCAGATCATTTATTTTTTGGCGTGGGTTAGACCTTTTTGCGGTATATTTCGGCCTCAGAATGTAACAGAAATCGACTCGGTTGCATTTAAATCATCCGCCATTTTATTTGTTTATTTTACGATGTCGTATTTTGAGCAACTCTTCCACAGACGCAAAGCAATCGCTTTACACGTAATATCATTTCGCGCCATCTGGTAACGCGGTTAATCGACGATATGGAATATATCGTGTGGTTTTACTTGATGTTTACACGATATGGATCAGATTTCATACGTGTTAACCAATGAGATTGAAGTATGTACACTTACTAAACGATAAACAAATATATTGGTCTCGCTATGGGCAATTCCAAGCAAATGTCAACCAAATAGCCAACATTTCAAATGTGCATCCAAAGTTAATTATGTCTATAATGTAGGCAAGAGTCCAAAGTTCAGGAATTTTTAGTTTGTTTAGTGATACTATGTTTTTTGATGTATAAACTAATTAGCATAAATTTGCATATTTGCAACTTACAAAATCAGTGAAAAGGCTAGTTTTTATTTATTCCATATCTTTTAGACACATAGGTATGATGTTTAAATAAATGTCAGGCACAATAGTAGCACTGATGGGAAAAGTTTTGATATAAATTTAATTTTGATCAACGGCCGATTAGTCTCGTTAATCCAGGTAATTAGTATGCATAATCTCATGTCATTCCGCAACGCAAAAGTACAATTTTTTAGGATAGCAAGAAAAATATGTACCCTATTTTCATTTAACTATTTTTTCTCTGCACACAATTGACATGCTTCACAATGATAAAAAAATTTGGAAAATTCTGTTAATAAATAGCGCTAACGAGCGTTGCGGAATGACATGTTGCGGAATGACGGTGAGGAATGACAAAGGTATTTATTCCCTATATTTAGGTAATTTATTGAGCAAATTGTGATATTTTTGTGTACTTGGTATAAGATCATCCTTATTTATGATAATTCATTCAAATATGGACTCTAAACTTCTAAAAAAGTTTCAAAATTGATGAAAACTCATAATTTGCTGAATTAGGCAACTTTGATGTGCAAGCTGTTGAATTCGGCAACTTTATCACAAAATCATGGCTACTTTACCTGTAAATGATGATTTCAATGTGAAAATAGTTGGGTTACTTGTATTCACGAATTTGTAGCATATGAAATGCCACTGATTACTCTTTCTTTTATTTTTTATGCATATTAAAGCATAAAAACATGTTTTTTCTTTTCTCTATGGAGTTTTGCACACAAATTCACACTGTCATTCCGCAACGTCATTCCGCAACACCTACTTTTATTTTTTGATGACCAACTAGAAATCCTAGCTGATGATTGAGTTTTATGAAAATGCTTTTGTCAGTTAGCTAACACTTCAAACCTTCTAAAAAGTAACTTCAATAATGATACACTCTAAAAAGTTCACAGAATTTTCGCTTTGTGTAAACATGTAAAAAAACCACCAATTGTCTGCGTCATTCCGCAACGCAAATTTGCATATGCAAATTAGGATACTTGGAAGTGCAGTCTAATTTTTTCCCTAGGTTTATTTTTTGAGTATCAATCGCTATTATCAAATAAAGTTGTAAAATGGGGAGTAACTACAAATCTCTGGGGTTTACACCCAAAAGAAAGTGGATTTTTGTGTGTAAATGTCATTCCGCAACGCGTGGAATTACCCCTATGAGTTTTAAAAATATTTTTTAAAACTCATAGCTCGACCAATATCTTTGTGTATCACGCTCAATCCATCCGATTTTATATCAAACTTGGGTCATAGATGCAATATGAAAACCTTCATATGTTAATGAGGTCAAAGGTCACATACCAAGGTCAAAGGTCATCTGAGGTCAAGATGTAAAATTGGCTGCATATGTAAAAATTGATTACATTTAAACAGATGAAGTACACTTGCAACCAAACTACCCATATAAACGGACGACCTATTTGGGACCGCTATCCCTATTTTCATAGGATTTCGATGGGAATCGACAGCAGTGTTGGGAGGGGAGACTGGTCCTCTGGACATGCATGTATTGAACTAAACGTATACGTGAACTCGTAAATCAGACAAAATATCGGGGGAAGTAGGTTTTCGATGAAAAAAGGATAGTACACTAGCAACCAAAAGTATTAGGACACTTTGCAACTGCAAAATGAGAGAAAACACTGGGAATCTATTGAACTACTGTGTAAGGATTTTGGTATTCTAGGGTTATAAAATGAATGGAAAGTTCTTAAAAGTTTGTTAAAAAAAAAGAAAACACTTGTAACAATATTTCAGTGATTAAGGTTTTTTGCATCGATACATGTATATTTAGTTAATTTGAGTCGAATAGCTTGACAAAAATTCTTAAGTCATCATGAAATGATAGCCCGGTGTAGTGTACCCAGGTCATGTAAATGCTATGAGAAAGTACAGAGAATCTGGTTGGTTTCCATTTAAAATATGAAAGTATTAAGGTGTCAAAATGAAACTAAATTTCTCTCCCAAATATCTGATTTTGAAGATGAATGAAGAGATCAGGTGTCAATATGTGTGAGAGATTAAAAACTAGTGACAATATTGGGATTAGTTTTACTTCAGTGAAATCCATTGACAAACAATTGAGAAGGATTTTTTTGAAAGAAAGTCAAAATTGTCAGACTACCCACCATAGGATTATATTGAGGTTGATGAATTATTCATGAGCTATTTCCAATTTGTTATAGGAAACATGAATTTATTAATGAGAAGAGATTCAACAACACATTTGTTCAACTCGTAGTGAAATATTACACTCCAAATTGAATATATGGGATGATTTTGACACCATAACCAAGTGTCCTAATACTTTTGGTTGCTAGTGTATTAACATGATAAAAATCAGTCCCCTTTCCGAAACTGATGAAGGGTGCTCGTTTTGATAAACGGTGTTTCCGCCGTTTGTTTGTGATGAATGTAAGGCCCGAGTTTTAAGTCTTATTTCGATGTGGATTTTAATTAGTGCAAAACGAGTAACATTTCATAGACCTAGCAATCGAAATGATTATATTATAATAGGAGTGGGCTATATAGGGTCATTTTTAGGTCATAGTTTCAGATCACGCTTGCTACATGATTTTTTGATGACTTTTAAATGCGTACTGACAACATTTTTAAAAAATAATTGAAAGAATTGCGAAATCCAGGGTGCCCTGGCCAAAAACCACAAAAAGTCGGCCATTTTGGAAAAATCAGTCTTTTGATCATAACTAAGTCTTTTTGGTCTAATTTATTTGATTTTGGTGGCAATACCCTTTTTTTTAAACCTTTTAAAATCACAAGAACGCGTTAAAAGCACTTCCATTGGATAGTACAGGGGTCAACGAACTTTCATTAGTGTGTTATGGAGACAATTCAAAGATGTTCAAAATAGTGTAGCTTCAAAACAACAAATGGTATTTTACTCAGATTTTGAGGAAATGCCTAAAATGTAACTCCTATCATATTTCAACCTTAGAATTTGAGATGCTTCGATGTGCAAAGGTATTTTTTAAACAGCGCCCTCACAGAGCTATTTTCACTAAAAATGCCATTTTCAGGAAAACAAAACATCGTCATGCGATAAAAGTTGCATAAGATTATTCCATGTCCCCACAAACATGGGTATTGCCACCAAAATCAAATTGATTGGACCAAAAATGATTGCTTTATGATCAAAATACTGTTTTTCCAAAATGGCCGATTTTTTGTGGTTTTTTGGCCGGGGCACCCTGGATTTTGCATATTTTTCAATTTTTTTTCTGAAAATGTTGTCAGTACATAGAAAGTCTTCAAAAAATCATGTAGCAAGCATGATCTGAAACTATGACCCTCTATAATAGCCCACTCCTAATTATAATCCTTTTTTCTTGGAGGTTTTCATTTGATAGGCCCTTGACATTATGGGAACCCCCCTGCCTCGCAGCCTGGCTCCCTGACCTCCCCCATGAAATAACAAGTTACGCTGTGTATATTAATACAAATTGGTCGGTTATGCCCCGGATCAGAGCACCCTCCCTCTAAATTGAAGACCCCCATTGCCATTACATAGGGGCTTTTTCTTTCATATTATTTTAAGGCATCCTACTGGTCGTATTTCAGGTCCTCCTAGTAAAGCACCACACCAGCTGCAGTGGTCTTTGATAAGAACTCCTTCATGAATATACCGTATGCTTATCCTTAAAACCTAATGACAGGTTGCTATCTACGAAGGTTAAATCAAGATTCTATCTACTGAAGACAGTGATGGAAATATATTTCATGATGTTTGAAGTCATTCTTTATCTACGATTCCTTGTACACCGCGCCTAGAACATTTAACGTAGCAATCCTTTCACGGTGTTTATCAAAATAAAAACTGCCGATGGGGTCCATGCTGCAATAAAAGTATATGCCTCCCGTTTGCAAATAGCGGCACGTACAGAACCCGCGTGTTGATAGGCCGCGCATTGTTTACCGTACACTTGCGCACGGGTGGCACGTAAGTCGCACTCTATTAATTTACACGCAAGTTTTTTACTTGACTTGACGCTCGCATTTTCGAGTCATACATTCAGCTGACATTGTGCTAGCTGCACTGCGCGTCGCTATCGTGATGCAGTACCCTTAAGGAACGTTTTTTAAGGATTTTTTTTAAAAATAAAAAGATGGCTTTACCTGAAATTTATATGTGTAATTAATTTTTAAATAGTTGCAAATAATAATATGGGAATGGGAATATGTTATCATTAAATCACTACATTCATGTTTACATCAGTTTAGAAGAGTGACGAAACATTAAAAAAAAAGTTTATTTCCAGATAGCAAAATTCTGGGATAAAAGAACTTTTTCTGGAATTTTCAAAATTAGGATTGGTATTCATTTTACAGTAAAAAGTTTGTTTGTCTGTTTTAAAAAATAGGGTAGTTCGGAATAGACAAACAAACAACTACCTTTTCTCCTTTGAATGGTTATTTTGCATCATGGTTATTTTGCTTCATTTCATAGTCTCTTTAAACATCAATTACATGTACTGTACATACTATGATTTATTATGTAGATATTACAACTGATCGTCAGATGGCTGCGATACAAATGGGAGAATCGGAAATCCGACACCATCGATGTCCTGAGGGAGATGCGCCTTGGTTTGATACGAGGAGACCGACTCAAGGAGATTCTTGGTGAAGAGATACTAGCTATACCAGAATGTAAGGCACTTGTGGATGAAGTTGTCAAGTTGCAAGCAACTACAGAGCAGGCTGAAGTGCCTTTGATGATCAGTAAGCCGGATTTGTTTGCTACCAGGAACACAATTACGGTATGTTGTGGTGTAACTAGGGTCTTGAATTTAGGGAGGGGGAAACTGGCGAGAAACTATTCAGGTTTTTTCTCTCCTCGTACAAAAGTAATCCAAGTGTACTTGCGCGATAATGTCCAGACGTACACGATTTTGGTCGGACGCAAGCGGTTTTGGTCGGACGCACACGGTTTTGGTCGCACGCATGCATCATGCATATGATGCACAGTGCGCTTGTTGTCTTCACTCGCACCCCGCATCCTTCTATATATTCATTCCCTGCTGTTAGGAGGTTTCGCGAATTTGGAACTGATCAGAATATAGTGGGTTTACGTTTAGAGCGTAACTAATATCATGAGGCCATTGTGATCATCAGAATTTGCTACGTACTGGGGATTGGGGGTTAAACATATTCTTCTGCACAAAGAAACTCATAGTCGGTGGTAAATTAGGGTCCGGCGGGTTATGCCAATACAATTTGTATTTGCCTAATGGATTGTCGCTCATTTAGTGTACTTTTTATAGCATATATATGAGCCTGATATAGAACCATTTTTTCCAATTGGAGCCAGTGCATTTGTAGCCATTTCAGTGCGGTTTAAATCATGTCTAGATGCAATTGACGCATGCTCACCCTTTAAAAGTTTACTCAAACACATTTATTATTAATATCACCGACCCTGTCAACAAATAAACTTGACCGTAAACTCTCTTTGACCCGATCTTTCATGTCTTCCCTTCCCTTTTTTACACACGGCCCCTGCGAGAGTGCTCAATGTGAAGACTGGAAAAAAATGCACTTCCAAAAGTGTGTGCTGATAAACTGCTGAATTATACATGAGCTAATTCATGCACCATCACCACACAGTGCGCAGGTAGTTAAGGCGCATGATTTGCCTTGCCTGGCGATGCGTGACGATCGTTCTATGCACTGTATTTGCATTGGACCAATGGGATGGTATTGGATGAACTTCGTTTCTTTTTTCACTTAAATATAACCACTTTTCGGTAGGAGGGAAGAGAGGTCAATCATCATCATGGACCGGTCAGTTATCACAAAACCAGTGGCGCAACTTTAAGAAAAGGGGAGGGGTGCACAAGCAGGGCAAAGGTAGTGTCTGAATGGGCTCATTCTGGACCTCATAGACAACTGTATAAACTGTAATTCTGACAGAGGGTAATGCCCCTTCTGCTCTCTAGTGATGCCACTGTACATAGCACAAAACAGCCTTAATACACTGTATATAGACTTTCTTGCCAGTTAAATAGGTTCACACTACTTTGATCAGAATTATGTGTATACATATAACATTTAAGCACTCTATATTTTCTTGTTCTTGCCCACTCATCTCCAGGCTGCCATTTTCACTGAGGAAAAACGAAATTATGCATTATGTGTGGAATGCACAACCAACACTGGCTGCTACAAGCTTACTCAAATGGCTGACATTCCATCCAAATCTCCTTTTCTTGAAGAGGAAGATTTGGAGGAGGAATGTTACAGTTTGCATGGATTTATTTAGTTTAATCGTTACAGATATCGGTCACTTGTATGCGGCAGGGGGAAATCTCAACAGTCCGAGGTTTCTTGATGATGAAGAGAAAGAAAGGTACCTAAAACCTAAAAAGAAATAATTTCTTTAGGTATGACTGGGATAGGAATGAGTGGATAGTGCTACCACCAATGCTCACCGTCCAATTTTTGCCTACCCTCTTTCAAGTTAAGGATTATTTATACTGTATTGAAGACCATGAGTGCATACATGTAGATCCTCCAACGATGATCACAAGATACAGCTTATCCCATCAAACTTGGGAATATGTACCCGGCCATACACTGGATGGCGTGACAAGTGCGGTTGTGTTTGACGGATGCTTATTGCTTCAAAGGGAAATCCACAATCAGGGATTTGAAAATACCGATCGGTTTGTTATTTTCAATCCAGACGAGAATCGATGGTTTGATGTGTTTATCCACGCGAATGTAAATTTCAGCGCAGGTCGTTCTCATGGGACATTAGTGGTTCATAAAAATGTCTGCTACTTCAGGAAAGTGTTTATTGGAAATCAAGATAAGGTTGATGAAGTGATACGGTTTGCATGCAACTTGAAGAATGATGAGCCCACCATAACGTTTGCAGAGATGGTGGATCAAGAGGAAGCAAACAGTGCAAAGCGGACATTGTTCACATTTGACAAGCGGAAACTAGGAATGACAAGGATGCCCTGCATGTAGATGCAATGCTCATAACGAGTGCATGGAGTGGGAATACTAATGACCCACGACAGAACAGACAGAAAATGGGTTCATTTAGCAAACCTTATTTGCAGAAAAGAAAAAAAGAAGATCATAAGGGCGACAAAAAAAACTTGGTTGTACAGGCAAAAGGGTCTCTCAGGAAGGGTCGGTTGGTCGTTTCATGTTCTTTTTGTTGTGGTTCTTTTACAACAATTTTGGAATTTGTTGGTGAATTTTTATCATTTTTAAGAATTTCAAAAAGTGTCTAGGAAATTCAAAAAATTTCTAAGAAATGCACAAATGTTTTAAGAATTTCAGTCGGGTCAGTCGGGCCCATACAACAAGGTTGGGGGGTGTTTTTTTATGCCTAAAAAACAAAATTAGTATTGACCAATGGTCAATATAAAAACTAAGCCCAATGTCAAACAAATAGAGAACATATTAATGACTATTTAATTTTATTTATAGCGAAATTGTGCACATATAAAATTGGATAGATTGAGCCCATATGTATTGGTCGAGCTATGAGTTTTTAAAAATGTTGGGGCCCATACAACAACCCGCACACTGTCGTACGACCCAACGCATTTGCACTGTGCGATCGATAGCCCTGTCAATCTTGGCTATACACACACACAGAGACCCCAATTGGTCCTTTCTTCTCGTGCTGTGTATTGGAAATGAGACTTTTGAAAATAGGAAATTTTTCTTTATGGTGCTAATCATGGTTATCTTTGTTGTTTGGGGGCAAATTTGGTATCAAATTATGCCTAAAAGATTCATCTAAATGCCTATCTAGCCTGTTTGGTAAAAAGTAAAGAACAAAATGAATGTTACTCAAAATGACGTAAACAAAGTGGTATACTTTCTTTTGTTGAACCCTTTATCATCATGATCATATCCGAATTTAAAAAAATACATGTATTCCAGTTTGTTGGCAATATATGCTTATTCGAGTGCATATTTGAGTGGCTTCTCTGGCATGTGTACCTTTTCATAATCAGTCCGGGCCGATTTCCCGTTCAGGAAGCATTCCTGAACTGGAAGTATTACCCATAGTGCAATGCGATATTTTTGGGTAGTCCTATACAGGAACCCGCTTTTCATAAGGCTAAGATAACGGTAGCATACAAATTAAACCTAGACCTTTTTCAATATGGGTGAAACATTTTCTATAATATAAAGATAGATTTTATTGTCGTTCTCAGTGTTCAGTGGCTCATTTTAATCTCGTTATTTTGATTTGAGGGTCTATGAAGTTGACTACAAGCTAAAATGGATATCGATTCGTTATTTTAATTTGCGACATGCTCAAACTTGGTAATATGGAAGATCATACAATTATGCAAATTTCCTTCGAAGGAAAAAAAAGTGTTACGTGTACTTTTTTTTTAAAAAGAGTTTGAATATTTAATGAGGTAATTAGCCAAATGTCTTAATTACAATAAATTAGGAAAATCACCATAATAATATCTATTAATTATGACTAAACAGTTTATCTTATATTTTGACTCATTTACTGATCATCATTGATTCAAAGATCCATCATATTTAGTTAAAATAAATAAAGTGGTCTTTTTGGTATTACCACTACAAATACTTTGCAATATATACATTCGCAAGGGATTATGGGTAATACTTCCAGTTTAGGAATGCTTCCTGAACGGGAAATCGGCCCGGACTGATAATAATACAAATGGCCCCATATTATATACACTATACTTCCTTCTTTCCATCTGCTAAAATCCACACAAATACAAAGTATGCCAACTATAATGTCGGGATTGTAACATAAAGCAATGATGGTAATTCAAAATATTTCTTGTTCTTCAAAATATTTGTAGAACAAGGATATACCTGGGACAATATACCTGGGACAATCGAATGTAGGGACAAGAAACTATTATATAAGTATGCATGTTGCGGGGGTACAAATATCATCAGTTGAGCAAGCATACACAATACATTCATGAATGGGCACTGGTACAAATCTCAGCAATCATACTGCACGACTCGCTGTGTGTCTTGCTCGATACGGATGGACCCTTGTCGGGTGAAAGCTCGACATGACCGTGAAGTAGGGTACAAATGTGATTTTATTGCTGGAAATCATGGATGAGTAAGTCTAGATTCAGACCACCAGGTGCCAAAATGGCACTCTTGGGCAACTTTTTTTTATTGACGTTTTAAGCCACGCCCCTTTATCGATTATGTAATAATAATGACAAATATATTTGCAACACAAACCTATCCTGTTTGGTATGAAATTAAAGCATGGCCTATACATGTAAATTCAAATTCCGGCTGATGAGTAATGACGCAATCGTTTTTATCTGAGCATTTAGCTGTTCTCAATGTTGTTAGTTTCAAAATATAAGTCTTTGCTTCTATTTCCAGCTTATTTTAAATCACTTTACCCGGAACGTTACGCTATCTCACCTTAAGAAAATCAGTGGAGAAGTAATATAATGAGAATACTGCTATTATAATATGTCTTAAAAAGTATTATATACTGTAGCCCTTCAGCAAGGCATGGTTTTAATTAATCAAAATAACCACAAATATTATGAAGACCATAGTCTCAATCTACTTGTATTAAATATTTGAACGTTTTCAAAACAAATGATTATCAGTATGCTGATGTGCGGATGTGCCTCTAACTCCAAATCTATTACTAACAATCACCTGATGTGTATGGAGACAGGCATTGACAGGCAGGATATGGCGTTGTATTGTGCGTGACATGAAATTACAGGTGACATGAAATTACAAGTGACATGACCTGTATGAATACATTTTATGTTAATACTTGCATTTTAATCACATTTGACCTCTTTTGACTTTAAAGGCATATTATGTGATCTTTTCCAGAGAGCGCCCTCTATTCAATATTTTTTTTAGAAAGTAGATTTTCTTGCAGATTTACATTTCTGATCATAAATCATACATACATTCCAAGTTACAGAGCGATACGATTCATAATTACCTCAAAATCATGGTTTTAGAGTGAATTTAGAGTGAAAAATATAAACTGTCGGATAATCCGACAGTTATTTTCACTCTAAAATCATGATTTTGAAGTAATTAAGAATCGTATCGCCCTGTAACTTGGAATGTATGTACGATTTATGATCAGAAATGTAAATCTGCAAGAAAATCTATTTTTTTCTTCTTTCGATGTTGAGGGCGTTCCCTGGAAAGATCACATAATATACCTTTAATACATAACATTTGTATTTATTATTATCCCATTATATGTATTCCAGCCTCCGGGAGTCAACAGCTTTAATTTGATACCAAACATGATATTATGTGTATAAGACAAACTATTTGTCATAAGGGAGTGTTCATAAATACTTTGGTGGGGGGGGGGGCTGGATAATTATAGGGGGGGGGGGCCCAAAAAGTGTTGATACTCTGCAAAGGGGGGGGGGGGGGGGTCAAAAAAGTTTATGAAAACCCCAACAGAGGGGGGTCAAAAAAGTTTAAAACACTCATTAGTTTCCAAAATTTTCTGGGGGCTCCGCCACCAAACACCTGCTTTACATGTATGCACATTATTTACGGAACGCTCATAAATCAACGTAAAAATAGCTAATTTTTTGGCGCGCTATGCTCGCAGATGTATACGGCCCTATTTTGATGTACTAGCCCAGCTAACATGCTAAAAGCAGGGCTGGACGTTAGCACCGGTCCGCCCGCCAGCGGCGGGTAACTTTGGTGTCGGACGGGTAGATTCTCAAAAGTACCCGTCCCGCTGGCGGGTAACATTTTTAACCAACTGAAGTGTTGATTCTATTGTCGAATGAGTAGCTGTAAGCAGTAAGCTTAAAATAAAAAATAAAACACCACACACACACACTTACACGCACGAAGAATAAACCCACCGCAACCAAACATTAAAGTTTGCCGAGTTTGAGAATTGGGAAACCCCCGCCCATTGCAATGACCATGCACGCCATCTTCTCCAGTCAAACGTACTGTACGTACACTGTACATGCAGCGTAACAGCTGATTGCTGGTACCCTGCCTCAATGACACCACGCACCAGCCACCAACGTACCCGTGACGAGTGGACAGCGTGCAGGGAACCAGCGTAAACAGCTGAGTCGTCGTAAAGAAGCAATGCCCATATCCCTCCCGGTAAAATATTTGCAATAACGATACCCCCAAAATAGCGAACTGCGCATGCGGATTTCTTTATTTACATGACAATTTGTTATGATTTCCTCATTGTTCGCTTCTCGTTTCAATGCATGTGTTATGTTATGTGTTTCAGATTTCCAAGTCAATAGATGGGGCAGGTAAATTCTCTTACGGACTGGTAACTTTCTCAAGTTACCAGTCCCACTGGCTAGTGCCAAAAAAAGTAAAGATCCACCCCTGGCTAAAAGAGAATGAAGGGCAAATTCATGTCAATAGCAAAAACATATTTAAAGCCAGGATATATAATTGGAGGGGAGTATCCTAATTGGTTTCAAAAACAGAGATCCGTGAATAAATATGTGAAGTTATTCAGGGGATTAAAGACCATGGCACTAAACCAAAGATACCTGCAATTGAAGTGGGAGTTCTGATTCACTCTAGATTCTACAACCTGCCCCTAGATGTGATGCGTCCATCAAAAATAAAATACATGGTCAAACAAAATCCCATAAAAGATATCACATCTATTCTCTGAACTTGATGACAATGAACGGGGACAAGAAAGTTTCAGGTGCAGGCAGTAATACAGGGGGGGGGGGGGGGGGGGGGGGGGGCGGTCAACAAAGTTTGTAGCATGGCCAATGGCAAGAGGGGGGGGGGGGGTCAAAAAAGTTTGTGGCTTGGCGAGAGGTGGGGGGGGGGGGGGTCAAAAAAGTGTTGATATACCAAAAATGAAATTATCCAGCCCCCCCTCCCCCACACCAAAGTATTTATGAACGGTCCCTAATTATAACATTATCGAAAAAGGGCGTGGCTTATGACGTAAATAAAAGAAAATCCCAGGGTGGATTTCTAGACATCCTTTGAATCTAGACATCCTTATGTATCATTTTACAGTATAGTATACAGTTAAGCCCACAATTATTCATACCATTTGAAAAAATATGAGTTGTTTGCATTTTTCTCATATCTATACCAGCTGGAGTGGTGGAACTTTCACTTCACACACAAAACAGTTAGTTTGCAAGTACCAATCAATATATTTGGGCTCAACAATTTTTTGCATGACAGTAGAATTGAACAAGAATTGTGTTTTTATGCCTGTCCAAAATGATTCATACCCCATATCAAGTCTCAGTGATAATACACATGTTTTGACATTCTAAACGTTCATTATATTGTGTGATAGGCTTTTATATTGTTTTGCAATTATTCCAGGATGTGTGCATACAATGTGGATGCAATACAAAATACAAATGTGTCCTATGTACCGTGAGGGATATTATAGGACAACACTCTAGCTCTTTGAGCTAGAGTGTTCTAGCTCATTGTCAGCATGGTGAAGAAGACCAAAGAACTCAGTGAGGACCTTTGTGTGTGCATATTGTGAATGCTTACAATAGGGGAAAGGCTACAAAGCTGGACCAGTAGTATAGATATGAGAAAACTGCAAAAAACTCATTCAAGGGGTATGAATAATTGTGGGCTTAAAGGTGTATGTTCCGATCACTTTTTTGTGGCTATGATTTTTTTTTCACATCAAGATATTTTGATATCAGAAGAATCCCCATATTTTTCTCATTATGTCTGTAAAATCTTAGGCGCCAGAAATGTTCCATTTAGAAATTATAGGCTAAAATGTGGTGAATTACTGCCAAATGTCAAATTTTGGAATGCTACACTTTTAATGATGACCTTTCATATAAAATAGAAAACATCAAGTTGAAAATCGGGCCAGCAATCGGAACATCTACCTCTAAACTGTATATCATCAAAGAACATCATTTTCTGATTAATTTGGCTATTGGAAATTGGAATCAATAGGAACAAAAATTCTATAGTTTAAATTTGCCAGGAAAATTATTAATTGCCTTGTTCTAGGGGGGCGGGGGTGGCGATAGGTTGTCCACAAAACCGGCCCAAAAAAAACGCATGGTCAAATACGCAACTGCCGATGGAGGCTCGAATTTACCAACGGGCTTATTCCGGGGGGGGGGGGGGGGGGGGGGGGGGGGGGGGGGCTGGAAGGAGCTGTGCAATGGTGAATGTCTTGCATGAAATGGAGCTGAAATACACCTAGCACATAAAGTCCCTGACCAGGTGCTTTGAGGTTGGCTAATTCAAAATATATGATCAGTACCAACAATCTGAGATATACATTAAATGAGCAAATTTCTTCTCCGCAGTTTGATACCTCATTCAACAAAATCGAAAGGATACTTTTAAAGTTATGGCGATTTCAATGACCGCGCATGCAACAGAAAAGTTGCACGTATAGGAATCATTGATTTGTGTGTGATTACTGTCATAACTGTGTGCTATCTGAACGAGACAGATGATGGGGTCTTTAGTGATAACCGCAATGTGCGGGACAAAAAACGCCTAGAAAGTAAATACTCTGTGATCACAAGTCCTACGTGGAAAGAAAGGATGAAAAGAGCTTTGCAATGGATGGTTCTAAGGCCAAAAAAAATTATTTGTTATGTTGTCCTCGACAGCTTCAGAGAGGAGGGGCGGGCGGGCGGATTTTTTCTTTTTTTGTAATTTTTTTAAAAAATTTCTTTTACCAGCAGAAGCTCAAAGTTTAAGAAGTTAAAATCTGAAGAAAAAAATCTGAAAAAAAAAAAATCTGAAAAGAAAAAAAAAATCTGAAAAAAAAAAAAAAAATCTGATTTTTTTTATAACAAAATACGATTTAAAAATTAAAAAAACAAACGATTTTTAAAAAAAAAATTCAGAAGAAAAAAAAATCGGAGCGGCCCTAAAATGACGAGCGGGCGGTCGAGGACAACATAACAATTGTATTTATTTTTTGGCCTAAAAGGCCACACGACTTGGGGTTCAGATTTTATGGCAGGTTGAAGTGCAAATTGGCATGACATTTTGCAGTCATTCTATTGTTCTCTATGTAAATACGAGCAGATGCGACCAATCTTCAAAGTAGTATGATTATTTTTTTTGTGACGCACTATTTGACCAAATAGGAGACATTAGTCATGTTTTGTTACATCTAATTTCAATACCAGTATGTCACATACAAGCTATTGTACAAATCTTGAAATATACCTCTAATTTTCTTTCACAATATTTATTTGCAAATTAAACTTTTAAATTTGTACAATTTGGTCAAAGTTAAAAAGGCAGAAAGCTAATTGTACACCCTTAGCTATATATGATATTGCCTTATTTAACTGAAGATAGTTTTTCACTGCGTACCCTTTGCGCAGTGAATTTGCTATCTCCTGCATACAGCTTGTTAGCCTTTTTTGCCACATTACCCTTTATCAAGTGACTTTGCTTTCTTCTGAAGATAGTTTTTACTTCATTCATATACCTTGTAGGCTTGTAGAAAGCACTTTTTGCATGTATAGTATTAATTTTGGCGCAGAAATGTGTGTTTTCTTTTGATGGCTTTTACATGCATTCCTTAGCAATGTGATTCTTTTGGTAGAAAATAGATCACATGACATG
>CM069446.1:60003070-60051278 GCA_035610835.1 Ophiura sarsii | reverse complement strand
TGTCCATGTCTTGTATTTTTTTGCTATACAAATCGACTATTCAATATTCATCGCTAGTGACGTCGCTAGTAACACCGCTGAAATGATATTCATAAACAAATATATGTCAAACAAGGATGGCAACTTTACACTATTTTGTCAGTGTTTGCGCTTTATTCCGTTTTGGATGCCAAGACAGAATAAATCTAATTGTGGTCCTGGAGCACAATTTGCGGACGGGATAAGATATATGCGTATACAACGATTCCCCAAATTCTGAGAAGATCCATCACACGGACGCCATTAGAATCGAGAATTTAAGCAACAATTGATCAATAAAAACCACATGGGTAAATATTAACATAAGTTGCGTGATTGCATGAGACAAATACGCAACAGTTGCCCAATTGAAACAATTAACGCAATATTTTAGCAACAAAACAAGTTTTGACCGGGGGGTTCCCCAACTTGTTACTAAATTGTTTTGCTCAACGTTGGGTAGTTTTTACTTTTATACAACACCTATATTTCTACATATGTTGAATGAATTTTAATCAACACGTCAACCAACGGATGATAAAAGTACTTTTAGCAACGTATTTTAAGCAACCTTTTTGCAGTGTATGTACATTAAATGAAAGATTATAGGAATAGTGATGTATTTGTTTTTCGTATAACACTCTGTGAAATTGATTTTATTTCGTTTAACAGAATCTTATAACCTTCGAAAAATGTAAGGATGTTAGAATTTCAAAAACTTTACGTCAAAAAGAAATGTAAGGATGTTACGACTTCAAACTCCTTGCTTTCGAAAAAAATGTAAAGATGTTAGGATGTAAGGGTTATCTTTGTATTGAAAAAACACACCAAAATCATTATAAAGGATGTAATGACAAAGCCACCAAAACACAGGTATGGATGTAAGGATATTAAATCTGTTAAAGTGCAAGCAATTAAGATAAAATCAAAGAAGGAAAGAATAACTAATATAACACTTTTTCGTACTATCATTGGTTGAATGATCAGTTTTCCCAATGGATGATTAAATTAATTTTAATATATGAATATAAATATAAAGCGTAAGAAACTATTTGGGATATTGTTAAAAGCATTAAATTAAGTTTGCTCTTTACTCAGGTTGTTCTTTTGTTAACCATTAATTCATCTTGTGCGCTACGTAGCCATTTATGAAGAAACAAAGCCGTGAGATAAAAATAATCCATTACATAAGTGCCAGTGGCATAGCTAGTAGTAAAAAAGAGTATTTTCGCAAAAACAAAAAAACAACTATAAATGCCAGTAGCGTAGCTAGTAGGAGGGCAGAAGATCATGACTAAACTTCCAGTGACGTAGCTAGTATAGAATGGCAGAGGGGCATGATTTCTTCTAAAAAAAGAACATTCAAGTTCAAGTGGCGTAGCTAGTATAGAATGGCAGAGGGGCATGATTTATTCTAAAAAAAGAACATTACAGTTCCAGTGGCGTAGCTAGTATAGAATGGCAGAGGGGCATGATTTCTTCTAAAAAAGGAACAAAACCAAAAAACCAAAAGACAAATCACTCAATAAAAAAACAAATGATTTAAGCTCTGGAATACATGCTGTTGTTGGATAACTTCACTCTGCGGATGATTCCTTGCTGTGATTAGTCTCAAACTTAAACCTTGCATCCACCCCACCCCCAACAAATCATCAAGCTATGCCACTAATAAAATAAGTGGTATATTAGAAGACCAAAAGTACTCTCAATGACCATTGCCTTATGATCCGATGAACAAAACTGCTCACTTAAAAATTAGCTGATCCGTATTGGTCATATTAAAGTATTTTAGGTTTTGTTATTAAAACGTTACATTCCCGAACCCTCATGACATTCCTGTTTTCCCCTCAGTCTATGGTCTATTTGGCCATCACGAGCAGTGACGTAACTGCGTATTCTACTAATTGGCAGAACATAACGCGCGCGTCTACTCGAGGCGCTTGCGTATACACACGACCGTTGAAAGACGGACGATACGCGTACGTAAAAGATGCGCCTGTTAAGTTATGTCTCTGTCCGCCGGGAGATCACGAAAGATGATCAATACGTACGGAATTGTTGAATTCAGGTGCGTGATACTCCTATCCTGGTGGACCCGGGTTTGAATCCTGCTGCCGGCAGGCCCCTAGCTAAATTTCGACCATTTCCACCCCTTGATAGTTTTTCATCCCTATGATTCCAATCCCGGGAGTGTTAAGGTTAATTCAGGAATATTGCTTGACTAGCTTGGGCCATATTTTAAAGGTTGATTTTCTGATTGCTGGTCCGATTTTCAACTTGATATATTCTATTTTACATGAAAGGTCATCCTTAAAATTGTCGCATTCTAAAGTTTAAGTTGCATAAATCCAATGGTTCTTATTTTTGAAGCACAAGGTCACAAGACATTTTCCCATTGAGGAGTACACACACTGGCGGGTAGTTAACCACCTTTGGCAGTAATTCACCACATCTGATATCAAAATATCTTGATGTGAAAAAAATATCATAGCCATAAACCGGGCCATAAACAGTGATCAGAACATACACCTTTAATCAAAAACTCATAGTTATAGTCCGGTGTCAAACACAAAAAGGGTGTATGTTTTAATTCTGTATTGTTTTGACACAACGAATCATGGCTGTATCGGATTACTATCTATTTATCAATTTTTTTAAATATTTTGATGCCTTTCCATATAATCTTATTGTATCTTACAATCGCGAAAAGGAGCAGAACTGCTATCATGTTTTGATCATCTATAAATCGTTGCTGTTCTGTCAAAGCCTTGTAAGGCCTTGCCCAACAGTAATGCGTGGGAAGTGTTGCTTTATGTATGCTCAGGGACGTACACGGTTTTTATTGATGAGTTTGTTGGGCCTTGAACATGCTTAGAGCAAACTGCCCTGAGATTATACATAGGAAGAATGACTAAATACATGCTGAAGTGCAGGATGGATATATACAAGGTTTTGACAGAACAGCAATGAAATGCCAATGAATTTTGTAATTATGAAGTGAAGATAGTTTACACTTGTAATCAAATCAGTATTGATGAGTGAATATACGAACAATCCACCTACCTGCAGTGCATGGTACATGTTAATCCCAGTCACGACATTTGACACCCCAAATAATTGAAAATGTGGATAAAGTAGCTTAAAATTGGTCTGATATGTCTAAATCAGAGCAAATTCAGGCAATTTTGTACAATAAAAGTCCAAATATGTCTGCGCATTTACCCCCGTCCCCTCCGTTTGATCTCTCCCCTTCAAATTCAAATGGCTGGTTACGTGTCGCTCCTGAGTACTGATTCAGTTGATCACCAGTCGTAGTAGTACAGTAAGCATCCCCCCCCCCCCCAAGTCAACAACAAAAGTTGATAACCATGCATGTTCTAAATATCGAAGAAAAGGGGTATATTTTCGAGTATCATCAAGGACCGCAAAATCATGAAAATATGGGGTATTTTAGGAATCAGGGGTATTTACGAAATCCGAATTGGAATCCTTCTGCTCCACCCCGTATGGTTTAAATTATTTGATCAGATGACAACCCAAATCCACAATTTGACCTGGTAATGTTGAGAGCAACCTGGTTTTGTTTCTGTTTTGTTTTGTTTGTTTGGTTGCCTAAGGGTACAGGCTGGCAGGATTTCATTTTCCTCGTTTTCACTTTCAACTTTTCGTTTCAGTTCTTGTGTCTAGAAATAAGTTACTATCTAAACGTAAAATACTAAAAACTCACTCTTTGTGAGCTCGTGGAGGGACGGCTCTTTTCTAGAGTGAAGTTCACTCTTGTTATCTGTTTAAAATCCACTCTTTTCAGAGTAGAATTCACTCTAAAAAGAGTGTAATATCTATCATTACACGAATCCACAGTGCTAATAGTAATAGTAATATTCTATACCATGTCATATGGATCTGTACAGTGATCACGTGATGTGCATGTGACTGAGTGAGTGCTCGACCTACACTGAGTAATGCTCAGTACATTCTATACCATGTCATATGGATCTGTACAATGATCACGTGATGTGCATGTGACTGAGTGAGTGCTCGACCTACACTGAGTAATGCTTAGTACATTCTATACCAAGTCATATGGTTCTGTACAGTGATCACGTCGTCGGTCTCATCACATACAGATCTATTCGACGCAACACGCTTTTCTAGAAAATCGAGATTGAAAATCCTGTCGTCAGATTTGGCTTCAAACTTGCTTAGGCATAGTAAAATAAATAACATGTTTCCCGTCCGGACTTTTTAAAAAAAGGAGGAGGGTGGGTCTTACTATTAACTATTTTCCAATTTTTGCTATTTTTTCCAAGATGGCTGAAAAGTCGAAAGTGACCAACTGACTGTGTCGGGGACACTCCTAAATAGATTTTCAACTATGCTTGCCAGAGAAACAAAAAACATTTAAATACAGTGCATTTTGTTAATTATTTGTGCAATAGACATGTTGCCTGTAAAATGATATGCGGTAACACTGATTTAACTAAATGTTTGCATATATATTTTTCTCTCTTCAATTTGGGTCAAATAAAATTATAATTGTTGTTTGAAGCCTATGCCTGCCTGTGATCTGGTTTAAAAAAAAATCAAAACTGTATGTGTCTTGATCGTTATTTAAAATGAAAATGTTTTTCGAATTAATGAAAGTATTTCTAAATTGTTTCAACAAACCAAGATAATATTATACTTGGGCATGATATAGGTCACTCGAGGAGACAGGTAGGGGTCAATCGATGCTGTTTAGGTGACCAATTAAAGCTGAAAATTTAAAACCGAGTCGAACCCAGGAACCCAGGAACCCAGCCAAGCAAGCAACAGATCCTGGGTTCGACTCCCGGGCGAGATCGTTTTCCTATTATTGTCTCTTTTCTACCCACGACGGCGAACCTGTTTAAAATATTTATAATTTGTTTAATACCCGTCGTATATGCCTATTATTTCTATGTATTTTCCTCTACAGGGAGGACGGCACTATTATTTACACTTGTATAGGCCCGAGCTACTCCGGGTAATACTTGTGGCAGGAGACTGGGAAACGAGATCGCTTAGGTTTGAATTTCAGATGCTTTACCATGCGAGGTCTTGTGGCCCAATGGATAAGGCAGTTGCCAAGCAAGCAACAGATCCTGGGTTCGACTCCCGGGCGAGATCGTTTTCCTATTATTGTCTCTTTTCTACCCACGACGGCGAACCTGTTTAAAATATTCATAATTTGTTTAATACCCGTCGTATATGCCTATTATTTCTACTTTTGAATAACATTGATTAAAATGGTACCAAACTTATAGCTCTGTATGTGATTTTTTTTCTCTTCATTATTCTCGTATAGAGCGCATATAGATCTCTATGGAATAGATCTGTATGTGAAACGCGTAGAATTTGCGATATTCAAATAGCTCATGGAATAAATCTGTATGTGATGTGTCGTCAACACGTTATGGTGATACACACTTACGTATGGGCATGAAATGGGCAAAAGTAGAATAATATAGAATAGCGCTATACATTATGTGAAACGCTGAAATGTAAAAAACAGCAAATACACCAAATTCAAGGACTTATATATCTCATTAATTAAACAGAATTGAGGTCTGTAACTTGGGTTATTGAAAGAGCACGATACAATATTACTAAAAACCGATTTTCTCAAAAATTCATAATCTCTCGAATAGATCAGTATGTGATGAGACCGACGAGACGTGATTGGTAATTTGCTAGTCTTGAAAATATTCATTGTACGCACAATTGGCTATTATAGACCATATTCACGCGGCAGCCATTTTCTAAAATTTGCCACCCAAGCCTCGTTCTCGTTACGTATACCTGCGCCTGCGTGACTTGCGTGAGGATGCGTACGCCGCGCGCTTTGGTACTACGCTCCTCGCGCAGTTCTATTGTGCAGCGCGAGCCGCAGATAGACCAAACGGGAACGAGGCTTGGGTGGCATATTTTGGAAAATGGCTGCCGCGTGAATAGAGTCTATTACGGCGGTATACGATTCATCTAATTCACAAGAAAGACATCCGTACGATTCATCTATTTTATAAGCTTGGTGCGCTGTGATTGGCCATTGAACCCTGACGTCCTATTGGATGACTGATTCAGCCAACTGCAAGCTCAGGTTATTGGTCAATCGTATACGCTGCTGTTTCCGTCTTCTACTGATAACTGTAGAGGTGGGAAATGAACTTGGCGCCGAGTTTTAACAGATTCCCTTCTATTATTATTTGAAAATCTTTTAAGGGGAGGCATTAGTTTCAAAATCTTAAATATGGTAAATTTCACCATTTTGGTTATTTTTAAGACACATTTTTCCTAAATGTCGGCTTTAATTTGCTTTTTGTTTGAATTTAATCGGACATTGGGTTCAAACGCAGCGCATGATCAAAGTAAAACTGGTGACGCGAAAATCGACAAACTTTGATATTCTCCTATACGAATACACAGGTACTATTTATTATGTAATATATTGTTTTTCAAGCAGCGATATTTAACAAAATTGCAAATTAAATTAATAACATTCCATTATACCATTTTCTCAATGTAAATGAATTTTAAAAATTGTATAAATTACTATTGCAAATTAATTTAAGAGTTTCGCATATTAATTTTGCGTAATTGACACTTAATTTGCATATTCAGTGTTTCTAAACTTAAAATTCACTTTTTAGCCATTTGTCGTTTCGCGTGCGTTTCAACCTTGCGCGCAGCTTTATTCGAACACCGTAAACTCGATTTACATATAAATTGGTGAGTAGATCAGGAGTATAAAGTTCTCAATTTCTATGAAGAGAAATGTTTTAAAAAGTTCAAAACTTGTTCATATGGTCCATTTTCGTATTTTTTATGCCGAATTGCGCAATGTTTTGAAAATGTACGCCCCGGTACTCGGCGCGTGATATATTTTTTGCATTTTTGGCTCCATACAATTCTTAAGAGTATATTTAAGTATGTTCCTGCCAAAGGAAGAGCCAGAAAAAATTGCATAAAGTGTTTAAAAGCTGCGCGCAAGATAACCTATAAAAATCCAATATGGCCGCCGTTGCCATGGCAACAGATGTCGCAGCGCGGAAAAAAACGTAAAAAAAAGAATCGCAAACTAAATATACATAACCTGTCCACATATGAATTTAGTTGAGTCTTTATTTTAGAAAATCACTTTTGAAACTAATGCCTCCCCTTAAGAAGTTTAAAAACATGTTTTGAAATGTGGCAATACTCATTATATTAGATATTGAAAAATTTCTTTATGACAAGAAAACCCAGAAAAAGCTATACAAATATGTGACGCGATCAAGAGGAATGAGTCGGATGTCGACCCTGGTCGAAAATAAGTTTTTAATACAGTTTTAAAGAAGACACCTAGAGCTTTCAGAAACTGAAAACCCCATGTCGATACGACGTTTTGTTCCAAAGTTATGTCAAATTGTATACATGAATTTCCATCAAAACGTATGTAAGCCGCCATTTTGAATTGGCCATATCTCAATTTTCCCCGACATCCGACTCATTCCTCTTGATCGCGTCACATATTGTAGAATTTACATATTTATAGGATAGGCCTGTGTCAAATAAAAACACAAGAATTGAACTCTGATAAAGTGTAAACTAAAACAGAGGTGGAGTCCGTACCCACTTGCACGGACTTACAGCTTGTACCTAGCTTTACAAGCTTGTTTCGACCCTCAAGGGTCTCATCAAGAAGTTAAAATCTTTTAAACATAATGTTGTTAAGATGCGATCGCTGAAAAACTACAGTAAGGATGATCTTCTGGCTGCACTGACCGCGACTGATTGGTCACATGTGTATTGTAGTGATGTCGACTCTGCATTGAATGTATTTAAAAATAATCTGTTGTGCATTCTGGACAAAATTGCCCCTGTGAAAGAGGTTCGCATCAAGAACAAAACTGAACCTTGGATGAATAAGGCCATTTTAGATAGCATTCGTACAAGGGACAGGTTACTATACCAATTAAAGACAGTGACAAATTCTGATGTATATACTCAGTTCTGTAAAATCAGGAATCGAATCCAAAGGGATATTAAGAAGGCCAAAGCTTCATATTTTTCTAACAAAATTGAGGAAAACAAAAATAATCCTAAAGGTCTTTGGAAGCAATTCAAATCTCTTGGTTACAGCTCAAAAAGTAAAGATCAGTCGCAAATTGTCTTAAATGTGAATGGTAAGAAGTGCTTTAATCCTAGAATAGTGGCCGACAGTTTTAATGACTTTTATACTAATGTTGCTGGCAACTTGGTAAAAAATCTTCCGCCTTCGCTAGGGCTTTTTAATACTGATTCGGATGTTTTTAAGAATTATTATAAGGAAAAGGGGACTGAGTCAAAACGTTTTAACCTCTTGCCCATCACTTCCGAATTTGTTTTCAAAGAACTCTGTGCGTTAAACCCAACTAAAAGTACTGGTCTTGATGGTATTCCGGCTAGATTTCTAAGAGACGGTGCTATAGCTATAAAAAGATCACTTGGCTCACATCATTAATTTATCTATTAGTTCTAGTTCCGTTCCACAAGATTTTAAAACTGCTCGTGTGAAGCCACTTTTTAAGAAAAAGGATAGGTCAGAAGTTGGTAATTACAGACCTGTGAGTATACTCAGTGTCGCTTCAAAGATTCTTGAAAGGGCTGTCTATACCCAGCTTGAGAGCTATCTAAGAGAGAATAATATCCTTTATAGCTTTCAATCTGGATTTAGACGATCCTTCTCAACAGACACATGTTTAACTCACTTAACCGACTACATTCATAATCAGACCTCTCGTGGTAATTTCACTGGTATGGTTTTAATTGATCTTCAAAAGGCTTTCGACACTGTTGACCATGTCATTCTGTTAAACAAATTAGAGACCATGGGTGTGTCCTCAGTTGAGTGGTTTAGATCGTATTTGAGCGGTAGGAGGCAAATTGTCAATGTTAACCAGGTTGATTCTGCCCCACTGGGAATCACCTGCGGGGTTCCGCAAGGCAGCATCCTTGGTCCTCTCCTATTTCTCTGCTATGTGAATGACATGCCCATCAGTGTCGACTGTAAAGTCTGATGCTGATGACAGTGGCTTGCTGGTTTCTGGCAAATATCCCACAATTATTGCGGATAAACTAAGTCAAGAGTTAGAAAATTGCAGACAATGGCTGATTGATAACAAGCTCTCCCTTCATCTTGGTAAGACAGAGGCTATTTTATTTGGTACAAAGAGGAAGCTTAATTCTGTTGATAATTTTTCTGTCATTTGTAATGGTAATATGATTAATACCTCTTCATCTGTCAAGTATTTAGGTGTCACCCTTGACAATGTTCTTTCAGGGGAGTCGATTGCTTTAAATGTTATCAAAAAGGCCAGCGGGAGACTCAAATTCTTATACAGGCACGCTGATTGTTTGAATTTAAAACCCCGCAAGACACTGTGTTCAGCATTGATTATGTGTTATTTTGATTATGCATGCTCTTCCTGGTATTCAGCTATTTCTCAAAAATTCAAAAATCGTTTTCAAACCATGCAAAACAAAATTGTCCGTTTTATTTTGGGTGTGGGACCGCGTACCCATATTGGTCAAAAAGAGTTGGACATGGTAGGGATGTTATCAAGCCGGGATAGGGTTGTGCAACTAAAACTTAACCATGTTTTTAAGATTTTTCATGATTTGTCTCCTGATTATATGAAATTGTATTTTACTAGAGTGTCATCTTTGCATAAATATAGCACCATATTTACTTTTTATAATACTGCTATTCATCACTGGAACTCATTGCCGAGCGAGATCAAGAACACCAATCATTTTAGTTTATTCAAACAATTAGTTAAAAGACACTTGGCGAGTTATGATTCAATTGATTTATGAGCTGGTCTCCCACCTTGTGCTCGTGCCCTGTTTTTATTTGTTTTGTCCTTGTTTTCGTTTGGCGTTTGTGCTTCTTTCGTGCTTTTCATTTGTTTTGTTTTTTCTTCTGCCTTTCTATGCTTGTTAAAGGACCCCAATGGAAATAAGCTTGTGTTCAAAGCTTTTTGGGCTATCCTTGGTACTTTTGCTCATATTTTATTATGTCTATATGTTTTTAAAATAGGTTTGTGCAATTTTTTACATGTTTGTATGCTTAAATGTTTCTCTATATGATGTTTTGAGTACCTAATAAAATAAAATCAAATCAGTTGCACTGCTAAGGTCATACATTTCTGACCCATGCTTACAGATTTTCAGAGGAGAAATCTGTATAATCTATATAATTAGAAAGTAGACTTTACCCTCTGTATTACTGTAGAATCTGTTTGTTTTTTCTCGCGAAGTGAGGATGATACAAGTTCATTACGCTCGTTGCAGAGATCAACTTATTTTCTAGCAATTTCACTTCATTGATATATTGCATTTGGTACTCTAGCATAGTGTAAAATAAGGCCACCCAAAACGTCATGTACATGTGGTTTTATTGGTTCACAAATGCTACCCACACTATTAACACACAATCCTGTCAACCAATCATAACAGCTGAAGCATAACTTTTTCCAATTATCTATACGCTGCCTGTGACAATTTTGAAGACATATACATCCCATAGACATACCATGGCAGGAAGAATTTACTAAAATGTGTCTTTGCGCACGTATGTACAATAGTCCCGTCACTCAACACCTTATTGACTTACATGTATACACGATGACCTGAATAGCCCATTGGATACCAGCATATTAAACCATTTGTATTCTGTCCTTATTTCTCTTTCTACCATAAATACTGGTATGATGCCCGAGTATGATGATACTTATAGTAGCCCACATTATACAGCAGTGTGCATGAGAAATGTCTTTCTTTGCAGTTATGTTATACACATCTGGATAATTGTATAAAAATATGTACAATTTTAATAAAATCATGAGGTTTGAACTATACTACATATTCTCTGGACATTCTCTGGACATTATTATCTATAATAGTGCCATGTCTGTACTCCACATAGAGAGTTAATGCTGACAAGTGAAATTACGAAACTAACATTATTGTTTCACACCGTACACATCAACGTTTACAATCGCATCGACATTATTTGCATTTCTTTGAAAGAGTACCTGTCACCAGAATCAAAAGGAAGGGTATTGCTGGACGTCGTACAAAGAGAATTTATCCTTGCACTAAATGGCAGATGAACTTTGAATTTATAGACAAAATATCGTCCCTTGTCTTAAAAGTTAAGACAGCAGAAAAGACAAAATTCCTGCAAATTATATATCATTTTGATTGAAAAGTATCCGTAAGATTATTTCCAATATACACAAAGTTAATTATATAAAATCAGTTTCAATAAGTAAAAGAACCACAGATTCATTTTCCGGTTTGTAAGATTTGTCCTCCCCCCGCCCCCCCCCCCCCCCCCCCCCCCCCCCCCCCCTATCGATCAATGTTGGGACACTCTGGCAAGCTGCCACTGGCCTTGGTCAACATTATACGGGGGAGTGGGGGTGACACTTTTCCGTTAATCACATGCAAGTGTTCCAAGATATCGTCTCTTTTTCAAGACTTAAGACAGCAGCAAAGACAAAATTTCCTGCAAATTATAATCATTTTGATTCAAAAGTATCCGTAAGACGGGCCGGAAGGCTATTTCCAATATACACAAAGTTGATTTTATTAAATTTGTTTGATTAAATAGAAGAACCACAGATTACTTTTCAGTATTTTGCAATCGATAGTTAAATTGAAAATGTATAAGGACTCGTTAATAACAATGATTAAACCAATATTAACACTAACAGATCTGTTCTCCTGTTTGAATTGTCAGTGAATAACATTTACATTCAATATGAAATGTTGAAACGCCTTCTAATGTATCATAGCTTCATCTTCATAACGCCGGTCGCTCTTCATATCTTCATCTTCTTCACGCCGCCGCGACGGTCGCTCTTCATATCTTCATTTTCTTCACACCGGTCGCTCTATGCTATATCTGTATCTGATACACGCCTTCTCTGTATAATATCTTCATCTTCACAACTGGCCGGTGCGGTGGCTCTGTATCATATCTTCATCTTCAACTGGACGGTGGCTCTGTATCATATCTTCATCTTCTTTATGGGGCCCTCACATGTATCCGTGTGAGCTGGGCGGCCCCTTACCGTCTTATAGAAAAACAACAGAGTCCAACACGGTGAACAATCAGCAAAAAATGTCAACGGCCGCATTGATTTTTTTATTGTCACCGGGTTCATACTGTTCTATACCGGGTCCTTATCGGCCTGGAATCGGGCTCATACCACCTCCTCACCGGCCGAAACGCTTTGGTACCGACCGAACCGCCTTGATAACGTCATCAAACTGCCCTGTATAAGCTGAGCGCTCAAGCTCGCCACTTCGCTCACACTCCGGGAATCTCTGTAAAATACATTTGTGACCCATTACCGTGTGACAAATTGGTGCAGACGGTGGCACACGGTGATGTCACACGGTGGGCCGTTTCCCGTCCGTTGAACACGTTGCCGGAGATATTGCCGGCCATCCGCGCCCGGCAGGAAGTTTGACCATTCTCAAAACTCTTGCCGGGTGAGTAAAAGCGGCGCCAAACGGTGAGAGCCCGGTTTGAGGACGGTATACAGACGGCGCACCCGTTTCGCGCCCGTTCGCAGGGCGGTAATGGTAGGCGGCCACCTTACCGTCTAATAGAAAAACAACAGAGTCCAAACAATCAGTAAAAAATGTCAACGGGCGCATTAATCTTTTGTTGTGGCCACCGGGTCCATAGTGTTATATGAAGGGTCTATACCGGGTCCTCACCGGTCGGGTACCGGGCTCACCGACCTCATACATTTCTAGCTTACCGTTCTTACCGGTTGCATAACACCTCCTCACCGGGTCCTCGGTCCATACCGTTCTACACCGGGTCTCACCGGCCTCATACAGTTCTAGCTTACCGTTCTCACCGTGTCCTCACCGTGTGCATATTACCTCCATACCGGTTTCTAACCGGTCGGAACGCCTGGGTACCGGCCGAAACGTCTTGATTACATCATCAAACCGCCCTTTTCAAGCTGAGCGCTCAAGCTCGCCGCTTTATTTGCATTCCGGAATTCGTACGACCAACATCTATAATATACTCTCTAAATGTAAAAGTGCTAAACCTCACTCTTTCGAGAGCTTTAGGAGGGACGGCTCTTCTCAGAAGTGAAGTTCACTCTCTCTTTTCAGAGTGATTTGTCACTCTTTTAAGAGTGATTTCCACTCTTTTCAGAGTGATTTTGTTTTAACTCTGTTTAGAGTGAAAATCGCTCTTTTAAGAGTGAACTTCACTCCAAAAAAAAGAGCTATCCCTCCTAGAGCTCTCAAAAGAGTGAGTTTTAGCTCTTTTACATTTAGAGAGTTGCAACATGCCTGCTGAGAGTCCGTTCCGCGATCGGTTACCAGGCTGCATGCGGCCATTCGCAGTCCGTCGCTAAGATGGTCGACGTCCATCACCACCCTACGAATAGGCGCGAAACGGGTGTGGAACGGGTGCGAACGGGTGCGCCGTCCTTATACCCTCTTCATACCGGGCTCTCATCGTTCGCCGCCGCTTTTACTCACCCGCCAGGAGTTTTGAGCATGTTCAAAACTCCGTTGGCCGGCAAAGTCCCCTGAACGTCTTCAACGGACGGGAAACGGCCCACCGTGTGTGCCGCCGTCCGCACCCATTTTTCACACGGTAAGGGGCCGCTCAGCTCACACGGATACATGTGAGGACCCCATTACGCCGGTTGCTCGACGAAACCGATGGACTCGATTATCAACTGTCCCAACTCTTTCGAAAAATCACTCATAAGTAGCTCTGGTAACTCAAAGTAATTGCAACAAAAACTGCATTCTCAATATCTACCGATATCGATAGGGTGGGTGTGTGTGGGGGAGGGGGGGGGGGGGGCAAGGGCCCCTGGCCACCCGGTTCGCCGTTGGGGGTTTAATGCACATATAATCATAGGATCTACTCCTGGTTCTATCTTTCTTTCTCTGTAATTCTTCTCCGGTTCCCTATAATGTGTGTGTCATTCCCTTTTCCCTCCTTATTTACTCCGCCTTTTAGTTGTTTAATACCGTAGACATACACCCCTGTTCGTTTTACACTCAAATCCACTTGCTCCGTCATCAATAAAACATTCAATCCATAACGTAGTCCGTCTTCTTGTGATAAGTGATTATTACCAATATTGCCGACCATACCATCTCGCTTCATAATCAGATGACAAACACCATTTTTGTCCGATTAAAAGGGTCATTGAATAGCTTAATGTTTCAATACATGAATTATACCAATTATTATATTACTTGATGAGTGTCTTACATGGAAAAACCACATTGATTGCATATCGAAAACAGTTTCAAGAAATATTGGTGTCATGAACAAACTTAAGCATTCTATTCCAGCACGTATATTACACTCGTTATATTGTACTTTAATTTTACCTTATCTCAGCTATGGAATACTTATATGGGGCAAAACTTGTAAATCATATCTAGACAAACTTGTTAAACTGCAAAAATGGGCAATTAGAACCATCTCTAATAGTCACTATAGGAGTCACACAGCACCTTTATTTGCTAAGTATAATTTTCTTACAATAACCGATATGTACACAATGGAACTTGGGGTATTCATGTTTAAATATTCCATAAATGATCTACCGAGAGCTTTTAAAACCTTCTTTTCAAAGCGTTCAGATGTTCACAACTACCCAACAAGACATGGCAATGATTTTAACATGACAAATAACAAAAAGACTTTCCCCGACCGTGCTATTCGAACCAATGGTCCAATTCTCTGGAATTCACTTCCCGAAAACATGAAACAATCCAAATCGTTAAAGCATTTCCGAACCCAGTTAAAGCAAAACCTTATCCAAAATTACGAGTAATCTCTTGCATTTGAGCCCGTCCTTGTTCTGTCTTGTATAATGGTGTTGTGGGTTTCTTATTGTTTATTGTAGTATAAAATGTTTGTTTATGTACTGCTTGTTTTAAGGGGTAGACCATAAACGGGCCTCATTGGCTTTCCAGTCTACTCCTCCATATTGTGTTTTTTATATATGTGATTGTGATTTGATGTATTATTTTTTTATATGGAAATAAAGATTGATTGATTGATTGATTGATTACTACCGATGACATATCAATTACCAATACACATAACAAGCTACAAATATCTATGAAATGTATCGTATACTGTATCATAATTACAACATGTTCTTCGATGTGTATTTTGAATGGAGATTTTCTGTACACGCAGCTCGTAGACACACAGTAATCACAGCATGTCATCATTTCGATGGAACGCCATCGTGTCAATATCTCTAATGTCGCAATAATGTACCCTCAACTTTAAACCCTAATACTAAGAGTTCCCCAAGAGTACATTTTTTGTGCATTTTTTTGGTGGTTATTGAATACATCCTTGGCATTTTAAAACAAAAAACCAGCGTATAGGCGCAGTGTCCGGGTGGTTATGCAGATATGACAGGCCTAATTGCCAGGTGGCTTGCTTGAGGGATTACAAAACTTGAATGCACTTCGGTTGTACGGAAACCAATTGGTCACATTGAATGAAAGTTTATTTCATCAATTGAGACAGCTGACATATCTGTCTCTGCGTGACAATCAATTGACTACATTGCCAGGTGGCTTGCTTGAGGGATTACAAAACTTGAATGACCTTCGGTTGTACGGAAACCAATTGGTCACATTGAATGACCAGTTTACAGATAGTCCAACAATCAAACACTTGACTCGATTAATTTTCTTTAATATTAGAAACAATCCATTGACAGCCATAACTCATGATACATTCAGTGCCCTCCCTGCAAACTCAGAATTGGTTGTAAGTCAACATGAGATATGCATCTGTTATGTGCCCGTTGGTGCTGAGTGTAGCGCATCAGATAAAAGATCACCTTATCTCACATGTGATAGGATGTTATCAGATCATGCATTAGTTGTCTTGATGTGGCTTATTGGTATAAATGCACTTGGTGGAAATATATTTGTTTTAGTTTGGAGAAAGATACATACCAAAAATTACAGAGTACAGGATATACTCCTTAGCAATCTGGCCATGTCTGATTCACTCATGGGCATATACATGATCATTATTGCAAGTGCTGATATCTACTATGGGGAATATTTCCCAATGCAATCTGAAACCTGGAGATCTGGCATAACATGTAGAATCGCAGGATCAATATCGATAGCATCGACACAATTATCAATTTTCTTTCTTTTGCTGATTAGCATTGATAGGTTTATTGGTATAAAGTACGCATTTTCTGATATCAAATTGGGCAAAAGATCAACAATTATGATTGCTGTACTAATATGGGTTTGTTCGTTGGCATTAGGCATTGTCCCATCTATTTTATCTGGATGGAACTTCAAATTATATGATAATGCCCATGTGTGTGTTGGTTTGCCGTTAGCTTTAACCAAATCATATATAACTAAAATAAATACCACACGTATTGAAATTGAAAGTTTTTCCTATTTACAAGACACATATTTGTATAAGAAATACCGAGAGGAAGATAAAGGACAGTGATACAAATACAAAATATTGTTGCCAGACACCAGGGTTACAAGATAAAGACACAAACGCAAAAAATCATGTGGAGCGTAATCTGCAGCACATACCAGAAGTGCATTTAATAATATCATAATTTTATATTTCAAATGTAATTCATGACATTTTTATAATAAGTATAATTAGACGATAAGCTAATTCAATTGTGTCCATAGATTTAAATTTTGTAGTGACACATATTAGCACATTTTCAATGTAGTTCAAGATTTTGACAAAAAATAGATCCTAAGCGGCGGAATAACCCCTCGTTTCAATTTTCTCCCTAGATTATGGCTCTATGGGAACCTAAGTTTGTCATACGAGGCTAACATTGACAATTGTAAACTTCATTGATTGACATCAAATTTAATTTAATTTAATTTAAAGTATTTTTTCACACCGCAATGGTATTCATAATCAACATTTCTGAGCCCATTAGACAAGATAGAACCTGGGCGGCGGACTAACCCCTCGTCCCAATTTTCCACTAGATTTCTAGCTCTATGGGAACCTAATTTTGTCATATGAGGCTAACCTTATTATTAACAAAGCCCGGGAAGCGGGAACGCGAAGCCAAACCCCTCTCCCAGGGAATTAAGGTAGAGGTTATTAATACATGTTGTCAAATGTACATTGTTCTCGAAAAAGCAAATGTGAAATGGACAAAAAAGAATGATGATGTGACTCGGGTAATCAAAAAGGTGTATAGCAAACTGCTAACCCAGACATGTATTAAAACAAACAGTGAAACCCAAGGTCTTACACCAACCCCTTGTAATAAGGGTGGGATGGTGGGGAATTTTTCTTTTATTATTTAATGGATAATCTACAACTATAGTGAGATTGAATCTTTCGTCATTTGAGTGACAACTATTTGAATAGACTGCTACACTCTTAGAAGGTCAGGATCAAATATGAGACGAAAAGGATCAATTTTGATCCAGAAGCGGTATCACATATGAGCTTACCCTTTCCGGATCAAAGTGATCCGACAAGCAGGATCAAAAAGTTTGATCCGAAATGGGATCAAATATTTCTGTCAAATGATACTGAAACGGATCAAAATAATGATCCTTAATCGGATGTACCTGTAGCTTATGATCCTACTCCAGGATCAAACTGAATCAAAGAAAAAGTGAAAACATAGGGGGTCATCGGGTGACAGATTGTAAAAACAAGCATGCATGCAAGGGTCTTTCGGTGTCACCGGGCCAAAAAAGGGGGGTATTTTTGATGGAGCCTGGTGTGAAACCTAATATTGATTGAGTGCCCCCACCCCCGGGTGCACACTGCAGACTATATATCGAGTGCAGTAAGCTTACTACATCGTGTAGGCCTAGTACATCGCAGTGATCGTGACATTTTGTGAGGAGCATTTTGACCGAAAATCGTACTGATGGCACTGGTCAGGTACAAGAAATTTGTTCACAAGAATAGAGCATGTTCAAACATAAAAAATAAAACTACTTTACCGACAAAATCATGTAACATTTTACAGATTAGACTGGATAACTTACCGCGGTATTTCACCCTTGTTTCAACTGTGGCGACCGAATTCAAAAGATCGTCTGCTTGTCGTCTATCGGTTTGCGAAAGAGTGACGTCAGTCACTCATTGACCAATGAACTGTTTCATCGAATTGATCCGGAAATCAGATCAAAGTTGATCAAGGTGAATTTGATCCGTTTGTTGATATCTATCAAAACGATCCGAAAATGATCCTTAAAGGATCAAAACAAAGTGAGCCGGAAATCTACTCATGTTTTTGATCCTGACCTTCTAAGAGTGTAGGTTAACCCTAACCCACCCGGTGGATTTTCCAACAAAATTTTTTTCAAGCGAAAAAAACACACACAACAAGAGGTGCCACGCCCCGGGGTTTGAACCCACGACCTCTCGGTTGGCGGGCGGACACTCTACCAACTGCGCCACGGGGGAAGCTGTGCTGGGCGAGTGTATTCGCCCAGCTATATAGCTTACAGCCATTATTTCAGGCAAAAACCTCAGCGCCAGGTGGAACCAGGATGCTGGGAAATGGGATTTCATGGGATCTGGGGCTGTAAGGGTTAATCAGGGTAAAATTAGAGAAAAAAAGTGAAAATTAAAAAGAGGAAAAAAAATCGTTCAATAACCCTAACCCACCCGGTGGATTTTCCAACAAAATTTTTTTCAAGCGAAAAAAGCACACACAACAAGAGGTGCCACGCCCCGGGGTTTGAACCCACGACCTCTCGGTTGGCGGGCGGACACTCTACCAACTGCGCCACGGGGGAAGCTGTGCTGGGCGAGTGTATTCGCCCAGCTATATAGCTTACAGCCATTATTTCAGGCAAAAACCTCAGCGCCAGGTGGAACCAGGATGCTGGGAAATGGGATTTCATGGGATCTGGGGCTGTAAGGGTTAATCAGGGTAAAATTAGAGAAAAAAAGTGAAAATTAAAAAGAGGAAAAAAAATCGTTCAATAACCCTAACCCACCCGGTGGATTTTCCAACAAAATTTTTTTCAAGCGAAAAAAGCACACACAACAAGAGGTGCCACGCCCCGGGGTTTGAACCCACGACCTCTCGGTTGGCGGGCGGACACTCTACCAACTGCGCCACGGGGGAAGCTGTGTTGGGCGAGTGTATTCGCCCAGCTATATAGCTTACAGCCATTATTTCAGGCAAAAACCTCAGCGCCAGGTGGAACCAGGATGCTGGGAAATGGGATTTCATGGGATCTGGGGCTGTAAGGGTTAATCAGGGTAAAATTAGAGAAAAAAAGTGAAAATTAAAAAGAGGAAAAAAAATCGTTCATTAATCAGGGTAAAATTAGAGAAAAAAAGTGAAAATTAAAAAGAGGAAAAAAAATCGTTCAATAACCCTAACCCACCCGGTGGATTTTCCAACAAAAATTTTTTCAAGCGAAAAAAGCACACACAACAAGAGGTGCCACGCCCCGGGGTTTGAACCCACGACCTCTCGGTTGGCGGGCGGACACTCTACCAACTGCGCCACGGGGGAAGCTGTGCTGGGCGAGTGTATTCGCCCAGCTATATAGCTTACAGCCATTATTTCAGGCAAAAACCTCAGCGCCAGGTGGAACCAGGATGCTGGGAAATGGGATTTCATGGGATCTGGGGCTGTAAGGGTTAATCAGGGTAAAATTAGAGAAAAAAAGTGAAAATTAAAAAGAGGAAAAAAAATCGTTCATTAATCAGGGTAAAATTAGAGAAAAAAAGTGAAAATTAAAAAGAGGAAAAAAAATCGTTCAATAACCCTAACCCACCCGGTGGATTTTCCAACAAAAATTTTTTCAAGCGAAAAAAGCACACACAACAAGAGGTGCCACGCCCCGGGGTTTGAACCCACGACCTCTCGGTTGGCGGGCGGACACTCTACCAACTGCGCCACGGGGGAAGCTGTGCTGGGCGAGTGTATTCGCCCAGCTATATAGCTTACAGCCATTATTTCAGGCAAAAACCTCAGCGCCAGGTGGAACCAGGATGCTGGGAAATGGGATTTCATGGGATCTGGGGCTGTAAGGGTTAATCAGGGTAAAATTAGAGAAAAAAAGTGAAAATTAAAAAGAGGAAAAAAAATCGTTCAATAACCCTAACCCACCCGGTGGATTTTCCAACAAAATCTTTTTCAAGCGAAAAAAGCACACACAACAAGAGGTGCCACGCCCCGGGGTTTGAACCCACGACCTCTCGGTTGGCGGGCGGACACTCTACCAACTGCGCCACGGGGGAAGCTGTGCTGGGCGAGTGTATTCGCCCAGCTATATAGCTTACAGCCATTATTTCAGGCAAAAACCTCAGCGCCAGGTGGAACCAGGATGCTGGGAAATGGGATTTCATGGGATCTGGGGCTGTAAGGGTTAATCAGGGTAAAATTAGAGAAAAAAAGTGAAAATTAAAAAGAGGAAAAAAAATCGTTCATTAATCAGGGTAAAATTAGAGAAAAAAAGTGAAAATTAAAAAGAGGAAAAAAAATCGTTCATTAATCAGGGTAAAATTAGAGAAAAAAAGTGAAAATTAAAAAGAGGAAAAAAAATCGTTCATTAATCAGGGTAAAATTAGAGAAAAAAAGTGAAAATTAAAAAGAGGAAAAAAAATCGTTCAATAACCCTAACCCACCCGGTGGATTTTCCAACAAAATTTTTTTCAAGCGAAAAAAGCACACACAACAAGAGGTGCCACGCCCCGGGGTTTGAACCCACGACCTCTCGGTTGGCGGGCGGACACTCTACCAACTGCGCCACGGGGGAAGCTGTGCTGGGCGAGTGTATTCGCCCAGCTATATAGCTTACAGCCATAATTTCAGGCAAAAACCTCAGCGCCAGGTGGAACCAGGATGCTGGGAAATGGGATTTCATGGGATCTGGGGCTGTAAGGGTTAATCAGGGTAAAATTAGAGAAAAAAAGTGAAAATTAAAAAGAGGAAAAAAAATCGTTCATTAATCAGGGTAAAATTAGAGAAAAAAAGTGAAAATTAAAAAGAGGAAAAAAAATCGTTCAATAACCCTAACCCACCCGGTGGATTTTCCAACAAAATTTTTTTCAAGCGAAAAAAGCACACACAACAAGAGGTGCCACGCCCCGGGGTTTGAATCCACGACCTCTCGGTTGGCGGGCGGACACTCTACCAACTGCGCCACGGGGGAAGCTGTGCTGGGCGAGTGTATTCGCCCAGCTATATAGCTTACAGCCATTATTTCAGGCAAAAACCTCAGCGCCAGGTGGAACCAGGATGCTGGGAAATGGGATTTCATGGGATCTGGGGCTGTAAGGGTTAATCAGGGTAAAATTAGAGAAAAAAAGTGAAAATTAAAAAGAGGAAAAAAAATCGTTCAATAACCCTAACCCACCCGGTGGATTTTCCAACAAAATTTTTTTCAAGCGAAAAAAGCACACACAACAAGAGGTGCCACGCCCCGGGGTTTGAACCCACGACCTCTCGGTTGGCGGGCGGACACTCTACCAACTGCGCCACGGGGGAAGCTGTGCTGGGCGAGTGTATTCGCCCAGCTATATAGCTTACAGCCATTATTTCAGGCAAAAACCTCAGCGCCAGGTGGAACCAGGATGCTGGGAAATGGGATTTCATGGGATCTGGGGCTGTAAGGGTTAATCAGGGTAAAATTAGAGAAAAAAAGTGAAAATTAAAAAGAGGAAAAAAAATCGTTCATTAATCAGGGTAAAATTAGAGAAAAAAAGTGAAAATTAAAAAGAGGAAAAAAAATCGTTCATTAATCAGGGTAAAATTAGAGAAAAAAAGTGAAAATTAAAAAGAGGAAAAAAAATCGTTCAATAACCCTAACCCACCCGGTGGATTTTCCAACAAAATTTTTTTCAAGCGAAAAAAGCACACACAACAAGAGGTGCCACGCCCCGGGGTTTGAACCCACGACCTCTCGGTTGGCGGGCGGACACTCTACCAACTGCGCCACGGGGGAAGCTGTGCTGGGCGAGTGTATTCGCCCAGCTATATAGCTTACAGCCATTATTTCAGGCAAAAACCTCAGCGCCAGGTGGAACCAGGATGCTGGGAAATGGGATTTCATGGGATCTGGGGCTGTAAGGGTTAATCAGGGTAAAATTAGAGAAAAAAAGTGAAAATTAAAAAGAGGAAAAAAAATCGTTCATTAATCAGGGTAAAATTAGAGAAAAAAAGTGAAAATTAAAAAGAGGAAAAAAAATCGTTCATTAATCAGGGTAAAATTAGAGAAAAAAAGTGAAAATTAAAAAGAGGAAAAAAAATCGTTCAATAACCCTAACCCACCCGGTGGATTTTCCAACAAAATTTTTTTCAAGCGAAAAAAGCACACACAACAAGAGGTGCCACGCCCCGGGGTTTGAACCCACGACCTCTCGGTTGGCGGGCGGACACTCTACCAACTGCGCCACGGGGGAAGCTGTGCTGGGCGAGTGTATTCGCCCAGCTATATAGCTTACAGCCATTATTTCAGGCAAAAACCTCAGCGCCAGGTGGAACCAGGATGCTGGGAAATGGGATTTCATGGGATCTGGGGCTGTAAGGGTTAATCAGGGTAAAATTAGAGAAAAAAAGTGAAAATTAAAAAGAGGAAAAAAAATCGTTCATTAATCAGGGTAAAATTAGAGAAAAAAAGTGAAAATTAAAAAGAGGAAAAAAAATCGTTCAATAACCCTAACCCACCCGGTGGATTTTCCAACAAAATTTTTTTCAAGCGAAAAAAGCACACACAACAAGAGGTGCCACGCCCCGGGGTTTGAACCCACGACCTCTCGGTTGGCGGGCGGACACTCTACCAACTGCGCCACGGGGGAAGCTGTGCTGGGCGAGTGTATTCGCCCAGCTATATAGCTTACAGCCATTATTTCAGGCAAAAACCTCAGCGCCAGGTGGAACCAGGATGCTGGGAAATGGGATTTCATGGGATCTGGGGCTGTAAGGGTTAATCAGGGTAAAATTAGAGAAAAAAAGTGAAAATTAAAAAGAGGAAAAAAAATCGTTCAATAATCAGGGTAAAATTAGAGAAAAAAAGTGAAAATTAAAAAGAGGAAAAAAAATCGTTCATTAATCAGGGTAAAATTAGAGAAAAAAAGTGAAAATTAAAAAGAGGAAAAAAAATCGTTCATTAATCAGGGTAAAATTAGAGAAAAAAAGTGAAAATTAAAAAGAGGAAAAAAAATTGTTCAATAACCCTAACCCACCCGGTGGATTTTCCAACAAAATTTTTTTCAAGCGAAAAAAGCACACACAACAAGAGGTGCCACGCCCCGGGGTTTGAACCCACGACCTCTCGGTTGGCGGGCGGACACTCTACCAACTGCGCCACGGGGGAAGCTGTGCTGGGCGAGTGTATTTGGAACCAGGATGCTGGGAAATGGGATTTCATGGGATCTGGGGCTGTAAGGGTTAATCAGGGTAAAATTAGAGAAAAAAAGTGAACATTAAAAAGAGGAAAAAAAATCGTTCAATAATCAGGGTAAAATTAGAGAAAAAAAGTGAAAATTCAAAAGAGGAAAAAAAATCGTTCAATAACCCTAACCCACCCGGTGGATTTTCCAACAAAATTTTTTTCAAGCGAAAAAAGCACACACAACAAGAGGTGCCACGCCCCGGGGTTTGAACCCACGACCTCTCGGTTGGCGGGCGGACACTCTACCAACTGCGCCACGGGGGAAGCTGTGCTGGGCGAGTGTATTCGCCCAGCTATATAGCTTACAGCCATTATTTCAGGCAAAAACCTCAGCGCCAGGTGGAACCAGGATGCTGGGAAATGGGATTTCATGGGATCTGGGGCTGTAAGGGTTAATCAGGGTAAAATTAGAGAAAAAAAGTGAAAATTAAAAAGAGGAAAAAAAATCGTTCAATAATCAGGGTAAAATTAGAGAAAAAAAGTGAAAATTAAAAAGAGGAAAAAAAATCGTTCAATAATCAGGGTAAAATTAGAGAAAAAAAGTGAAAATTAAAAAGAGGAAAACAAATCGTTCAATAACCCTAACCCACCCGGTGGATTTTCCAACAAAATTTTTTTCAAGCGAAAAAAGCACACACAACAAGAGGTGCCACGCCCCGGGGTTTGAACCCACGACCTCTCGGTTGGCGGGCGGACACTCTACCAACTGCGCCACGGGGGAAGCTGTGCTGGGCGAGTGTATTCGCCCAGCTATATAGCTTACAGCCATTATTTCAGGCAAAAACCTCAGCGCCAGGTGGAACCAGGATGCTGGGAAATGGGATTTCATGGGATCTGGGGCTGTAAGGGTTAATCAGGGTAAAATTAGAGAAAAAAAGTGAAAATTAAAAAGAGGAAAAAAAATCGTTCAATAACCCTAACCCACCCGGTGGATTTTCCAACAAAATTTTTTTCAACACTTTTCGACACTCTACCAACTGCGCCACGGGGGAAGCTGTGCTGGGCGAGTGTATTCGCCCAGCTATATAGCTTACAGCCATTATTTCAGGCAAAAACCTCAGCGCCAGGTGGAACCAGGATGCTGGGAAATGGGATTTCATGGGATCTGGGGCTGTAAGGGTTAATCAGGGTAAAAAAGAGGGAAAAAAATCGTTCAATAACCCTAACCCACCCGGTGGATTTTCCAACAAAAAATTTTTCAAGCGAAAAAAGCACACACAACAAGAGGTGCCACGCCCCGGGGTTTGAACCCACGACCTCTCGGTTGGCGGGCGGACACTCTACCAACTGCGCCACGGGGGAAGCTGTGCTGGGCGAGTGTATTCGCCCAGCTATATAGCTTACAGCCATTATTTCAGGCAAAAACCTCAGCGCCAGGTGGAACCAGGATGCTGGGAAATGGGATTTCATGGGATCTGGGGCTGTAAGGGTTAATCAGGGTAAAATTAGAGAAAAAAAGTGAAAATTAAAAAGAGGAAAAAAAATCGTTCAATAACCCTAACCCACCCGGTGGATTTTCCAACAAAATTTTTCATGGGATCTGGGGCTGTAAGGGTTAATCAGGGTAAAATTAGAGAAAAAAAGTGAAAATTAAAAAGAGGAAAAAAAATCGTTCATTAATCAGGGTAAAATTAGAGAAAAAAAGTGAAAATTAAAAAGAGGAAAAAAAATCGTTCAATAACCCTAACCCACCCGGTGGATTTTCCAACAAAATTTTTTTCAAGCGAAAAAAGCACACACAACAAGAGGTGCCACGCCCCGGGGTTTGAACCCACGACCTCTCGGTTGGCGGGCGGACACTCTACCAACTGCGCCACGGGGGAAGCTGTGCTGGGCGAGTGTATTCGCCCAGCTATATAGCTTACAGCCATTATTTCAGGCAAAAACCTCAGCGCCAGGTGGAACCAGGATGCTGGGAAATGGGATTTCATGGGATCTGGGGCTGTAAGGGTTAATCAGGGTAAAATTAGAGAAAAAAAGTGAAAATTAAAAAGAGGAAAAAAAATCGTTCATTAATCAGGGTAAAATTAGAGAAAAAAAGTGAAAATTAAAAAGAGGAAAAAAAATCGTTCATTAATCAGGGTAAAATTAGAGAAAAAAAGTGAAAATTAAAAAGAGGAAACAAAATCGTTCAATAATCAGGGTAAAATTAGAGAAAAAAAGTGAAAATTAAAAAGAGGAAAAAAAATCGTTCAATAACCCTATAACCCTAACCCACCCGGTGGATTTTCCAACAAAATTTTTTTCAAGCGAAAAAAGCACACACAACAAGAGGTGCCACGCCCCGGGGTTTGAACCCACGACCTCTCGGTTGGCGGGCGGACACTCTACCAACTGCGCCACGGGGGAAGCTGTGCTGGGCGAGTGTATTCGCCCAGCTATATAGCTTACAGCCATTATTTCAGGCAAAAACCTCAGCGCCAGGTGGAACCAGGATGCTGGGAAATGGGATTTCATGGGATCTGGGGCTGTAAGGGTTAATCAGGGTAAAATAAGAGAAAAAAAGTGAAAATTAAAAAGAGGAAAAAAAATCGTTCAATAATCAGGGTAAAATTAGAGAAAAAAAGTGAAAATTAAAAAGAGGAAAAAAAATCGTTCAATAACCCTAACCCACCCGGTGGATTTTCCAACAAAATTTTTTTCAAGCGAAAAAAGCACACACAACAAGAGGTGCCACGCCCCGGGGTTTGAACCCACGACCTCTCGGTTGGCGGGCGGACACTCTACCAACTGCGCCACGGGGGAAGCTGTGCTGGGCGAGTGTATTCGCCCAGCTATATAGCTTACAGCCATTATTTCAGGCAAAAACCTCAGCGCCAGGTGGAACCAGGATGCTGGGAAATGGGATTTCATGGGATCTGGGGCTGTAAGGGTTAATCAGGGTAAAATTAGAGAAAAAAAGTGAAAATTAAAAAGAGGAAAAAAAATCGTTCAATAACCCTAACCCACCCGGTGGATTTTCCAACAAAATTTTTTTCAAGCGAAAAAAGCACACACAACAAGAGGTGCCACGCCCCGGGGTTTGAACCCACGACCTCTCGGTTGGCGGGCGGACACTCTACCAACTGCGCCACGGGGGAAGCTGTGCTGGGCGAGTGTATTCGCCCAGCTATATAGCTTACAGCCATTATTTCAGGCAAAAACCTCAGCGCCAGGTGGAACCAGGATGCTGGGAAATGGGATTTCATGGGATCTGGGGCTGTAAGGGTTAATGAACCAAATTGATCACACGCCACAAGGTAGTGACAGCCACATGTTATCATTTCTAAAAATATCTGGCGCATGACCACGCCATGGAAATGTATAAAACGCCGTTTGATTGGCACGCCGCATATGACCACACAACGCCTTAAAGTCATAATAGACAATGTTTTAGTTTGTTTGAGTATTTTCGCTTGTAGACACGCCCCTTGTAAATTATACAGTTAGTATAAAAACCACCCGCTGAAATTCTTCTCGTTGAGAAATTCGGATTTCGTCAGCCATATATCATAATAACGATAATAAGGCTAAACTACGTAGTTTAGTATCTTCTTTGCGTTTAGTGTTCGCCGTGTTTTATGTAATTCCTTGATTATCTATCTTCACTACCAGTACTTTTGATACGGCAAAGGGATACATGGTTTTATCAGATGATAGTAATCATTACCAACATGACGATTTGTAGGTAAGTTTGTTATACTATAGGAATGCAATACGTGTTATTTTCAGTAACTGTAAATAATTTTCGTACCGTATTATATGAAATTAAAAATATCATTTTATTCGACACATAGAAATAATGGTTCTAAAAGGAATTATAAAGTGTATTCATATTTGCTTAAAGAAAATATACATGATAGAAGAATTGAGAGAATAGTTTGAATCGAACATTTGGATTTAAACAATAATTTGACAATAAAACAAATTGCAAAACAGCACGCTACATATTATCATCATTTTTAAACAATGTACATTTTAGTGACAGTTGAAGATTTATTAAATAAAGTCTTCATGTTATAAAGCCGACAGCATATATATATAACTCAGCTAAGCTATTATTTGCTATTCAAAATTGATGTAGACTTGTGCTGGTCTTGTCAAAATTCGTTATTTAAATTAGGGACCTACACTCCCATAATTATTTTCTGCTTCGCAAATAGATAGCTGGATATCCCTAATACAGTCATCCAAAAAGTAACTGATCAGGTTATAAATGTGCTTATGACTCTAAAAGTATAACTCCTACTTAAAAAATATCAAATTAAAAAAGAATGAGATATTGCATGTGAAGAATGATATCAAGGAAGTTACAGTACTAAATGTAAGATAAAGTACAGTTTTCATTTTCGCATTTTGCTTTACCACACTCTGAGTCAATTACAGGCAAAGTATTGATCACAGACATGTTGTCAATTGGTGATGCGTACGCAGGCCGCATTGTTCGGATGGATCAATACGAAATACGCTCTATTCCGTTGAGGACGCTATACGGAATAAAGCTAATCTGTACTAAAATACATTGCTATGCTTGGTATGCTCTTTGTACATGCATACTTATGCACACAGCGTGTACTATGTATTTTGGGTGGATAGGCCGGCCTTGTACCTTTTTTCTCGAAATTTCTCTGAATTCATTTATTACTTTGATTATGTTTTTCGAGGTGTTCTGAGAAACATCAATGGACTTCGTTTTCACTGCTGCACACGATTCAGCCTGTAGGTGGATACAGTTGGTAACACATTTAAAACAACTTAGCAAAACCCAAAGCTATTAAAGTATATACTTTGGTCAAGATCAAAGACCCTTTTAGGTCAAGATCCAAGACCCTTTTATGGTGTTAACAGACTTTCCAAGCAGCAGTCGTCTGCTGACGACAGTTCCAAAATTTAACAAACGTTTTAGAAATGTAAATATTATAAAATGTCATCACCATTTTTGGAATCACTATGAGAAATACATTAAAATAAGTACAAACATGCCTAGTATTGGTTCAGTAATTCTTGAAATAAGATCTTTGAAAGTTGGGAAGGTTTCTGAAAAATGTATGTGTAGGCCTATATGTTAAAACTAATAGCCTCGTGGAAAGTATTTAAACACTATTGGTTCACCTTAAAACCCGAGAAAAGTGCTTCCCGTAAGACATTTCGTTGTCCCCATTGTGTTGGAGCATGCGGTGGTATAGTCATGTGGGGTATTGTCTCCCTCGATAAGAACATCGCTGTTGGTAAATTAAAATTGCGTGCTAATTAGCTTTAATTAAGCAAAATAAAGCTAAAGCACCAATACCTAAATTGAATGCAGAATATGCTATTCTAGCAACACTACTTTATTGAATTTACAGCGAACTCACTATAGTAGATTCATAAACTCTGGCGTATCGGTCTCGATTTTGGACCTCGTGTATTGGGCGTTAGAGGAACCCATTTTGACCAATGATGAAACAGCGGTACTTTTATAGATGTTATTATTTGCGCTCCATAATCAAATGCTATTCATGATAGTGTGGCTTCATGAATAGAGCTGATCATGTAGCTTTACAATCACGACAACCAAATAATTAATCCAACAGCTTTAAATGTGTTATCCCTTTGGAAGCGGTCACCACAATAAAACAAATCGACCATCATCGACCGTACAGGTTTCGAAAGAAAAATATTATGTATGTCATTTTACCTATTCATAATTTAGTGAATAATTGTTATTATTTTCCATTTTTACTATGCGCGTGGAATAAAGGAAACATTAAAATTAAAATAACGTATTTATTTGCGAGAAAAAACGAAATAATTCAATCATCATTTTTGTATAAACCTGGGTACAAAACCATTTGTCCTAATGAAATGGAAAATCAGTTATATCAACCAAGATATGGATTATAAATGTTATTTCTGGCTATGAGACCACATGAATACCTTCATCAATTTATCTGAATAACAATAAATTTCTTTATCGAAAATACGCGGGCAATTGACAACAACTGTTTGCAGGCAAAGTTATGCAGATAATCCAGCCGCAAGTTCCCTGTCACTAGGTAAATAGTGGTGACTGCATCACAGTAGTACATGTACATGATGACACGGTATTAACCTTGCATATTACGATTAAATTCGAGTGCCTCCCCTCTTTTGCTTCTGTTACCTCTGACTGAAATGGTATATCGGCCAATGTCTGCGAATCGACTATAATAATGTGTCTATGTGCCGCTATTAAATGGAGTTGCCGCCTCGAGTTCGATTCCCATTGATCATGAATATGTTTGCTCTTAGCACGCTGTATTTAGCTCTGTATGCTTAGTTTGACACGGAGGGACTGGACTGCCCTATTTTACTGAATAATTTTAGAAGCATGATCAAGGCTACTTGGCGATAAGGCCACCAATTCAAAATGATTGTAAATTTACTGCTTCAAGTTTGGAAAAAGGGACGAGGTGACTATCTTTTATTTTTTTTATATTGAAACAAGTGATCGCAACCAATATCAACCCAAGTTATATCGAGGTTTATAATTATTTTATTATAACGACATGATTAATTGCATACTCAAGTAATAATTTAATCATGATCTTTGTTTATACATCATCATATCTGATATAATAGAAGTCGGATAGAAGCCTTTTTTTGATTGAAAATCATTTTAAGGCCAGTGAATGAGAAAATTCTCCCTTCATTGCCGGCTTTTAAAATGATTTTCAATCATTTTCTGTAAATATGTCATTCACTCTCCTATATTCCGACAGGTTGTTAAGTTTAGAAAATGTTGCACACAAAGTTGTTATTCACGGTGTAGGTACTTGCTGTCTATATGGATGTGCATTGTTCAGGTGAAGGTATCAATGTAATTATATGAGTGATATCTACTGAAGTTAGCAATATAGCATATGTTATCTGAAGATAGCAATGTAATATATGAAGAGCTCTATTCAAAAGGGATCAACTCCACTTTTTGTCGAAATTAAGTAAAGTTCAGAACATGAAAGAGAGTTATGAAATGCATTTTTTAAACTTTGTTCTACATCTTTAGCATGTTCCGGTCAAAAGTTATGGCCCTCGGTAATTTCCGAAATCCGGGAATATAATTCACTATTTTATTAGCCAAAATAGTAGAAATATGGTTCTTTTATCATGGTAAAACATTGGTAGGAATGTCCTTATTGAAATGCCATGAAGAAAACCTAAAATGTATGAGATAATTGTTTTTATATTGCACACAAACAGAAGTGTAGTTATTTCAAAAAATATTCCCAAATTGTCCAAATTTTCAGTTTTTTCAAGAAAAATCATAATTTAAAAAGTTGAAGAGGTATTTGAATGCGGTTTTCTGTTTTCAATGTGATTTGATAATGTCTTTCAGGTGTATCTTAATTGAAAATAATGTTTAGTAAAGTGGTTTTTGAAAATTGGTCGAAATATTTATGTTCCAAAAGGCACTAAATCCACTCGTTTCCGAAAATAAAGAATGACATAGGAAATACAATGAAAATCAAAAAATGAAATCAAACCTGTTTTTAAGCTTACACGTATGGTATCTTTCATATGGCAGAAAATTAGCATAATCAAAGAAGTGCAACATCCTTCATTTTAAAAAAACCACACATTGCTTTTCTCCTATTTCACTTATATGGAGTTGATCCCTTTTGGAACAAAGCTCTTCATATATGGGTACTATCGAATGAAGATAGCAATAACATACGGTTATCTTCTGAAGATAGCAATAACATACGGTTATATACTGAAGATAGCAATGTAATATTAAGGGTACTATCTACTAAAGATAGCAATGTAACGACGGTTTGTTTTTTGTTTGTTTGTTTATTCGTTCGTTCGTTCGTTCGTGTGTTCGTTCGTTCGTTCGTTCGTTCGTTCGTTCGTTCGTTCGTTCGTTCGTTCGTTCGTTCGTTCGTTCGTTCGTTCGTTCATTCGTTCGTTCGTTCGTTCGTTCGTTCATTCGTTCATTCGTTCGTTCATTCGTTCATTCGTTCGTTCGTTCGTTCGTTCGTTCGTTCGTTCGTTCGTTCGTTCGTTCGTTCGTTCGTTCGTTCGTTCGTTCGTTCTCTATGAGCCGTAGAACACTTAAAAGCCTGATTAGAAACGAATAGCGTTAATCCAATCTCTTGAAAGCCTTGATACAAGCTAGGGATAACATAACACCTCATTCCTCACATCCTATGATCCTAGATCCTAGCTAATCTAAACACGTACAATAGACACAGGATAAAGGAATCAACGGTCTTATGAATGGAGCAGTGATGCTTGATTTGGTTTATGCTATAACTAAGTTTAGGTACTAGTGTTTTGTTTTGCTTAATTGGGGGTAATAAGCACACATTTTTAATTTACCAACAGTGGTATTCCTATCGAGGAGGACAAATGCTACACAACTACACAAACCACATGCTCAAACACGATGGGGACCACGTAAATTATGTTAATGAGCTACCTTTTCCTTTACCATATATAATAAAAATAAATAATTTAGTCACCCAATTACGTGTTTAAGACAGTTTCATATTTCTTCTAAACTCATAACCGTTGATGAAATGCCGATACATTTCATGATATTTAGAAATGTATTGTTACAACTGATATATAACTCTTTATGGTTATCAAAGCCTAGGAAATAGCCTATAAAAATACTCACCCATCATAACATCTCTTACATCTCATATTGTGTCCTTCACAGATTCCTTATCTTCAATTGAGGACAGCTTAGCCGTGTGGAGGGATAATGATTTGTACATCTGCATCCCTTTAATCAACGGACAATCAGAAGTACAAGGAAACCTTTAACTAACACTATGGAGAAAATAATGACTTATATTCTATGCGTCTTTTTGATAGCTGTCAAATACACTTGTGCCTGGCACAGGGACAGCCACCTGATAAACGTATGCAACGAAAGCCAAGCTAATGTATCCCATGATCCCATCATTGTAACAGCTATTAATCCCGACGATATGCATGGAGACACACCACTGAATTGTTTCATAGGTCTAACACGTGTAGCAGGTAACGTGTCAACTATAGATGTGTTAAATTCAAGTAACAATTTGGTTGATTCCTACTTATTTATTGAAAGGTTAGACATGTCAAATGATCTCTGTCGTAAGAAAATCATATCAATTCCAATGATCGAACCATGCGTTATATTTGTTGAAGTATTAGCCTACAGACTTCATTTTTTGAATACTGAAGTAGGTCTAAAAATTAGCGCAGAAACTCACATTTGGAATGGGAATTGTAACAATGTTCAGAAATCATTTACACTCCGACCTAGTAACGCTCTTCCCGTATGTAATTTTACGACTTACGATGAAGTTAGAAAAGGAGAGAAAGTCACATGGTCCACATGGCAAAACACTTATACGTTCCACGTTAGATGTCCCACGAATTGCAAATGCACCCTTGGTTATCGTAAATGGACAAATGCATGTGATAATACTAAAGATGTGATATATCTTTTAATATATGCTATCAATACGACTGGGTTAGAATTCCGTGACCATGGCTTGGTAGATATCACTGCTGATGCATTTGTAGGACTCAACCATTTGAGGTACATCGACCTCTCCGGTAACAAATTATCTTTATTACCCGAACAAGTATTTCACAATCTTTACAATATGATCAAACTTAATCTAGAATTGAATAAACTCTCATCAATATCAGGGGGTGTTTTTGATCATCTTACTAATTTGCAGAATTTAGCTCTTCATGATAATAATCTCATGTCATTACCGCCCAGAATGTTTCAAAACTTGGCAAATTTGAAGATTTTGATTCTTACAAATAATATCCTCACCCAATTACCTCGTGATATTTTTAAGAATCTTACTAATATACAGTCTTTATACGTGTCATATAATAACCTAACGTCCGTACCAAGTGGTTGTTTTAAGGGTTTATATAATTTAAACTCCTTGTATTTAACAAGAAATACATTATTTTCGCTACCATTAGATGTTTTTAACGGAGATGTCAATTTGATCATTTTAGACCTAGATGTAAATAAACTGCAATCTTTACCTGCAGGTATTTTTAATGATCTGACTCATTTGCAGCATTTATCGTTAGGTAGGAATGAACTGTTGTCAGTACCATCTGGTATTTTCATACTCCTTACGGATTTATGGAGTTTATTCCTCAACTTCCACGAAAATCTGATATCATTACCACCAGATACATTTAAAAACTTGACGAATTTGAGATATTTAAATATTAATAACAATAACCTATCTTCTTTATCGTCCGAATTGTTCAACGATTTAATTCAGCTAAGAAACTTGTATCTTAGCGATAATGAACTGACTTCATTACCTGATGGCATATTAAAGATGCCTAATCTGCGATGGTTAGACCTTAGCAACAATAAGCTGTCTTCTTTACCTGTGGGTTGTTTTGACTATCTGACCAACTTGTTGACGTTGTACCTTCAAACCAATATGCTTTCGTCATTACACGCGGGCCTATTTGATAATTTGGGTGTATTAAGAAATTTATTTTTGGGAAATAATATGATTTACTCGCTACCTGATAGGTTAATGAATTCCACTTGGTTATTACAAAGGCTTTATTTACAAGACAACCTATTGACATCCCCACCGGCAAATTTACTCTCTAAAAAGCTGCGGATAATAGATCTTTCAAGCAATCGAATAGCTTTCATACCAATTCACACATTTCAATTTACGGATGGTTTGGAGTATTTAGATCTTAGCAACAACTCCATGTCCTTGTTAACTACCCGTACATTTCAGTCATTGAATAAGTTACGTAACATCAAATTGAGTGATAACCGACTATTGGATTTACCTAATGCCATATTTGACAAAATGAAATGGCTAATCAACCTGAACATGACCAATACTAACTTAACTACAATACCAATGGACGTATTCAATTCATTAATTTCATTACGAGTGCTTGACTTGTCTGTCAATAATCTTACCAAGTTGCCATTGTTTGACACTCTTGTTGATTTAGCCATACTCTACGTAAATAGCAACAGACTAAGAAGTATGAGCCCGAATACGTTAAGAAATACTACAAATCTAAAATTCCTAACTTTAGATCACAACCTTATTGCTGAACTACCTACTGCAATTTTCGATAGGTTGCATAATTTAAAAGTACTTGGCATGAGACGAAACATGTTACGGGAAATTAGTCCAGGATTATTCAAAAACTTAAATGACTTAGTAATACTCTTTTTAGAGGGAAATAAGTTGACCAAGATTTTCGCTGGTTCGTTTTTTGGTTTGACCAATCTTCTCATGTTGGACATCCATCACAACTATCTATTAAGCTTTCCAATAGATATCTTGATTGATTTAGAGAGTTTGGAATCTATCAATTGTTCTTATAATCATATACAGACACTAGACATGTTAGATGATCATCAACTCAACTCTTCTTGGGAGTTAGTTTTTGATCTCAGATCAAATGATTTACTTCTTGTTACTGAGGCGAGTTTTAATAGCCTGGAGAATTCGACAATATTTGTAGATGAAAGTGCTACATGTTGCTTTGTTAAAAATGCCACATGCATTCCACGATACCCTCGACCAATCTATCTAACATGCAAGAGAATGTTAAATGATATTCTACCACGTGTCTCTATTTGGGTTCTTGGTTTGTTTGCAATTCTTTGCAACGTGTTCGTATTTTATTTGCGTTGCTCGAATATAAAAGAATACACAGTTCAATCTTTATTCATCTTAAATCTATCAATTTCCGATCTCTTAATGGGAGTTAATATGATAATAGTTGCATCTGCCGATGCATATTATGCTGAATATTTTCCATCCTTTTCTGAACATTGGCGTAAAGGACCTCTGTGTATGTTTGTTAGCACTCTGTCTGTCTTGTCGGGTGAGATGTCTGTTTTTGTGCTGACATTAATAACTATCGACAGGTTTCAAGGGATAAAGTACCCATTCAGTGTCCACCGTTTGAGATTGAAATCGGCAAACATGTGTCTGATTATATTGTGGTCAATCAGTATTCTTATCAGCATGGTACCTGTTGTACTGTCTGGAATGTATTCTGATGTGTTTGAGGTTTCTGAAGTGTGTGTAGGGGTTCCAATCGTACGAAGGTCTATCAGTTCAGTCGATGTCAAAAACTTTGAAATATCATCCTTTGAAATTGAATGGAGAGCCATTCACGATACATTTGGTTTCGGCTCTTGGGGTATGTATTTGGTTCAGAATCAAGTTCAGATTGATGTGCCGTATGTAATTACTGAAATAACAGGTACCCAACTGGCTACATACTTCTCTATTATTATTTTTATAGGAATAAATCTAATTTGTTTCTTAATCATTGCTGTGCTATACGTGCTTATTTTCCAAGCAGCAAAAACTTCGTCAATCGAAGCGGCGGGAACGCAGAGCGTGGAAAATGACAAGAAAGAAAGGCGCATGGCCATAAAAATGTCCACCCTAGTTTTAACTGATTTCTTTACCTGGGTACCATTAGTATTCACCTGTATTCTAGCGCAGTGTAGTGTGATCGAAATATCCCCCGTGGTATATGCTTGGACTATAGCATTTATAATACCACTAAATTCAACCCTTAATCCTTTTCTATATACCCTCGTCACACTAATTCAAGACAGAAAATTATAAAATTCTCGACGAAGATTAATGAAATAGTTGTTCCAAAATGGCCATATTTTATAATAATCTGCACAATAGTCTAATGTTAAAATAAATGAAATTATTTGGTATTAGGCGTGCAGTTTATCCTTCTGAATTATCACACACGTTCTACTGTTCTTATAAAAATGCTGATGTCTGTTTGCTGATAACTGTAGCAGACTAATTAAATTGATCACATTTTTAAACCTGAGGGCGCTGCATGGTTGCATGGCATGCTGCACAAATCGTCTTTGTCGCTTTCTCATTTCGATCTGTTCATCGTGAAATTGTGAGTAATAGTTGAAGTAATCATTGGTTGTAATTAAATGTATCGATAATGGGAAGTTATTGCTCTGTCAGAGTGCTTTTACAGCATGACTGTTATGGTAAACAGATTCAACGTCATTTATATGGAATATACCGGATAATTTGACAAGGACAGTTGATTGTATAGCACATTATAGAAAGAAGAAAAAAATGGTTTAAAGACAATACTATACAGGGTGTCCCAAAAAAATGTTAACACTCCGGGCACATAAGATATCTTAAAAAGGACAGGAACACATGGGTCTAATCTTGATGTATTATGAAAGCTGAGTAAATAAGCTTTCATTTGCATTTTATTGCGTTCCAATTGGTTATTTAGAACCGGAGATAAGCTTCAGCAAACATGAGGAAGCAAAATCGGCTTGGTCCAATCCTCGCAGTATGAAAGCAAAGCATTTAAAATGCACTAAGCAAGGAGCAACATGATTAAGTCACACACACACATCAGTTAATCTCTTCTTTGTTCTTTTCAACGCATTATGACAGCTTGAGACTTCAGTTGACTATTTGAAAGCTCTTTTTTACCTCAAGGATTCATTATGTGCAATTGATTTATGGTTAATTTCAGTGCAATACTAGTTCATTATTTAATTGGATGGACCATTTTAACAAAGAACATGAAATGTTTCAATTTCAATTTTAAAGACTGTTTGACTGACATGGAAAAAGAGTATAGAACTTGAACTCATGACAAAATACCTATATATTTTATGTGGAATATATTTATTTATGTATTTTAAGCTTGAAAAGAATCGAAAGAATGCGTTGAAAAGAACAAAGAAGAGATTAACTGATGTGTGTGTGTGACTTAATCATGTTGCTTCTTGCTTCGTGCATTTTAAAAGCTTTACTTTCATACTGAGAGGATTGGACCAAGCCGATTTTGCTTCCTCATGTTTGCTGAAGCATATCTCCCGTTCTAAATAACCAATTGGAACGCAATAAAATGCAAATGAAAGCTTATTTACTCAGCTTTCATAATACATCAAGATTAGACGCGTGTGTTCCTGCCCTTTTAAGATATCTTATGTGCCCGGAGTGTTAACATTTTTTTGGGACACCCTGTATGCGTCACGTTGTTGTATAAGTTTATCAGGTTTGTTAAGGTAAATTAGGAGTAACATTGTGTTCATTAAAATCAGTGATTGAGGCGAATAATTGTGCAATTACTCACCAATTGACGTTGCATAATGACTTTGTCAGTCCGATTTCATCAGATTGTGATCGACTACTGGAACCTAGGGAACCAGTGTTTCTAGAAATCCCAGGAAACTGAGTTGCCAGATATGACTACGTAATCAGGAACAGGTTTTTTTTCTATACAAACATTTGTATGACTTCTCGACTGTGTGATGATGAATGTATGTATGTTCATGAACGTACATGTAGAGGTTCTACCTACATTATATGCCCACCCGCACATACTTACCCGTTAGCATGGCGGCATACTCAACTACATTCAAGAGAAATGCAGTCCTCAGAAAAGTAAGGTACCAGGTATGGGTAATATGCTCATAGCTCGAGAAATTAAGGCTGCAACGTAAAATATTTATATTGGAAAGAAAGGTATTTTCTTTAATGAGATATTGCACGTGAAGATTGTTTAAATACTGAGAAAACTATGTAAAAACTATGAAGCGAAGTACGATTTTATTCACAGCTCTTGGTATTCGGTGTAAAAATAGGAAAGTAAATGATTAATTAATAGCGAAGATTCCCCTACCTACATGCCGATAGTGCGATGTGGATCGGGAATGTTTTCATTAATTAATACATCGTACTGTCCGTCCTACAGGCACACCTGTCACCTGTGACAACTGTCACACTGTCCCGAGTGTTGAAAAGCTAAAAAGCAGAAAATAAAATCGAACTTGGTCTCATTCTTTTGGCTGTAGCATTCATAATATTATATTAATTTGTTGTATGCATTTATTTACTGATGTTATTAGTGTTTGAACTAATATTGTACAAAATCAAGTAATAATAATATATATAATGATAAATTGGTGTAGTACGTTAAAAAACACCTGAATTATAGTTTGTTTCGTTTCATGAATAAATGTTTAATGTTAAACCAAGTCTTCGTGTGTGTCTCCAAGTAATTTTAACGACAGTATGTATCTCAAAGTTGTTTTAACGACAGTATTCACACTTTTTAAAAAAAAATATGGACCAGAAAGGTATAACAATTGATTTAAAGATATCTTATGTGATCTTTACCAGCGGATGCCCTCAATCCTCGAGAAAAAAAATTGGAAGCAGATTTTCTTGCAGATTTGCATTTCTGATCATAAATCATGAATATATTCCAAGTTACAGAGCGATACGATTCCTAATTACCTCAACACCATGGTTTTAGAGTGAAATTAGAGTAAACAAATAAACGGAAAAAGTGTACTTTAGCTCCCAGATACTAGACTGTACTAGTATCGACCAATACTAGAACACCCAGTATCGTTCGATACTGGTACATTATTTTGTTCCAGTATCGCTCGATACTGGCACGTTTAAAATGTTCCAGTATTGCCCGATACTGGAACAAAATAATGTACCAGTATCGATCGATACTGGTACATTATTTTGTTCCAGTATCGGTCAATACTGGTAGAATGTGTACCAGTATCGTCCGATACTGGTACATGAAAAATGTTCCAGTATCGCCCAATACTGGAACATAAAAAATGTACCAGTATCGCCCAATACTAGAACATTATAAATGTGTCAGTATCGCCCAATACTGGAACATGAAAAATGTGCCAGTATTACCCAATACAATATCGGTGAAGTTGGCTTGTATGGTTATTTTCTCTTTCTGGAAAATAGGCTGGTTCTGAAAAAAGCCGTATTGTGACGGAAATCTTTGGTTCGTCTCTTTTCTCGTGAATCAGAAGCCGACGGCACGTCAGCTTGGAAGACGAAATTGACAATAGGCTAATTTAAGAAAGGGGTCTTGTCAACCGAGCTAAAGTGGAAAGTCCGAGGACATCCCGGCGGACTGCAAGGTACAAATGAACCTACCAACACTATCAGGCGATGATGAGAGAAAATCAGCAAGCTGTTTTGAAAACTTGTCGCAGTTGAGTATGGGGATATTTAAATTCTCAAAATAGAGTCAACTATTTCTAAGCTGATTGACGATTCGAGGAAGCATTTCGAGAGGATGAAGCTCTCCTTGGAAGCCCCAGTGCAATACATGACACTTGATTCAACTACTAGGTATTCACTAAAGGCAAAAGTCATTCGTTAGAAGGCGTGGAGATCACAACGATTTTCGTTTGAGATACATATCATCGGTAGATTTCCAAGCCACTCAATTTTTCAAAAAGAGAAAATTATCATGCATACGTAACGTAAAATTGACTTTACCAATCAGCTCATCCTACTAATATCCATAAAAGCTCTTTTCAGAGCCACAACAACTTCAAGAGAAAGATATTGAACGACCCCATTTAGTGTGTAGTACTCCAACATAAACAATGTTGTTCCCAAACCATAATGAATGAGATGGTTTCCCTCGCAATATTTTAAAACACTACGACATTTTTTTCTTCAAACAAATAATAGAAAAAAATCCCGCAATTCATATATTATAACAACTGAACACGTATTTGAAAAAGGAAAAAATAAGTATAATGCATTTAAAGCTGACGTCGTAAAAATGTCACTATTTTTTTAAAGCTGAAATAGTCGTCCCCTTTTCAGCGATACTGGAACGATTTACATGTTCCAGTATCGAGCGATACTGGAACAAAATGTTCCAGTATTGGGCGATACTGGAACATTTAATTTGTTCCAGTATCGATCGATACTGGAATGAAACCGTTCCAGTATCGGGCGATACTGGAACACATGAAGTGTTCCAGTATCGGTCGATACTGGAACACAATTTGATGTTCCAGTATCGACCGATACTGGAACATGGAAATTGTTCCAGTATCGTGCGATACTGGCAAAATCCATGTACCAGTATCGACCGATACTGGTATACCAGTATCTGGGACCTAAAGTACACTTTTTCCAAATAAACTGTCCGCTAAACCTGACAGTTTATTTTCACTCTAAAACCATGATTATTGTCTCGAGGATTGAGGGCGTCCCCTGGAAAAGATCACATAATATACCTTTAATGGAAATCATCACGGACGTTGGCAAGTTACCATGGTAACGTATTCGTAATGATAATTTGTTGTATTTTACGGTCGATGTGCTCTGAATTGGGAAAAGGTTTTATGATTTTAATACTAATAATATACAAATACTTCCCCTAACCTTTAACCGTGACCCTACCCTGCAGGGTTGCACAAAGTGCGGGAGCAGGGAGCACCGCTCCCGGGAAATAATGAGCAGAATTGGGGAAATAATGCCAAGTGGAAAAAGAAAAAGTATTGGGGAAAGGGTGAAAAAAGATGAAGAGAAAAAAATGCAACTTTGGGTTATGAGCTGTGGTTGCAGGTATACTAAAGTGTTTATTGTTTTACTGCTTTCCCCAGTGGCGGCGCTACAGGGGCAAGGGGGGGGGGGGGGGGGCATTTCCCCAAAAGATATTTTTTGTGCCCCCACCCCACAAAAATATTATATTTAGTTAAAATGAGAAACAAAATCGACAATTTTAGCATAAAAGGCAGGTTTTTTGTGCTTCGCGCACATTTTCTTACTGAATAAGACAAAATTTGACAAATTTAGCATAAAATGTCACAAACAAAAAAATTAGCACTTCGCGCAAATCAATTTTTATTATTCCCCCTAACAAAAATTCTTCTCAAATGTCAAATTATTAAATACTACGGTACTGGTACATCTAAACAACACCATAGCTAACATATAATATTGTAATCTGATTTTTATCAAACTTATAAGTATAGATGGGGAAATGTTAAGCTCAAGACCTTGCTCCTGGGGAAGAAACAACTTTGTGCAACCCTGCTACCATGATCCTGACCATAACTTCAACACTTGTCCTAATAACCCAAATGTGCATATTGCATATTGGAATAATGAAGCCCTGACTCTGGACTGACCAAATCATATCTTGAATTCATCCAATTGGTTGAAATTCATGGTTGAAATAATAAATTGTTGGCGAAAATAGACACCTCTCCTACTCCTTTTGGATTCATCCACTTTGTTTCCCAGTTATACACCTATCAGTTGTAAGACGCACTATACGACCCCCGGGAGAGGTGCGTCGTGGGTGCGTCGTTTACCAATAATTTTTGACGGAGGGTACGTCAGTGGCAGCCTTTGGTCCGTCAAAAAAATGACGGAGGGTGCGTCAAAGTTCGTCACTTTACATGGGTGCGTCATAGTGTACATCTGTTTACAAACAACAAAATACAAACTTTAAATATACGCTATAGGCCTATACTACACCACATAACTCCTTGATACCGCCAAACAGGCTCTACTTTAACCCTAACACTTCCCCCCACTTTTTTCAGAATTTTTTCTTCAACGCGGAAAATCGACCAAAATATCCCCCCGATCCCCCCGGGATTTGATCCAGGGACCTCTCGCACCAGAGGCGAGGGATTCCACACTTCACCACGGCTGTCAAGCACAGTTCTGGGCAGTGTATTGCCCAGACTGTATGTATTGGGTCCATTTTTTCATCAAAAAACTTCCACGCCGGGTGGTACCAACGTGCCCAGTCGTGGTATTTTGGGGTATATGGTAGTGTTAGGGTTATTACCGCCAACATCACTCCGATATTTTATACCGCATGTTCTAAAATGCCTGAAATCACTCGATCATCGCCAATTGCAATACAAACCTTTCATTTTTAGAGTAGTATCACGTATAAAATAGGGGATCAGCATTACGCTCTACCGCACAAGCGCAAAACAATCTAACAACACAGAGGTAGTAAAATATTTCATGAATTTTAGACCAGTCAGACATTGCGCATATAAAAGTTCTCCTCTTGGTTCCGGCCATCCCGGTCCCGGTCCGGGGTGTATATAATTATTCGAGGGCCAGGGTTTAAAACGTCGAATAAGGGCAGATCTCCCGTGAATCAAAAGTAGTTTCATTTTCAGTAGTCATCGTGTTTTATCCAGTTTAGTCAACGATATCTGACGACGGGGTGCGTCGTCATAGTCCGTCAGAATCCACCAATGGTGCGTCCAAAAATTGACTGAGGGTGCGTATTTGGATGGCAATGGTCCGTCGTTTTTTTGACACAGGGTGCGTCATGGTACATGAGAAGTTGACGCACCTCGGTAAAGTGACGCACCACTCCCGGGGGTCGTATAGTGCGTCTTACAACTGATAGGTGTATTAGCTAGGACCTTAATTTATTCACTGTGTCAGGTTGTTATCATTCGATTCGTCCATTTCATTCCCTCTATGATTCTCCCTAAGTTTTCATTTGTTATTGATCAAAATGAGAAATTTGAGAAAAAGGAGTTTGAACCACCTGGAGAATGTGATTATTTTTGTAATCTAGTTTGCGATGACGAGGAGTGCAATTTTGTCAGCGTTTATGTGCAATGGTCTACTCTACTATAATAGAAAATCTATGTGATTTATTTTGTATGTAAAATAATACTTCGACCTGATGATTTCCAACAGGCTCTCGTCCTGCTCTCGTGTCAAAATGGACCATGAAAAGTCCAGTTTTCTTTCATAATTCCCATTTAAGGGAAGTGTCAACCCTTTTTGGCGTCAAATTTATCAAGCACTGTAACTTTTAAACTATAAATGTGTTGTACATAAGAGTATTCATTTTTTTAAATGAAATGAGTCAGATAACCCATTTTTGGTATCAAATTTTACAAAAAATAGTGATTTTTACATATTTGCCGCCAATTTTTTTCAGACAACCTAACAAAATCCGTTTTTGGTTAAAAATGCCAAAATGTCACCAAAATCATCTTAAGTCAATTATCTAGGATCAGGTGTTTGTTTTTGCTTAAACATTTTTGTTTTGAAATTATTGACCAAAAATTGCCAACAATTTTTGGCACATTTTAAACAAAAATTGTTAAGCCAAACAAAAGAAACCAAAATTGGCGCCAAAGAAGTGATTTTTGGGCAAAAATGTAAAACTCACTATTTTTTGTGAAATTTGATACCAAAAATGGATTCTCCGATCTCAAAATTGTATACTTTTATATACATTACATTATTAGTTTCAAAATTAAAGTGCTTGATAAATTTCATCAAAAGGGTTGACACTTCCCTTAATGTCAGAAACAAGTTTTTTTGAACATTAAAGAAAAAACAAGAACATTTGAGAGGAGCTAGAAAAAGAAAAAGGGGAACGGAAATCATCCTGGTTTAGCCCCCCCCCCCCGCCCGTAACAAAAAGAAACATTGAAGTGTGTATGTTGTGGGAAGTGTGGGGGGGGGGGGGGGGCTTCAATGCATGCCCATCCCAGTGTCATGAATTAAAATAGAGAAAATGAAATGATTATATGCAAGGAATAGAATGACTGAATCATGTCATGAATTTTGCCTTCCCGTCCCATAATGCCTGGCACGTCACTACAGTGCAACAGAGCATAAATTTCCAAAAGTGCATGTTATTGTAATTACGCTCTAATTCAAAAAGTAACATATGTAAGACAAGGAGAAAATACCATATTATATAGAATACAGCTTGGTGCTTTAATGTCATCGAGAGAACAAAATGGTTTGACCTTATTTGCATATGATTAGCATATTAAAAAGAAAAAGAGAAATACATTAACATTTTGATTTTTGGAATTTCCAGCAAAAACTATAAATGCTATTAACACCAAAGTTACATGAAATGAAGTTCCCATCATTGCCAACAATACTGTCTGAGAAATAGTTCACATTTATCTTTACTTTTAACAAAAACCCAAAATCTGTCTTAATTAAGCTTAATTAATGACCAAACTCGTTGAAATTATTAAGTAATAATATGTATCCAAACCAGACTTGCATGGTATCAAATTAAAGGTAAAGATGTGCTTAAAATAATGGTCTGAGCAGATAATTCAATATCCCTTTAGTATTTAAAATATCGTCCTCCAAACATTTAGTATATTTAAAAAGAGAAAAAAACACATGTAACCACTATTTCAAACAACTGTACACAGACTTGGCAAAAGTCTATTAATACTTGTGAAGCCATGCACGAAAACAATGGAAGGAATATTCAAGGACATGCCCATGCTAAGGGACCAGTGGTTTAAAATTTGCGCTACAAGAAATTTGAAATGCAATTAGCCAGTGTGCAGTAATAATGGTGTATGTTACTTTAGGTGACCGTGTGCTGACATGCATGGGTGTACAAACAGGTATCGTGTTAAAGGCCTGCACTAAGTCTGAATAAAAAAGAAATGTTTAAATAGTCAAGGACATGAAAGGAAGTAGGTAGTAGCTGGTTGGTTAGCGTGTATGGATAATCAAGTATTGGCCAATCCGAAATCAGGTTTAATAAGAAATGTAACAATGCTGATAATCATACAATGACACGAAATAGTACCTTAAAACAAAGCTGTTTTAATTATATATGATACACATACTTAGGATTGAAATGTTCATTGTTGTACAACAATCAAGAGGCACTATATTTATAATTCAATATTTGGAAAATTATGCTCTGTTGCACTGTAGGGTTCCGGAGCAAAACCCTTTTACAACTTCATGTATACATGTAAATGCGCATTTGTATTTGAACCATATCTCGGTTAATAACCCGAGTTGAGACTTGAAAATAGTACCAAATTAAAGCTGAGATTTATTTCTATTACCAGATGAGGATGACATTTGAAGTCGATTTGTGTCGAGTAAAGGCCGAAATATATGAACGATATGACCTTGTTTTACAGTAACAAAGTCTGGGGTCCTGCATCCCTCTATATGGCCACCATGTTTTGAGTACCCTCACAGAGGCATTACATTGTGTAGATGGGAAGGATTCAGACTAATAGTCTGTTTATAACTTTCAACGAATAGGGAAGTGAGTATTAGTGAGACTTTGTGAAATAAGGTGGGAATTCATCTTGGAAAACGAAAAACATTGGTTTTATTTACAAAATCTATGTTAAAATAGTTCGGCTCAAGCAGTGATCTAATGGGGCACATGTATCCGTGTGAGCTGGGCGATCCCTTACCGTCTTATAGAAAAACAACACGGTGAACAATCAGCAAAACATGTCAACGGCCGCATTTATTTTTATTTTTTGTCACCGGGTTCATACTGTATTATACCGGGTCCTTATCGGCCTGGAACCGGGCTCATACCACCTCCTCACCAGGTCCTCACCGGCCGAAACGCTTGGGTACCGACCGAACCGCCTTGATAACGTTATCAAACTGCCCTGTATAAGCTGAGCGCTCAAGCTCGCCGCTTCGCTCACATTCCGGGAATCTCTGTAAAATAAATTTGTACTCACATGTATCCGTGTGAGCTGGCCGGCCCATTACCGTGTGACAAATTGGTGCAGACGGTGGCACGGCGATGTCACACGGTGGGCCGTTTCCCGTCCGTTGAACACGTTGCCGGGGCACCCGTTTCGCGCCCGTTCGCAGGGCGGTAATGGTAGGCGGCCACCTTACCGTCTAATAGAAAAACAACAGAGTCCAAACAATTAGTAAAAAATGTCAACGGGCGCATTAATCTTTTGTTGTGGCCACCGGGTCCATAACGTTATATACAGGGTCTATACCTGGTCCTCACCGGTCGGGTACCGGGCTCACCGTCCTCATACATTTCTAGCTTACCGTTCTTACCGGGTGCATAACACCTCCTCGGTCCATACCGTTCTACACCGGGTCTGTCCCGGGTTCTCACCGGCCTTCACCGGCCTCATACAGTTCTAGCTTACCGTTCTCACCGTGCCACCTCCATACCGGTTCCTAACCGGTCGGAACGCCTGGGTACCGGCCGAAACGTCTTGATTACATCATCAAACATCTATAATACTTTTTAAATGTAACAGAGCTAAACCTCACTCTTTCGAGAGCTTTAGGAGGGACGGCTCTTCTATGAAGTGAAGTTCACTCTTTTCAGAGTGATTTTTCACTCTTTTAAGAGTGATTTTTCACTCTTTTAAGAGTAATTTCCACTCTTTTGAGAGTGATTTTAACTCTTTTGAGAGTGAAAATCGCTCTTTTAAGAGTGAACTTCACTCAAAAACAAGAGCTGTCCCTCCTAGAGCTCTCGAAAGAGTGAGTTTTAGCTCTTTTACATTTAGAGAGTTGCAACATGCATGCTGAGAGTCCGTTCCGCGAACGGTTACCAGGCTGCATGCGGCCATTCGCAGTCCGTAGCTAAGATGGTCGACGTCCACCACCGTCTTGCGAATGGGCGCGAAACGGGTGCGAAACGGGTGCGAACGGGTCCTTATACCGTTTTCATACCGGGCTCTCATCGTTCGCCGCCGCTTTTACTCACCCGCCAGAAGTTTTGAGCATGTTCAAAACTCCGGTGGCCGGCAAAGTCCCCTGAACGTGTTCAGCGGACGGGAAACGGCCCACCGTGTGTGTCGCCGTCCGCACCCATTTTTCACACGGTAAGGGGCCGCTCAGCCCACACGGATACATGTGAGGGCCCCATAAGTCAGTGTGTTCAAATCTGAAATCTGGGCGGGCCCAAGCATACTATAAACTACGCCATACAGTACAGCTGGAATTAGAGTGTACAATTACAAATTACAACCAACTACGATGACAACGCGATGACAGCAATTCAATTCAATTCAATTTATTCAGCAATATGAATACAGAAGATATAATAATAACACAATGTGATAAAGAGGCTAGGAGCCCCAAAAGAAACCCTGATAGCGGGCTTATAATATGGGGACCTTTAAAACAAGAAATTAATGTAGACTATATGAAAACAAAAACAAAACAACAACATACGAGCAAAACAGGACAAGACAAAAACAGAGACTACACAGAAAAAACACCAAAAAACATAACAAAACAGAACTAAACCAATACATAACAAAGAGACAGGAACATTGAACGAGTCAAAATACAAAAATGGTTGCCAAAGAAAAGCAGGTCATTGAGTATGCGAACTTCAGAAGAAGAGACTAAAGCGGGAAAGAAGAGACTAAAGCGGGAAAGAAGAGAGAATGAAAATGAAGGATGGAGAAAGAAAGAAAGAAAGGGAGGTTAGAGAACAAAATTATGTGTTGTTATGAGAAAGTGTGTGTGTTGAAGGTGTAACATAAGTTGAAATATAATGATGCTTGAGCTGTCTTTTGAATGATTGTTTATTTGTGATATTTGTGTGTGTGTTGGGAAGATCGTTCCAAAGCTTAGCACCGTGGTATAGGATCTGATGTTTTTCAGCGGTGGTCTTTGGAGAGGAAGATGACATTTGTGTGCTTGTCTAGTGTAAGGTGCGTGAATCTGTCGGTTTGTGGTGAAATAGTTTGCGAAGTTAGGAGGAAGGTTGTTGTAGAAGTAGTCGTGCATAAACAGTGCCGTTTGAAGCTGGTTGATATCGGTGATTTTTAATGTTTTGAGATTGTGAAAGAGAGGTAAGGTGTGTGCCCAGCGACGTGGGTTTGTTATTGTGCGAATGGCCCATTTCTGAGTGATATTTAAGCTGGTGAGTCTAGGTAATTCGAAGCCCAAATGATGTTGCAGCAGCTGATGTGTGGAAGAACTAACGTGTTATAAAGTGATTTCAGAATGTGGTGAGGAAGATGATGCTCAACTCTGTAGATGGTACCTATGGCGTGAGATGCCCTTGTGATAATCGAATTATATGGTGGTTCCAAGTGACTTTATCATCTATGGTGATACCAAGAAATTTAGTGGTGTGGACTTGTGAGATGTCTTGATTG
>CM069446.1:59953623-60002970 GCA_035610835.1 Ophiura sarsii | reverse complement strand
CTAAACTTAACCCTAAGTGCAAAGTTACGCATCTGTATCAATATTCGATACCAACCTTAACTCTCAGTGCAAAGTTAGGCATCTGTATCAATATCCGACACCAACATTAACCATCAGTGCAAAGTTAGGCATCTGTATCAATATTTGATACCAACCTTAACCCTAAGTGCAAAGTTAGGCATCTGTATCATTATTCAATACCAAACTTAACCCTAAGTGCAATATTAGGCATCTATATCAATATTCGATACTAACTTAACCCTAAGTGCAAAGTTACGCATCTGTATCATTATTCAATACCAACCTTAACAATAAGTGCAATATTAGGCATCTATATCATTATTCAATACCAACCTTAACCCTAAGTGCAAAGTTAGGCATCTGTATCATTATTCAATACCAACCTTAACCCTAAGTGCAATATTAGGCATCTATATCAATATTCGATACTAAACTTAACCCTAAGTGCAAAGTTACGCATCTGTATCAATATTCGATACCAACCTTAACTCTCAGTGCAAAGTTAGGCATCTGTATCAATATCCGACACCAACATTAACCATCAGTGCAAAGTTAGGCATCTGTATCAATATTTGATACCAACCTTAACTCTCAGTGCAAAGTTAGGCATCTGTATCAATATCCGACACCAACATTAACCATCAGTGCAAAGTTAGGCATCTGTATCAATATTTGATACCAACCCTATATTAACCCTTAATGAAAAGTTAGGCATATGTATCCATATTCGATGCAAAACTTAACCCTCAGTACACAGTTAGGTATCTGTATCGAAGCATCAGTATCAAGGTTGGTTTGATTTTCGATACCAACCTTTCTTTACCCGAGTGCAAAGTGTCAGAAAGTCCGGCATTAGCATCAAAACCACTCCAAATTCGACACCCTATTTTCATTCCTAAAATTTGAGTGAGTGGTTCCTTACACCACTACTTTCGGTTCCTCAATGTCTCTCTTACTCTGAATCAATTGCAGCTCTCTCTGGTATCCATTGGGTTGATTTCCCTCGCCTGCAAGAGCTGAAGAAGAAAAGAAGACATCTGGATGAACCTTTTGGGACAATGTTTGGAGATAGATCTCATAAGATTTGCTTGAAATAACATAGACAATCACCTTGTTAGGCTATATGCCTTGTTGTCCTACTTAAACATAAAAATAATGGTGACGTCCCATGTTATATGACATAATATGCCTTTAATTTAAAGCTGGACTCTTAATCTTTACGGTAGCAAAATGTTATAATATGAGTTGATCTAAAAGATGAGATTCCATTTTAATTTGATACAGACTACTCTTATAATAATAATATTGCAAATAACTTGATGATAGTATTATAGATGTAGTTAATATAATAAGCAGATTTGATAGTTTATTCATTTAACCTTGTGCTCAATTATGCTATATGACTTAGGGGCCATATCCAAACTCTCAAGTGATTTTATAGCGTTTTTCTACCGATTTTACCCCGGTATTAAAACGGTAAAGGCCTATGTTAAATAAGGGTCAAGTCGATCCCCGTCACCCATTTTTAGGAATTGTCCCCCGGGCTTATAACCCATTCCCAAAATGATCTGACATTTAAAACAAAATCAGCGCACGAAATAACCGGAAGCTACCACAAACTATCAAATCGGTATAAGATTTGTGTAGATCTATCACATTTTCGCGGCTACTAATACGGAAATGTAGGCCTACGACATGGCTCCCCGTTGGCACATTGGGCTATTCCAGAAAAAATTGCACCCCCCCCCCCCCCCCCCCCCCCCCCCCCTATAGAGGAACAAATATTATTTTTAAAAAAGTCTGGAATTCCAGAGGTTAAAGATATGGGAATTGGGTATAGAGGAATTGTGAAAATGAAAATTTGCTGGGAATTCCGGTACATTAATGAAAATGTGTTCGAAAATCCGGGAAATTTGATGAATTTCAGGCTTTTCTTTGAAAAAAGTCTGGAATTCCGAGTTCCTCTATAGGGTGGCTGACTAACTGCGAGAAAAAAGTCTGGAATTCCAGGCCTCGATTATTGAAAAAAGTTTGGAAATCCGAATTCCTCTATAGGGGGAGTGCAATTTTTTTCTGGAATAGCCCATTGAAGGAGCAAGAGGATAACAACCAGTTGACTTTGCACTTTGGTGTTGATTTGTATTGGAAGAGCGTTCAGCCCAAGTGTTAGCCGTATTTATAGTCTCACTCAGAAAGCAACTACAGTCATCACAATAAGTAACTGACAAGGTAATAGATGTGCTGATAACTCTAAAAGTATAGGCCTAACTCCAACATAAACATATTAAATTATAAACATGTTGAGAAATTTCTCTTCTTGAATTTGAGATATTACACGCTAAGAATGGTTGATTATTAAAGAAGTTACAATCCCATTATGTACTGTCAAGTCTGATTTTCATTTTCACATTTTCCTTTTCAACACGGGGACTCAGACCGGCAAATTATTGATTACTGGTAGTGGTAGTGCCAATTCACCCGTCGATGGCCTGGTTGTTGGATAGTCGGCCGGTGGCATTGTTACGGTTGAACATAACCACTTCCATGTATAACATGAGTTGATTTAAAATATGAGATTTCATTTTAATGTAGATCTAACCATTGGATATATGATCAAAGCATATATTTATTATGTTATAACATGAGTTGATCTAAAAGATGAGATTTCATTTTAATGTAGATCTAACCATGGAATATATTACTATGTTATAACATCAGTTGATCTAAAAGATGAGATTTCATTTTAGTGTAGATCTAATCATTGGATATATGATCAAAGCATATATTTACTATGTTATAACATTAGATTATTCTAAAAGATGAGATTCCATTTTAATGTAGATCTGACCATTGGATATATTACTATGTCATAACATGAGTTGATCTAAAAGATGAGATTTCCTTTTAATGCAGATCTAAACCATTGGATATAGGCCTATGATCAAAGCATATATTTATTATGTTATAACATGTATTGATTTAAAGATGAGATTCCATTTTAATGTAGATCTGACCATTGGATATATTACTATGTTATAACATGAGTTGATTTAAAAGATGAGATTTCATTTTAATGTAGATCTAATCATTGGATATATGATCAAAGCATTACTATGTTATAACATTAGATTAATCTAAAAGATGAGATTCCATTTTAATGTAGATCTGACCATTGGATATATTACTATGTTATAACATGAGTTGATCTAAAAGATGAGATTTCCTTTTAATGCAGATCTAAACCATTGGATATAGGCCTATGATCAAAGCATATATTTATTATGTTATAACATGTATTGATTTAAAGATGAGATTCCATTTTAATGTAGATCTGACCATTGGATATATTACTATGTTATAACATGAGTTGATCTAAAAGATGAGATTTCCTTTTAATGCAGATCTAACCATTGGATATAGGCCTATGATCAAAGCATATATTTATTATGTTATAACATGAGTTGATACAAAGATGAGATTCCATTTTAATGTAGATCTAACCATTGGATATTCAGGTTTCCTGAAACGACTGGGAAGGAAGCCAGTTTGCTATCGGGGATTGAGAATTTGTTCCTGACCTTACAGGTCACAATCAGCGAATCAGCGTTCAGTGTAATTTTCGCGCGGGTTTATTGTTTTGTGCTGGGCTTGGTCGTTATAGACCAGTCATTCTGCATTTTGGTTGCAACGAGTCACGTCGTGGTGGAAAAAACCATCAAATTAAGCCAGTTTAATAGTTTGTGTATCGCTATAGCATGAATACTAATACCACTTATAGTAGTGCAGGTGTCAAGGTCAAAACGGTATCAAATAAATTGATATGTAAATAACCACTTGCAGTAGTGGATTTGGTTGAAATCAATCGTTAAAAAAAAGGGGGAAAAAAAGGTGTATACCACTTATAGTTGTGGATATCGCTAAGATCACTATCACTTATACATGTGTGTGGAATTTCGTTGAAACCCTTATAGTAGTGGATTTCGTTGAGTCAAGCAGTATGAAATATATTTAGAAGAAAAAAAAAGAGATAATAAATAAATAAATGAGTCCAGTAAAAACACAGGTTGTAGGGGATATCGTTAAGTTCACTTATACTCGTAGCAGTGGATTTTGGTGAAACCACTTATAGTAGTGGGTTTCATTGAGTCGAACAGCAAAAAAAAATAATAATAATAAATTAAATAAAGTAAAAACGTACAGCATGGTCGTCAAATAGTCATACCTGTGAGGCGGAAGTGATTGTGGGGACTACTTTCGCAATTGTCATCACCGTCTAGTATATATTCTGGATAATTGTCCTTGGGCTCTCGATATGAACTTATGAACTTACATTCGGAGCTTCGGATTGTCAGACGTACCCCACCCTGATCTCTCCGACGGAGTTAATTCACATTATTACCAAATTCCTCATCATAATAAATGGGTGCGTGAACTGAATTATGGTATATTGAACACTGCGTGTTAACAATTATATGAGGATAAGGGGATAATGTAAAAAGGAGCTCAAATTTAAATGAACATGGATATAAAGAATATCATTATAACGTGAAAACCGTGTAAATTATGTTATGTTGCGTTGGACAAACAAAAGTGAAAATCGGCAAGTTAATAAATGACCCGTTGTAGCTAAAAATGCTACCAATACCACTCCACGTTTTCTCGACTCTTAATCTTTACGGTAGCAAAATGTTATATATAATATGAGTTGATCTAAAAGATGAGATTCCATTTTAATTTGACTACTCTTATAATAATAATATTGCAAATAACTTGATGATAGTATTATAGATGTAGTTAATATAATAAGCAGATTTGATAGTTTATTCATTTAACCTTGTGCTCAATTATGCTATATGACTTAGGGGCCATATCCAAACTCTCAAGTGATTTTATAGCGTTTTCTACCGATTTTACCCCGGTATTAAAACGGTATTTTTTTCTATTGTTAAAAGCATCGGAAAAAGATCGGTGATTAACTAGAGCCTCTCTACTTATCTGGCGTTAACAATAGAACTATTGTAGTACTCTCGATGGCTCAATTAGTGAAGCAGACAGATGAAAGCGCGAGGAAGGTTGTGTTATATTCTTTAAGAAATACTATAAGCTTTTTAAATCCGATCGTAAAATGTTTACGTTCACCGCCGATCAATGTATCTGGTCGTCTAGACATATGAATTAAGCTACCGCTCCATCACGAGTGTGGCATGTTGTTTACTCTCACTCTATTCATCTATTGTTCGGCGCAGTATTGCCATGATCTTGTGAAAGTAGCCCATTTCCCCCTTTATTCCATTGAAATCAATGCTGAAAACATTTTGGCGATAGGTCACGTAACATATTTGTATAATAGATGGGTGATGACGGAGGGGGCGTAATATATTGACCATCGTGTTTGGAAGTATTATACAATATAATACTTATGTATTAATATACAATATACAATCCAAGTCATTAGTTTAGAGAGGATATTGTTTCCGACTTTTGTCCTTTCTTCAATTTTCGATACAATGTTCCCTATCAATAGAATATAATGGTCTTTGCTGGTTGTCAACTGTCACATCCCATTGCATTTGGCCTGTAACCCTTTGGAACATGAAACCACCATACAACTTGCGACAAATGTTGACGCTCAATTATCATGCCCTAGTGCACGCAATACTGAAGCGATTACAGATTGCAGAGCACCGGCAAGAAGCTGAAATCCTAAAGAACAATTCCCATTGTTTAAAATGTTAATCACTTCATTATTTTAATTTTGAAAACAAAGTTTGGGGATCAGCAACGCATAAGAAATGTGAGGCTTGAATAACTCCATACTAAATATATATTTATCAACGACTTTGCCATTGAGTTGGGGTGGGGGGGTATACTAGTTTTTGTTTGTTAAATTGTACATTTAATATACCGCGAATAACTTGTAATGTTGTTCAAAAATTGTTGATATAGGCCGAACGAAAATAACTTACATCTAATAAATCATAGACTTATTTTACAGACAACAACACCGTGTTTAAAAATCCGTGTGTATTTAGGGGATAGTTGAATGAGAACGATATTTGGGTATAAAGCGCTGAGGATTTCAGGAAAATCGAAATAGCTCAGTTGGTAAAGATTAGGACTCTCAATCAGCAGGCCGTACGTTCGAATCTTTGTGGCGGTTTATATGGTTTATATTCCTCTATACGTAGAGCGGTCCAGTCTGGGTAGAGGTCGGTTTTCATTTATATTGACATCATTTTAACGTTATTTATTTATTTTGTATTTTCTTTCTTAATTGTTGATGTTTATTTAATTATTTATCAATCAATTAATTATAAATAGGCCTAAATACAGTAGATTTGATTGATATAATTATTAATTTATATATTATTTATTTACATTAATTACTTCATTTCTTAATAATTATTATTTATTAGGTCACGTTCAGAGTGTATGCAACATTCTTAAATAGTCTAAAACGCAGAAAAATGACACTATTTAGGGAGTAAGATTCATAATGCTACTTGATTACACACATTATGCCTAAACCAGAAAACAATAAAACCTGGCACTTGTACTAGAAACCCGATAGATGTACAATCTGGCAAATGGGTCGCTCTTTACGTCACAACGGGGGTCGGGTGAACACTGGTCAGCTTAATAACACAACCTTCCTCGCGCTTTAATCTGTCTGCTTCACTAATTGAGCCATCGACAGTACTACAATAGTTCTATTGTTAACGCCAGATAAGTAGAGAGGCTCTAGTTAATCACCGATCTTTTTCCGATGCTCTTGAAATCAACACTAACCTCTTGCCAAGATGCCTCTGGCAATTTTGACATCTGTAAGGGTTCTGTTGATTGCCTTTCTGGGACTGTTACCTAACAAGCCAAACAATTTCTGACAGCATGTTCAACTAATTTGTCAATCCCTGTGAACCAGACTTTTTCTCTTAACAATTGTTTTGTCTTAACCACCCCTTGGTGACCTTCGTGTGCAATCCTTACTACTTCCTGTTGAAGCAATTTTGGAATCACTATACGGTGATCTCTTAACATGACACCTTCATTTATGTTCACACTTAACTCTTCTCATACTTTGTAGAGACTTTCCATTTCTGGTTTGTTTTCTTCTGTCATTTGCATACGGAAGGTATTCCAGTCATTAGTCTCGATAGCTGTCATACATTTCTGTAGTATTTGATCTTTCTCTGTTGCTTCTCTTATCCCAGCTACTGTGAGCGTCTTTGGAACTGCATATTGTGTGACAAGATTCACAAATTCCTCTGCAACATTTTCTTCATGCTCTGTTAATTGTGTTGTTGGAATCGGATGTCTGGACATGTAATCAGACGGATTCAGTTTACCTTTCTGATATTCTAACTCAAACTCAAATTCTTGTAGTTTTAGAATCCATCGCTCGATACAAAGAGGTGGTTTTTAGTTTGGTCGGTTAAACAATGGAACCAGAGGTTTGTGATCTGTGATCACTCTTGGTAGAGGAAAAGGTAGCTCATTAACATAATTTCCATTACCCCTATCGTGTTGGAGCATGCGATTCATGTAGTCGTGTAGTATTTGTTCTCCCCGATATGAATAACGCTGTTGGTAAATTAAAAACATGTGCTAAGCATAACAAACCTGCAGGCCCTAAAATTAGTTATAGCGTATGCCAATGTGCCATCACTTTCCATTCAAATGACCGTCATTTGTGAATCGATTGCTTTATCTCTTGTCTATTGAGTGGAAAAACGCTATTTAAATGGACGGATGGGTTGCCCTTTTATAGCTTTGGAATCACGGGTATTAGCGGAACTCGTTTTTAGTGAAATCGATTTAATACCTGCAATCATTACAACGACACCTAATTTGTCAACGTCATCGGTACCCAAAGGAAATTGATTAAAGGAAATTGATTAAAGGTTTTGCTGTTTTAATCCATATACCGTATATATTATAGTTCTTTTGAAGAATAACAAAAATCTCTGAATGTTTTGTTGTTGCATAGAAGGCCTTAGTTTAAAGCTGGTTAGATGTAGTGCAATTTGCGAATAAACCCCGGAATAAACAAACAAACAAACAAACAAACACACAAACCATTACAACTCGGACGTCTGCCATCTACAGTAGATGGCATCCATATATTATTGCATTCATCACTTATTCATCACTTAGATATAAGCCAATTTTATTGCTTTCTTTCAGTAGATAAACACCCGGCGTTACATTTCTATCTTCAGTAGATAGTACCCATATATTGCATTACTATCTTCAGTAGATATCCGTATGTTATATTGCTATCTTAGGTAGATAGTATACTAATATATTATATTGCTATCTTCAGATAACATATGATATATTGCTATCTTCAGTAGATAGCATGAATTATTACATTGATATCTTCACCTTAGCATAATATCTATATAAACAGCACCGTGCGTGAATTTACACCTATTTTTAGTGTCATTGGTGTGCAACAGTTTCTAAACTTAATTAGGACCAGTTGGGATAGGAGAGTAAACGACATATTTACACAAAAAAAATAAAAAAATATAGAAACATTCCTAATGTATGCCTTTTCAAAGATATGGACCAACCCGTTCGACCCCTAGTTATCGTCCTTGCATGGGCGGGTCTCGAACTGGAGCTAGAGTAATTCGTCTATCACGTGCACCATGTGTAGGAAAACTGCCTTATGCACTCGTAAAAACCTCTTTCCATGAGAGCCAACTATACACCAACTACAATTTAAATAAAGTAACATTTCTTGTTTTTAGTCACCCGTTTTTAGTATCAAATGACCACGAAAGTGACACAAAACACGTAAACAAATTACTAGAAAAAAGAAGAAAAAAATTAATCCCCTTATCAGTTGGTGTAATTGAGCCTAAGAAGGGGCTTTCTTACGTTTTTATTTGTTTATTTTATTCAAATGAAAAGTGATCGATTGATGATAATTATACACACAAAGTTAATCGATCCTAGACCAATATTGTTTTAAGTGCATGGTGCAGTGGCAATTGAAATGGAAATTTAAGGCATAGGCCTATTATGGCTTGTTGTAGGGGGGATCATTGGTTGTTAAGTACAAGCACCTTTCCTGGTATAAAGTGACCTGAATACTACCATGAGATTTATATGCAGTTCAGCACTAGGGACCTGCCTCCACGAGTCATTGTATTGACGGTGAATCAATTGCAACACATTTTTTAAAGACAAGTTAACCTCATTTAAAAAAGGCCATCTAGATCTTGGCATATATTTCACAGCATTTAACATGGGTTTTCCTCAGGATCCTCAACTGAGATAACAAAACGACGTCGTATCTCTTATAAAAGTACAAATTAGCCTATTTCAAATTAAATAATCCCGAAGTTAAGATCAATATAATGACTCGAGGTATTCTAGGCCAATTAGAACAGCCCGCGTCCAAAAATATGAATGCCAAATATTTAATTATTTGATTTTTATTTAGGATTTTATGAAATTAATCATGTAGTTATAACATAATTAAATACGGACCTCGATATTGGTTGCGATCACTTGTTTCAATATAAAGGAATAAAAGATAGACATCTCGTCCCTTTTCCAAACATGAAACAGTTCAGTCATAATAATTTTCAATCGACAACCTTATTGCCAAGTAGCTAGCTTTGATTATGCTTCTAAAATTATTCAATAAAATAACCTTGTCAGTCCCGAACTCGTCCGTAGCTATCTGACGATTCAGAGAATCCAGTCCCTCCGTGTTACACTTTAGTACACAGAGCTGAATCCAGCATGCTAAGACGAATGACGTCGGATTTACGAGCGATAGCTGCATATCTGAGAACAATACCAGTAGACAATCCTAAAAGGAACTCGCGTTTGTTTCCTTAAAAATATTCATGATCAATGGGATTTGAACTGGAGGTGGCAACTCCATTCAATAGCAGCACAAAGACACACTTTAGTGAGTTCGCCGTAAATTCAATAGAGTAGTGTTGCTAAAATAGTATATACTGCATTAAATTTAGGGATTGGTTCTTTATTTTGGTTAATTAAAGCTAATTAGCACACGATTTTAATTTACCAACAGCGATATTCTAATCGAGGAGACAATACCCCACATGTCTATACCAATCGCATGCTCCAACACGATAGGGGAAACGGAATGTCTTACGGGAAGCAGTTTTCTCGGGTTTTACACTGTACCATCTGAAGGAGCTTCCATACACATACAGATGAAAATGTACAATAGCCCAGTACACTCCCAATCCTTCCCTTTCGGTCTGCGAATAGCGCTGTTCTACCGGAGAGAGCGCTCTACTGGCTAACGCAATCATTGAACCGTTGCCGTCATTATCATATTGTACCAGGGGTGTGCCATGAGCTTGCCGATCGGAGGCCACTTTTAAATTAAAATTTGGTCGGCATAGAACTGGTGGCGCTATACCGATCAGGCGTGATTGTAGCAGACGACACGACGCTGGCCACGCGTCTCTCAGACAACCCAAATATGTCAACGGGAGTGCACTATTTTGAATTATTTTTAACAGTCATCGCCCGGTTAACGATGACAATTCTTCTAATTATGATGAATTTGTCAAAATGATAAGATTAACATTCGCGATTACGTGTAGTATTCATTACGTATTCAACATTTAGGTTTCGCGTGGCCACCGTCGTCTATGTAAATCCACAGCGCCCTCAAACCTATGCCGACCAAATATTACGTTAAACCTGGTTAAACATTGTTAATCGCGTTTAAACGCCGGTCACCGACACATTCCGATGATTACCATAATTTATGTAAATATGCAAAAGGGACCGTTTTCGCTACGTACATTAGTATAGGACTTTCCTATCCCAAAATTAATAGTATCCCTGATTATTACCATCATTGTTTCTTACTCCAACTGGACTTGCATCTACAAGTAGCTCAGTTGCCTTATTCATGTCAAAATATGCCATACTACAAGCATTTGAGATTCCATCTCTGATTTTCTGCATGGCTGTTTCATGTACATCTGTCCACATCCATGAAGATTTGTCCTTAAGTAGGTCAAGAAGCGGATTTGTCAAGGTCGCTAATCCGCGTATGAAGCGAGCGCAATATGTCGCTAAACTGAGAAAACTGCTCAGTTCTTCAAACGACTTGGGACTCTCGGCTGATTTCAGTGCTTCTACTAGATTATAGGACGTGAGGCCAAAATGTGCTTAGTTTTTTATTTTTGTTGTCCACCTCTGGGCAGAACATGAAATTATTACCAAAAGGTGGCAAATATATCCCTAAACACAAATTCACCTGATCCCACGTTCGTAGGTTGCACGTTATGACCCTAGAACTCGATTTAGGGTCAAAGGTCACATGTGTTTCAATGTGAAGTCAAAAACTAAATTTAACATGGTAATAAAAATGGGCTATTGACCATAAGAAGTATATCATATTGTTGGGAATAGTGTTTTAAACAAAAAAGTCAATCACAACTTCGATCATAGATCAATAGTTTTTGAACTGTGACCTTTTGAAAATGACAAGTTGGCCAACCTTAATTTTACATTTGCATAGTATCCATTCCTCGAGCTTTCTCCAGATGGTATTAGTAATAGGGCACATACAGGATATATGATAAATTGTTTGCTGGACCTGATAGCAAAAAGAACATCGATCGTCGCTGGAAACCTTTATTATCTTAAGGAAGTAGTTTGTGCTCAGGATACGCTGAGTTATTCGAAACTGAAACCATCTTAGTTTGATATCCCCAATACATTTAAATGGCGCGTTGCAGATAGCTAGTTTGCCATTTGTTATCGTCGATGTACTGAAGTTTTTGCGACCATATTAGCTTGGCTTTATTATTGGAATTGGGTAAAAGGATTTTGTAGAATCTACAGCCCGTTTTGTCTTTCAATAGAATATCAATGTTTATAGGAATAAACGGGTTAGCAACCGACTTAGCATTAGTAAACAATGACACATTTCTAAAACTCTCAATAATAGTACGTCTGAGCCCATGGTACTCAAGAAAGTTTGTTCTAAGATTAACATATTTTCTCCTAAGTGCATCCAAAGAGTAAAATCCTCCCTCTGGGTTCATGAGATCATTAATATAGAGAATGCCATTTTGAACTGTTTGAACTTATGTCAATTCATCTTTTATGGTGATTCCAAATATGGTAATGAAATTCAATAATGTTGATATTTTGAAACATTTTGGAATGTCGTCTGCAGACGCCGGCCGCGTGGAAAATGTTACGGTCATCACTCTCATAGGGTTGTATGTTTTTTAATAGACTAGCCAAATGAACAGATACAACATAATGTAAAAACGCATTTTACAAAATGCAAAGCCAAAAATACCAGCAGAATACTTCAAAATCTAACACCGGGTGTCAGCATGGCTTGATTGGAGTAGTTTAGTAGCTACACTACAGTTTACTCACCACCATATGTTTTAAAAATGCCAATATCGTGTTAACTGCCCCGAATGGAAATATGCAGGCTAGAAAGGCTACGTAATAAATCTGGGAATAGTAGGGTATTCGTAAGCTCATGAAAGCCCGATTCCTTGGCTGCATCAGTTGTTTACATCAATTTGAAATTATGAAGTTGAGCATATTATGTATCATCAATCATCAGGTGCTTCAATTTCAATCATATTGCATTGAATGCAGATATTTTATGTTGCGGTTACCAGTATAAAACACTATTGTCAATTATACTGATGAGGTGATGAGGTGAAACGTTAGAATTATGTGCAGGAATGGAACCAGGGTGGGTTTGGAGGGCGACTCGCTCACCATGGAACAAAAGTCTGTTAGCACCACCACGGTACCAACAGGAATTTGTCCCAAACAAACACGTGCAATACATGTGTTAAAGTAATTAACAGCTGGAGATCACCTGACTTCCACCTTCATAATACATGGTACAGATATAGGTATCTTGGCCACAGATATGAAAAGAAGTTGAATCTAAAATGTGTTATTCAAAAAAATAAAGGGTCTTTAAGAAAAAAATGAAGTCATATCAATCTACAATTGTAGGCCTACTAATTGCAGCAGGATATTCTTAAAGACCCTCGTTTAACAACATTATAGAAGCCTTATGTTACATTGCAATGTAATGTCAATGGGAACCAATAAACACAGGCGGCAGAAATCAGTGGTCATGTGATGAAAGTGAAGCATGCTGGTGTTGCTCAAGAAATCATATTTGGGTATAACGTTTGTTCAGGAGGCCTGCGGGAAAAGAGTGTTGTTGGAACGACTTTCTGCACGAAAAAAATCTTGAAAGACGGGGAGCAGCGGGTTTGTGTTACAAAGGACACATTCTATAGCAGAGCACGAGCTATGGTAACCTCAAAACAAGACATTTATTTTATAATTTGGAAATAAATACATTTTGATTTCATTGTATATTTTATTCTTATAGAATATAGAACCATGGCGCATTCTTATCCTCGTGTTTTATCAATTCAAGCACACACGGTGAGTGGCTATAGCTGCGACAAAGCCAGTACATTTCCATTGCAGGTGAGAGTTTATTATTCAATTTTATGATAATACTCATAAAATCTTACTATTCTATCTGGAAGGGGTGGGGGTGTGTGTGTTTGTTATCCTTATTTCTTCACCGTTAGTTTTGATCAAAGTGTCGCCTAATACGCATGAAATATAGAGGAAACAACGGGAAGTGCGATTAAGTATATTGCAGTGAAATTGGTTAACAATAGGCTCCAAAAACAGCAAAAAAACCTCTCGAATTTGGCTCACAAATGCCAGTAGAATTGCACGATATTGTTGCGCGTAATACCGCGTAATTATACTGTGGTAACGCGTCGCGTGCATGTTTGCGCAAGGGCTCACTGCCGTGGCACTATACGCACACATGGGCGAATAATGGGGGGAAATGGTTATAGGGGGTATATGGTGTCATGTCGGATGGGGGGTAAAACCACAGGAAATGGTTTAAGGATAGGGTTATATAGTGTTATAGTGATGTGGTACAAGTAGCGTTTTGTGATAAAGCAACCTGATTTCTTTACTTCAAATTGGCATGCCAAACAATCCAAGGGACCGAATGTTAATGAAGTAGCCACGGGAATTGGTTTAGGATGTGGGGTGTGTGTGTGGGGAGGGGGTTGTAGGGGGTTTCTGTGGTTTCAGAGGTACCGAGGGAATGAAGTAATGCGGTGTGAGAGGTATATAGGAGTTAATAAAGTAGCCACGGTAAATGGTTTAGGAGGGTTATGATTATAACTCAACCTGGTTGGGGTGGGAGGGGGGGTGGGGGGTTAGGGGGGTGTATATTGTTTCAGAGGTAGGTAATGTGGCATAACCATCTAGCGGGGTACGCCTCTAGTATTCATAAATGTTCAAGAATTAATCATGCAAACGCATTGGCCATTTCCGAACATAGGTAACTATGTCACATGGGAAATAGTGTGGCTTATTTCCTAGTACATCCTCATTCCCAGAGTCTCGTTATCCATTGCTGTTCACGGATATTATATCTACAAAAGCACTGCCGGAAGTCTGAACCGTGCCCTTTCTATTGGTCAACTGTGTATTTTATAATCCTTTGTTAGATAATGCAATTGCTAGTGGTATCCGATTATGTTGACCTTGCACGCTTCAGACATCTGGTAGTGAATTTTATGGAGCGTTAATCTAGAAACACACATTAATTGATTAATTAAACACGCTAATGTGGAATGATCTTATTGTATTATACACACAATGATGCAAATATAAAGCGCTCAACAAAAGAAAGTCATACTCTTTGTTTATGTCCTATAGAGTAACTTCCGATTATTTTTTGACCAAGCAGGCTAGTACCTCAGGAAAATAGTTTCCCATTTGAACATGTCGCATTTGTTTACTATATAATTTTAATATTTTTACTAACAGATTTCAGGTTATGAGGTGGATGAAATCCATACCTCTGCACAATCCAACACTGTCCACTGCTACGACCAAATGAGGGCGTTTTGTTACACCGGTGATCAGCTGAGAAAACTTTACGAAGGACTACGACTGAATCAGATTTATTATTCACATCTATTAACAGGTAGTTTGTTAGGAATTATTACTAATAGCCGGTTTGGGAAATGTTGAGAAAGGCGCTATAACTGATTATAGCTTAAATAGCGCTTTTAATAGCAAGGGGGCTAGTAGCGCAATTATCCTATTGAAGTACATTGTTAATAGCATTAATAGCGCGCAATTGCTAGGACCGTGCTATAAGCGCAATTACCAAGAACTAAACTTAGAAAAATTTCATGAATCCCCGTACGCGTTATAAGAGCGTGCTACTAGCGCAATTCCGCTATTGAACTCTGACGCGTTGCAAGAGCGTGCTACTAGCGCAATTATGCTATTATGAAAGTTTCACTAAATACCGTAAGTGTTGCAAGAGCGTGCTACTATTGAACTCTGCCGCTGCAACAGGCGTGCTACTAGCGCAATTATGCTATTATGAAAGTTTCACTAAATACCGTAAGTGTTGCAAGAGCGTGCTACTTGCGCAATTCCGCTATTGAACTCTGCCGCTGCAACAGGCGTGCTAGCGCAATTATGCTATTATGAAAGTTTCACTAAATACCGTAAGTGTTGCAAGAGCGTGCTACTTGCGCAATTCCGCTATTGAACTCTGCCGCTCTGCAAAGGGCGTGCTACTTGCGCAATTATGCTATTATGAAAGTTTCATTAAACCCCGTACGCGTTGCAAGAGCGTGCTACTAGCGCAATTATGCTATTATGAAAGTTTCACTAATTAAAAGTAAGCATGGTAAGTGTGGCATGAGCGTGCTACTTGCGCAATTCCGCTATTGAACTCTGCCGCTGCAAAGGGCGTGCTACTTGCGCAATTATGCTATTATGAAAGTTTCATTAAACCCCGTACGCGTTGCAAGAGCGTGCTACTAGCGCAATTATGCTATTATGAAAAGTTTCACTAAATACCGTGAGTGTTGCAAGAGCGTGCTACTTGCGCAATTCCGCTATTGAACTCTGCCGTTGCAAAGGGCGTGCTACTAGCACAATTATGCTATTATATATGAAAGTTTCATTAAACCCCGTACGCGTTACAAGAGCGTGCTACTAGCGCAATTATGCTATTACATACATATGACATACATGTACATACATGTAAGTACATAAGGCGAAATAAAAAATAACTAGGCCTAGGGCCTATACATGTTTAACATCCCCTCACGCTTCCTTTTGGGGGTCAGCTTCAAATTTCTTTTCTTTTTTTCATTATTTCTGTCATAACTTTTTGTTCAGGTATTTCAGAGATTTAAAAGATGTTCGTAACAGCTTTGTTGCTCCAAAATGCATTTCAAATAAGTTGTCTTGTGACCAACCCATCATTTATAACCATGGCATAAAAACAATTTAAAGAGGTCTCCTCCTCTTTCAGGTTCACAAAGTTTGTCGCTAATCGGAACGATTTTGCTCTAAAAAGTGCCAAAAATAAAAAGGCCGCCTTCTTCCTTTTTACGAAAAAAGTCAGGACGCTAAACATTTTAATTTGTTTGTTTGGCCTTCCATATCAACTATCATTATTCATTTCTTTAAGGACAATGTAACTAAACTGCTCACAAAAAGTATCGAAACACTTAGAAATGATCCAATATATAACGGCTCGAAAGGGTATGCATTAATCAAAGCAAATAACCAAGTGCATAATTTTGTTCTGCGTATTTTGACACCTCGATCGATGAGATACGATGTTGCAGAGCGGAGTTATTGTTATTTCAATGGTCGTGGGTCCAGTTTCAAAAGTGACAAGCACCCTATAGAAAGAGGTTTGCATTACTGTTTAGAATGATCAGATTCGTGATTTTCAATAGGGATGAGTGTCACCTTGGAAACTGGACCCACGATCATTGAAATGACAATAACTCCGCTCCGCAACATCGTATCTCAACGATTGAGCTGTCAAAATACGCAGAACAAAATTATGCACTTGGTTATTTGCTTCGATTAATGCATACCTTTTCGAGCCGTTATATATTGGATCATTTCTAAGTGTTTCGATACTTTTTGTGAGCAGTTTATTTGTAATTGTTTGGTCTTAGGACATGACTATATAACCAAGAAGTGTTAATTTCGTTCATTTCTTTTAATATGTTTAAGGACAATGTAAATATTTGTAATTGTATAAGTATTTGGGAATATCGTCATATATTATAAGTGTAATTGTCAAAAAGAATGTATTTTTGAATGACTACCATAGAGACATAACTATCTCTGGTCACTGGTCTCAATTTAAAAATAGGCCTAGGCCTATAGGGGAATATGGGGCAACTGGTCCGAAATGAAGAATTTTGTAATTGTATTATACAGAACGACCCGTCATTTGGGCATTGAAATCCATTATATAAAAATGACCAAAAGAATCAAATGTTTTAATAAATGCTTGCCTTTATTAAAAGTGTATGATTTTGATTAGTGTGTCCTCCATCCACTCTGTGAGGTTACGCGTATAAGAGGATCCCCTTCACCTTGGACCGCAAATTTCTTTTGCCGCTTTTAAAGAACGACCCATCATAATATTTGGACATCTTATATTAACGACCCATCATTTTGCCTTTGATTATAAAGAACGACCCATCATTTGGGCATTGAAATTCATTATATAATAGTGGGCAAAAAGAACTTCAAGCCGATTTAGTAATAAATGATTGCGTGTAAATAGTTTATAACGTATTAAAGGTGCACTAAGAGATGTGTTGGAGGATGCGCCCTCAATTATGATAAAAACTGGGATTAGTATATTTTCATAATTGTATTACATGTATAAACTTACACCTATAAGGATTAAGAAAAATCAGCCCTCTATGTACAAGAAAACGTCGATTCAAAAATGCTCGTCCCACGGGACGAGCATTTTACGTCCGACAGTATCCCCCTGCAGTACGCGTGATACATAACGCGAACCATATTTGCATAGAGGGAGTTTTTCAATAAATAGCGATGATATTGTTTTAATCAAGTTTTGCTGTGTTTTTGCTAGTAGAAATAACAGTAATGGCCATTTTTAATGTTCATCTTGAATTCTGAAGTAAATTTTTAAACATTTAAAATTTTCAACACCACTTAATGTGCCTTTAATAGTATGATTTGAAGTAAAAAGTGGCAAACAAGAAGCCGATTTATTAATAAATGCTTGCCTCTAAATAGTTTGTAACGTAATAGTATGATTTTGATTAGTGTGTATTCCGGAGCCCTGCGGGGCTCTATATAAACATCCTCCACTCTGGGAGGTTACGCGTAAGAGGGTCCCCTTCACTTCGGACCGCAATCAAATAACGAGCCATCATCATTGGGCATAATTTCCTTTGCCGCTTTTAAAGAACGACCTATCATAATATTTGGACATCTTTTATTATAATCAATTAGGTTCTTTTTGGACTTTGGAACCTTTTAAAGTTCTATAAAGGGTTCATAAGGAACAGCCAAGAACCCCTGAAGCCCCTTTTGTCTTAGAGTGTATTCACTTCGGACCGCAATCAAATAACGAGCCATCATCATTGGGCATAATTTTTGTTGCCGCTTTTAAAGAACGACCCATCATAATATTGGGACATCTTACATTAACGACCCATCATTTTGTCTTTGATTATAAAGAACGACCCATCATTTGGGCATTGAAATTCATTAGATAAAAGTGGGCAAAAAGAAGCCGATTTAGTAATAAATGATTGCGTGTAAATAGTTTATAACGTATTAATAGTATGATTTGAAGTAAAAAGTGGCAAAAAAGAAGCCGATTTATTAATAAATGCTTGCCTTTAAATAGTTTGTAACGTAATAGTATGATTTTGATTAGTGTGTCTTCCGGAGCCCTGCGGGGCTCTATATAATCATCCTCCACTCTGGGAGGTTACGCGTAAGAGGGTCCCCTTCACTTCGGACCGCAATCAAATAACGAGCCATCATCATTGGGCATAATTTCCTTTGCCGCTTTTAAAGAACGACCCATCATAATATTTGGACATCTTTTATTATAATCAAGTAGGTTCTTTTTGGACTTTGGAACCTTTTAAAGTTCTATAAAGGGTTCATACGGAACAGCCAAGAACCCCTGAAGCCCCTTTTTTCTTAGAGTGTATTCACTTCGGACCGCAATCAAATAACGAGCCATCATCATTGGGCATAATTTCTGTTGCCGCTTTTAAAGAACGACCCATCATAATATTTGGACATCTTATATTAACGACCCATCATTTTGTCTTTGATTATAAAGAACGACCCATCATTTGGGCATTGAAATTCACCGCTTTTAAAGAACGACCTATCATAATATTTGGACATCTTTTATTATAATCAATTAGGTTCTTTTTGGACTTTGGAACCTTTTAAAGTTCTATAAAGGGTTCATAAGGAACAGCCAAGAACCCCTGAAGCCCCTTTTGTCTTAGAGTGTATTCACTTCGGACCGCAATCAAATAACGAGCCATCATCATTGGGCATAATTTTTGTTGCCGCTTTTAAAGAACGACCCATCATAATATTGGGACATCTTATATTAACGACCCATCATTTTGTCTTTGATTATAAAGAACGACCCATCATTTGGGCATTGAAATTCATTAGATAAAAGTGGGCAAAAAGAAGCCGATTTAGTAATAAATGATTGCGTGTAAATAGTTTATAACGTATTAATAGTATGATTTGAAGTAAAAAGTGGCAAAAAAGAAGCCGATTTATTAATAAATGCTTGCCTTTAAATAGTTTGTAACGTAATAGTATGATTTTGATTAGTGTGTCTTCCGGAGCCCTGCGGGGCTCTATATAATCATCCTCCACTCTGGGAGGTTACGCGTAAGAGGGTCCCCTTCACTTCGGACCGCAATCAAATAACGAGCCATCATCATTGGGCATAATTTCCTTTGCCGCTTTTAAAGAACGACCCATCATAATATTTGGACATCTTTTATTATAATCAAGTAGGTTCTTTTTGGACTTTGGAACCTTTTAAAGTTCTATAAAGGGTTCATACGGAACAGCCAAGAACCCCTGAAGCCCCTTTTTTCTTAGAGTGTATTCACTTCGGACCGCAATCAAATAACGAGCCATCATCATTGGGCATAATTTCTGTTGCCGCTTTTAAAGAACGACCCATCATAATATTTGGACATCTTATATTAACGACCCATCATTTTGTCTTTGATTATAAAGAACGACCCATCATTTGGGCATTGAAATTCATTATATAAAAGTGGGCAAAAAGAAGCCGATTTAGTAATAAATGATTGCGTGTAAATAGTTTATAACGTATTAATAGTATGATTTGAAGTAAAAAAGTGGCAAAAAAGAAGCCGATTTATTAATAAATGCTTGCCTTTAAATAGTTTGTAACGTAATAGTATGATTTTGATTAGTGTGTCTTCCGGAGCCCTGCGGGGCTCTATATAAACATCCTCCACTCTGGGAGGTTACGCGTAAGAGGGTCCCCTTCACTTCGGACCACAATCAAATAACGAGCCATCATCATTGGGCATAATTTCCGTTGCCGCTTTTAAAGAACGACCCAAGCCCCTCTTTTCTTAGAGTGTATATAAAGAGTACGGAAATTCAAAATTAACGACCGTTCGTGTCCACCGTCGTCTGAAGAATTGACTAAGACTCTGCCGCCCTCTACATTTTGTCATGAACGAACGGTAATATTTACGTACGTTTATGAAAACTAGTGGGGATATAACCAAGATGGCAGCGCGTAAAACGAAACAAATATTTCTTCGGTATAAAAATTGTCAAAAACGGCGGACAATAATTGGAATATTATGCAACAACGCGAACGTATGAAACCCCTCTGCCAGCGATAACTTTAAAAATGAGTATATAGTATGAGATAATCACAGATTTTGTTTGCCTATTTGGAAAGAGCCCAGTTTTCATAATAGCATAATTGCGCAAGTAGCACGCTCTTGCAACACAAGGCGGTCCACAGTGAAATTTTGATAATTGCATAATTGCGCAAATGGCGCGCACCTGTAAGCATGAATATATGACAATTGCGCTATTTTGCACTTCAATTGCGATGTCTATCTAAATCCTGCTATTTTATGCAATTACATGCAATTGACGCTACAAACCCATTTTTTAAAATAGCACCTATCTGCAATTCCGAATTTCTGTTGAAAATTGCGCTATATAGCATGTCAATTGCAATTCTAAAAACACTATTACATGATAATTGCGCTATTTTGCACAAGAATTGCATCAATAATAATACCTGCAATAAGTTTGCTATTATTTGCTATTTGCGCAATTGTCAGCAGAGTTTTAAAATAGCACGTACCTGCAATTTACAACTACCGTTGACAATTGCGCTATATAGCATGTCAATAGCCCTTCTAAAAACGAGATGACATGATAATTGCGCTATTTTGCACAATAATTGCAGCCGTAATAATAATTGCAGTAAGCTTGCTATTATGTGCTATTTGCGCAATTGTCAGTTCCAGCGCCTTTAAGGAGATGTTAACGCCCCTCCCCCATAGCCAACAGTTCTATGCTGCAAGTCTAGTTGGTCAAAAAGTGACAAACTTTCCGACGTTGGGTCAAATACCAACAGGAAAAAATATTGGGTAAATCTTAACCAAAAGCTTTTGGGTAATAACTTTTATACAATACTTGGATTTTCTAGTTGGTCAAATATTTTACCCAACATGTAGCAATAACTTGACTAAGAGATGGGTAAGTTCGTAGCACAAAATAATGTTGGTTTAATTTTACCCAATTGTTTAGATAATTGTATTCATTGTCCAAGAGATGGGCAAGTTTGTAACCAACTGTTGGTTAAACTTTACCCACTTGTTAAATACTGTTAATATTTGACCCAACGGTCGGAAAGAATGTTGGTCAAAGGTTCTTACCCAATAAATGTGGCAACTGTTACTTATTAGTTGGGTAAACGTTTTCATTATTTTTCTTCTGATGGGACCAACAGTAGCTTGCATCAGACACCGATATAGAGAGCTCTTAGAAAAATACTTTGTGCAGCGAATAGACTCAACTTAATAAACTTATGATATGAACATTTAATACAGTAACGTGCTACGCTCTTTTTTGTGGTCATTTACTTAAAACAAAAGTGTGCAGTACTCAAAGTCATGGCTCGGGTGTTTCTATTATATATTTTTTGGGGGTTTCTAGTTAACATCTTACCTGAGAATGTTTCTGCGAGCAATCCAAGGCCCTATTCTTCTCAGAGCTCTCGTACGTCAGCAGCCGTGTCCATCATTCTGCAGAAATTGAAAATGACATCCTTCGAAGTTTGCCCAACAATTGGACACAAAGTACCCAAACCCAGGAAATGTTGTATTGCGTGACAAAAGCCTGGAAAAATGAAAACTTTGTTGGGCATAAATTCATCGAACAAACTTAGTACCTGCCATGCGCCAGTGACCAATAATTTTGAAAACCCTGCACAGCCGTTTTACCATGGGCAATGATTTTAGTTGACCAACAGTCAATATTTTTTAACCGACAAATTAGTAAAGTGATTGCCCAACTATTTGATGACCCACACATTTGCAGCGTAGCTCCCATAGACCCACACGGAATAATCCACAACCTTGTAGTTGACGCTAAGAACCTATTGCTGCTGAAAATAGTAGAAAACGCGTAGGCCTGCAGTTAAAGGGACATTAAGTGGTGTTGAAAATTTTAAATGTTTAAAAATTTATGAACATTAAAAATTGCCATTATTGTTGTTTCTACTAACAAAAACACAGCCAACCTTGATTAAAACAATATCATCGCTATTTATTGAAAAACGCCCTCTATGCAAATATGGTTCGCATTATGTATCACGCGTACTGCAGGGGGATACTGCCGGACGTAATGCTCGTCGCGGCTGTACGAGCATTTTTGAAACGGCGTTTTCTTGTACAAAGAGGGCTGATTTCTCTTAATCCTTATAGAAGTAAGTTCATACATGTAATACAATTATAAAAATATACTAATCCCCGTTTTTATCATAATTGAGGGCGCAGCCTCCAACACATCTCTTAGTGCCCCTTTAAGATATGCCTAGTGAAGACTCTCATTCATAGGTAACTTCATGAAACCGGTATCATCAAACTTATTGATTGACCGACCGATCTACTAAACTAGAGTGAATCCTTTCCGTCTTCACTATTTTCACAGGCCGAGGGTGTTACTTAAAGGCATATTATGTGATCTTTTCCAAGTAGCGCCCTCTATCATTGATTTTTACTTTGAAAGCAGATTTTCTTGCAGATTTGCATTTTTGATCATAAATCATAAAGATCCTCGAAGTTACAGATCGATACGATTCCTAATTACCGGTACTTCAAAATCATGGTTTGAAAATAGATTGTACCGCTGCAGTACAATCTATTTTTCAAATTTTACTCTAAATTCACTCTAAAACCATGATTTTGAGGTTATTAGGAATTGTATCGCACTGTAACTTGGAATATATTTATGATTTATGATCAGAATAGTAAATTTTTCAAGAAAATCTGCTTCCATTATTTTTCTCTCGAGGATTGAAGGCGTCCCCTGGAAAATATCACATGATATACCTTTAAATATTGCGACCATATACATTAGAGGGACATGGGGACATGGATCCATACTTAAGGGAGGAGTCAACCCTTTTTGGCGCCAAATTTATCAAGCACTGTAATTTTTAAACTATAAATGTGATGTACATTTTGTTTAAATGAAATGAGCCAGAGAATCCATTTTTGGTATCAAATTTCACTAAAAATAGTGATGTTTTCATTTTGCCCATAAATGACTTTTTTGGCGCCACATTTTTTCTGACAACCTAACAAAATCAGTTCTTGGTTAAAAAATCCAAAATTTCACCAAAATCATCTAAATTCAATTATCGCATTTTTTTTTCACTTTTTGGTCAATATTTTGGTCAAAAATTGTTAAGCCCCAAAAAATGCGATCCTAGATAATTGACTTAACACTTTCCACGCGGCTATTAGTTTTACCATATACAAAACAGATTTTTCAGAAACCTTTCCCAATTTTCAAAGTCTATCTCAAGGATTACTGACTCAATACTAGGCATGTTTGTACTTATGTCAATGCATTTCTCATGGTGATTCTAAATATGGTAATGAAATTAAATAATTTTGACATTTTTTAAACATTTTGTGACATTTTGTAATGTCGTCTGCAGCCGCCTGCCGCGTGGAAAGTGTTAAGGGACTTATGGAAGTTTTTTTGGAATATTGTGAGTGCTGTAATTATTGAACTATTAATCAAATACATATAAAAAATGAGAGAATCGTCCCTAGATTAGTGACATAACATTATAATCAAGCAATTTTGGGAATTTTCTCAAAAATTCAACATTTTTGATCAAAATTGACGCCAAATTTGGATTCTCTGATCCATTTCCTTTCCAAAAAATGTATACTTTTGTATGCATTTGATGCATTTGATCAATAATTACAGCACTCACAAAAATCAAAAAATCAAATCACTAAAAAACTTCCTTGAGTCCCGCCTTAAAGATGATTTTGGTAGAAATCATTTGGCGCCAAAAAAAGGATTCTTCGACTCATTTCATTTTAAAAATTGTATATTTTTATGTTCAATACATTATTAGTTTAAAAGTTACAGTACACGATAAATTTCATAAAAAGGGTTGACAAAGTACCAACCTCGACGCATAACAACTTCCAGATCGTGTATTACTTGTACAACAGGGCGAGTCAAAACACTGCAATAGTGGAAAGAAGCCATCTTGTTTTCAAAACCTAGGTAATGTTTGACATTTTTAAAACGCTATAAGAATAACATGCTTGTTCACGAGACACCCAAAACATGCATAAGATTGCAAAATGCGTCTCTCATTAACACTTTAAAATTCGAGTAAATTTGTAACGTAATTGGAATTGAATGCATCATTTCTTGTTTACTATGGTAGGTAAAATAATCAATTTATATAACCCATGCTATGAATTGCTTATAATGTTCTACATTTTAATGAAAATGAAATTATTCCAAATATTTGTTGGCGGGATATTCAAATGTGAACATGAAATGGGCGATATTTCAATTGAAAATAACTGTGCTCGTGGACAAACGAGTAAATTGGGTTGTGCAGCAAAAAAGTTCACCAAAGACAACGAAAAATACGATGAACTTCATTTTTTCACTTAAAGTTAGGAACAGATATATCATTATTCATGTTATTGCAACGTTTAAATTTTTTTCAAACTTCAGCTTGGTTTTGAAAACAAGATGGCGTCTTGCAGGTTTTTTTTACTCGCCCTGTATGTACGGGATTACTTTTGAGTGTTAGTACTACAACCCTTTGGTTCTTTCAACTACAGGTTTCTGTGGAACCCCGGATTTAATCACCGAAGTCGTTAAAATAAGCAAGGATCTCAAAGAAAAGGATCCATCATTGATTTTCGTATGTGATCCAGTTCTAGGAGACAATGGCAAACTGTACAGTCCTGAATTATCACTAGTCGTGACTAACTACCAGAAGGAACTATTACCGATATCGGACCTCATTACGCCTAATGCATTCGAAGCAGAGTAAGTGAGCTTATTTCTTGTGTTCAGATGTTTTTGAGAATATACACAAACTGTATAGGTTATTACCGACCAAACATGGTTACAATTATGTGCGAGTGGGTCTGGGATCGACCAATAGAATGGTTTTTTTTTTATTTGCCAGAATCATCGCTGGTTCTACCTTTCTATGAGCGTGTTTCTACTAGGGAACTTAACGTTAATTATCGGTAAGTTTGCCCAGTAGAAACATCCAGATACCGTTAATTAACGGTAAGTTTTGTAACCGCAAAAACCTTTACAAACCAGGTTTGTTACCGGTAATTAACGGTAACTTTCCTAGTAGAAACAGCCACCCGACTAATTTTAACGTTGTGTTCTGTGACCCGTGTCACGCTGGATTATACGCATTGTTAGGCAATCTTTTTCAGGTGGGGCGGTATTGTTTGGTAAAACAAAAGGTCAAATGTAGTGGCCCATCGACTAGGATCGATAAACTTAGCGGTAAGCAGTGCCCCAGTAGAAACACGCTCTATCAGACACAATTAACTACTGATACCAGTTCTCGTTACACCCATCAATCCATCGAATTAGAGGAGTAATTGTGTTTACTTGTCTTTATGTTTTTATGAATATTCAGATTAAATGTCATCTATGGGTCAAATGGAGTCAATAAGTGAAAATACCTTCCTTAGTCATTTCATTGTAGTCCTTTGCCATTTCCCGTATCTCGTGGAAATTGTTAATTTGTAATGGGATTTGCTATTTGCCGGTGCGGTAAAAAATCAATATGTAGAGCACTAAAAGTGCCAATTTAGATTCGTTTGCAATCCGGCGCGTCGCGACCGGGCAAAGAAAGAAAATAAGAAGAAGGGGGGAAAAAGAGAAGAAACAGGGGAAAGTCATTGGTTTTCAATAATATATTGGTCAAAAGTACACACCAAATCGCACCAAATGGGTTCAAAAATTGAAAAAAATATATAATTCTGAGGAGGCACATCCCCCTGTTCGAGCTTTTACGTTTTCGTGTACTCTCTTATACAAAATAGAAAACACACGTTTTTGTTGCTACAGCACTCTACAGCTGGACACTTTATTTCCTCCGCCTTACCACCTGTGTCCTTTTCGTGCCCGGTCATGATATTTTCCACTAACCAGTTTGGATGTTGGTGTTTGATTGTTTGTTTACAGGTTATTAAGTGGCATGAAGATTACCAGTGAATCAGATGCAATTGACGCTATGCAGGTGTTGCATGACATGGGTGCAAAAGCAGTCGTAATCAGTAGTCTGGATATACCTCAACATCCAAAGAAAATGCTTACTTTGGCGACGTCTGTAAAAGGTAAGCTCATGGAAGCGGAAAATGTCTTGCTAGACGTCCCGTTACAGATGTGCGCATGCTCACAACAATTAAACTGTGTTGCAGTATTACACAGTTTATTCCATACGGGACGTCTAGCAAGATATAGCTCATGGAAGCCATTTCCCATCTTGTTTCCACAGTATCTTCAGTATTATTATGGCAATGTTAAACGTACCGTAACCTGATGTGAGCAACTAATATGTGTTGTAGTAGTACACCGTTTATTCCGTACGGGACGTCTAGCAAGATAAAGCCATTATTATTATTATTATTATATCATTTCCAGCTCATTTTTGAATCTGCAACGTCTGGCAAAACCGATTAATCGTTTTGGAATGTGTTAATCATAGGCGGCGCGAGAAGGGGGTGGTGCCAAACATGTTCGTGTGGGGAGACGATCCCGCCTAAAAATACATATTTACGCGCATTGCGCGTATTTTCTACATGTGTCAACAATATCAAACAAAATATGTGCTCGACGCCCCCTATTTCTTTTTGCTTCCGCCGCCATTGGTAGTTGTTACGATAAAAGGGCTCTATCGTCTGTTGAGGTCAGCTCTTCTAATTTTACAGGAATTTCCAATCCAATTTTGGTATTTCTTCCTTTTGCCGCATCCCTTATTATCCCATCCACATCCATTATAAAGTTAAAACCTGACACCAAATCACCTTTGTCACCCCGTTCTCCCTCCAACCATTCTGACTCCCCACCGCCATCTAACACGACAGCATATTATTATCTATCCTCATTCAAGATCTGAATGATTTCAAAATCCTTGATGGAATTTTGTAGCTAGCCATTCTCTTCATATATGCTTAATAAAATGAGTGTAACATAGGCCTATGTCTAGAAAGATCAGTATTTGCTTTTAGTATTTCTTTCTATCCTGTTCAATTCTCAATACATATTACGCTTTGATGTTTGGAATCCTCACTTGGCCAATTTTTTCAAAAACTTGCACAAACATTTGGCGCCAATTTGGCAAATTTCGAAGTTAATGATTTGGTTGGTGTATATAATGCTTTTCAGATGGCAAGAAGACTGGCTGCAGGATAGAATACAGCAAAGTTGATTGTCATTTAACAGGCACTGGAGATTTATTCACAGCCTTGCTTCTAGTGTGGACACATAAATATCCGAATGACTTACAGGTAAAAAAATCCCAGGATATAGATTATTAGGATGTTTTAGTAGTTTGCATATGTAATGGAATTATTCCTCAGACGAAAGGGGGAACTGTTCTACGTGCCCGATTATTAACTTTTGATCCTGAGGGCTTTTATTTTTATTTTCAAAAAAAACCGTATCATTTTTCTCGAACATTTTTCAAACAAAATTTGAAATTGAAAATTCTTTAATTTACTTATTTTTTGTTTTTATTTTCTTGATGCAAAATGTTATCTTGTAAAACATTGTCATGTTGTTATGGAGTTATTGGTTCATGTTTGTAATTCCAATTACTTTTTTCTGCTCGATCTTCTCTTAACTGACGGAACTGACCAATCCACCTAGAGGCACAGTTCAGGTTAGGACATAGTGACGTAAGTGTTACATTTTCTCTTTCATCTGTTTTTCTATTCAATTATGTTACCTTTTTAAGCTAGCCTGTGAGACAACACTATCGACTGTGCAGGCTATCATCATGAGAACGTACAAACATGCAAAAGGTAAAGTAACCCTGATTATCTGCTTGCTTAGTGCTTGATTACCCGTACTTACCTAAATACTTGCTTGCGTGATTACTTGCTAACTTGCCTGATTCCTTGTTTGCTAGGCTGTCTGTCTGTCTGTTTGCCTGCCTGTTTGCTTGTTTGCTTGCTTGCGTGGTTACTTGCCCGATTGATTGATTGATTGATTGATTGATTGATTGATTGATTGATTGATTGATTGATTGATTGATTGATTGATTGATTGATTGATTGATTGATTGATTGATTGGTTGGTTGGTTGGTTGGTTGGTTGATTGGTTGGTTGGTTGGTTGGTTGATTGATTGATTGATTGATTGATTGATTGATTGATTGATTGATTGATTGATTGATTGATTGATTGATTGATTGATTGATTGATTGATTGATTGAGGTATTGTTTTCCATGCATCTGCCTTCTCATATCACATGGGACGTCACCATTATTGTAATGTTTAAGTAGGACAACAAGGCATATAACCAAGTTGATCGTCAATCTCTGTCCTAAAAGTTTGTTCATCCAGCAGGTGTCTTCTTTTCTTGTTTAGCTCTTGCAGGCGAGGGAAATCAACCCAATGGATACCAGAGAGAGCTGCAATTGATTCAGAGTAAGAGAGACATTGAGGAACCGAAACTAGTGGTGAAAGGAACTCCACTCAAATTTTAGGAATGAAAAGAGGGTGTCGAATTTGGAGTGGTTTTGATGCTAATGCCGGACTTTCCAACACTTTGTACTTTTAATTAAAGTTGGTATAATACCGATACCAAAAGTAATCCAGTTGCTTCGATACAAATGCCTAACTTTGCACTGATGGTTAAGGTTGGTATCGAACATTGATACAGTTGCCTAACTTTGCACTGAGTGTTAACTCTTTCCACGCTGCTAGTAGTTTTACCACAAAAAGTTGGCAAACTTACCGGTAATAAACGGTATCTTCCCCAGTAGAAACACGCTTTATGTGATATCAGGGCCTAAATGTTTATGTTAACAGTTTGATGTATTACTACCTGTAAATTTCAGAATAACGACACCATTTGTATTTATTTTCGCTAAAATTAGTTTACAGTAAGGAAGCTATAGTTATAACTAAACCGAATAAATAAAATCCAGATAAGTTGCTTTACCTATAAGTTTTTTTTCTATGTCCTTCATAACAAAACGTGACTATTAGATTTGTCATAAAATACAGATTTTCAGAAACCTTTCCCAACTTTCAGAGTCTTATCTCAGGAATTACTGAACCAATACTACGCATGTTTGTACTAACTAATTTATCAAGCGCTGTAACTTTTGAACTATACATTCTTGGAAAGTAAATGAGTCAGAGAAACCATTTGTGGGTTTCAAATTTCACTGAAAATGCTGATTCTTTTTTTAAATGTTGACCAAAAAATCACTTTTTGCCTCAAAGTTTTTCGGACGAGTAATAAAATCAGTTTTTGGTAAAAAATTGCACCAAAATCATCTAAAGACACTTCTAGGATATACTTTTTATTTTTTCATAAAAACGCTTTGACCAAAAGTGCCAAAACTTTTTACCTTTTTTGGTCAACAAATTTCAAAAACTAAAAGATTTTATGATTTTAAAAACCTAGAGAAGTGTCTCTAGATTATGTTGGTACAAATTCGGCATTTTTAACCAAAAACTGATTTTGTTACGTTGTCCGAAAAATGTTGAGCTAAAAAAGTAAATTTTCGTTCAAAATTTAACAAATCAGAATTTGTAGTGAAATTTGATACCAGAAATGAATTATCTGACTCATTTCCTTTACAAAAATGTAAACTTTTATATATATAACATCAAAATTTACAACGATTGATAAATGTCATATTAGTAGGGTTAACCCCTAATGCATTTCTCATGGCGATTCCAAATATGGGGATGAAATTCAATAATTTTGATCTTTCCGGCCGAACTTGAGTACGATGTAGTTTTTGACCGAATGAATGGGCAAAATTGTACTCAATTTTTCGAGGTTTTATATCAAATTTGTGTTATTTGGGGTACAACTGCACTTCCTAGCAACTCAGCATTCTTGTGTCATTTTCTCTATCAGCCTATTTCGACCTTTTCGATATTTTGAATAATTTGTGAAATGTCGATATTTTGAATAATTTGTGAAATGTCGATATTTTGAATCATTTGTGAAATTTTAGAACTGTTGTCTGTAGAAGCATGCCGCGCGGAAAGCGTTAAGAAAAGGGCATTCGTTACCTAAATGAGCGATGATAAAAATTGATAAAATAAAAACATAAACAATACAATACGGATACGTATAGGACATACAAGCAATAACAATGGTTTGCAATAAAACAACAAAAATAACGTATAGCGTTGGCGCGTTCTGGAGTCTGCTGAACCCTTAACCAGTCCAGGCAAATGACCAAATCTGGAAATGTGCTTTATCTGGAAATCGATTGCCTGATCTGGAAATCAATGCTTTGCATATGATGGTCTGATTCAAAAACTGCAAACTTGATTATTACATAGATTTCAGCAATAATGTGTACTTTTGTAGTTTAAAAATGAATTATACACGGTTACATATTAATAAAATAGCAAAAATGATTACCCAAAGAAAACGGCACGATCAATAATTAAACGCCACGGTGATTATTTAGTGAATTATCTTTTAAACATGATTTACCAAGAATGAGTTCGTGTTTTTTAATAATAACCAGTCCCTTGGCAGAAAATTGCTGATTTCGTGAACTATTTAATTTCGCAAAAATTGTTAATGCTTAAATTCGTGAAAATAAATACCTTAAAAAATGGCAGTATATTCATAATGATATGTTTGTATTGTTTCGAATCGCAAAAAGTAAGTATCCAAACAAATTGAAGCACTTTGGCAATTCACAAAAATAACTACCTGCAAAATTAATTTATCACTGTATTTCCAGATTTGGAAATATAACCCGATTTCCAGATTTGCCTGGACTGTTAACTGTTGGTCCGGTAAAAATCACGTTATTCGTGCCAAGCGTATTGCCGTATACGCGAGCGCGTAGTAACAACGTAGCAACAGATGAATAAAACCCAAATTTTACGAAATCTAACCCAAATCAAGAACATCAAACATAAACTGGTTCATCGTTGGACCCACACAGACTTACACAGCGAATTTGAAGTTAAATCGAAGGAGTGAAATATAGGGGAAAACACCTCCGTACAAGATTTGGTTATCATGGTTAGGCTATCTACAGTTATAGCGTACCTGCGTGAATAACATAATTCAGAACTCCCTTTGAGTATAGAAGTAGCAAAATAAACGCACATTGTATATATATTTTCGTTATGTACCATTCTTCGTAAAGAAGCCTAGTTTTTATAACACACCATTTCAAAAGAAAACTTATCCCTCCCTTTCTTAATTCAAGAGAGACAATTTAAAATAAAAATTGACGTAGTTAATTTAGTCTTGATCTTCCCCATTGTCCTTCCCTACGCATATTTAATATTCTGTACGAAAATTACATTTACCCCAGGTTTATTGCGTGTTTGAAGAACCATACAGGATCTTTTAGTAATTTGACGATATGATTTTAATATTTTTATCTTTGAATAGAATTATTCTATAAGGATGAAACGTGTTGAATTTGGTGCGTGACGAAATGGAGATTAAATTGTTAGAAATTCTTTATTCTTTGCCTCTATCTGTTTCTTGTAAATTCGGACTGCAGTTCACTACAACGCCCTCTTTCGGTCCGGTTTCATTAGCAACAATTGCGGGCGGTACATTTACTTCCGGTTTAATAGGTTTCGTCGGTTCCGGTGCAACCGTGGCAACGCTGCGTAGCGGGAATTTAACATTTCTACCGAACACCGTTATCGAATGGCCGCGGTGGTCAATGGTTGTGTCATCGACGGAACGACTCTCTCGGTATGTTCCCACGTGAACGTCAATATCACGCACAAAATACACGGCGTACAGTTTAGGCACGTACATAAAGGTCAGCGACACAGTGGCGCTAACTATCATAGCACACGACATCACAATGACTTGCAGGTGAGAAAACGGCACGATGAAATAACACGGAATGAACGCCAACCATATCACCAGAGTCGTGTACACGCTGAGACTGATGAAACGAGACTCGTTGTAATTGGTCGGCACCTTGCGTGTCATGAACGCATGCGCACTGCAGAGAATGATGATGGTTAGGTTGTAACTGAGGGATACCACGAGTTCCACGTGGTCAGTTTTGCAGGTTAACTCTACCTGACCGTCGACTGCTTCTTCGTTGGCCTGTGGAGGTGTCTTCAGGAGAAATACCAGATTTATTCCACCCTGTGTAGAAAAAAATAAAATATGAAAACACAAATGTAAGTTTGAAGAACAGTTTGAAGAAATTAACATGAATACGAAATAAAAACTACACGGATGTACAACGATCAGTGTTTTTTTAAAACACTTAAACGTCTGTTCAATGTACGTGACCTGTCATAAATACTATGAAAATCATCTACAAATAACGTTGTGTTCGGAATCAATTGCTTTAACTGAATTAAATATTGATTGCTTCCCTTATGTAGAATACCAGTATGATAGAGTTCAATTAGACTTTCCTATCCTGCTTGGTTACTCATAGTAGTCACAGGTTGGCTCACGGTCTGACACGCATCGATAAGGCAAATAAAATGATTGTTTTCCCTCAGCAACGGACCCTAAAAGTTCAAAAAACAGGGTCGAAATATTTTTAATCTTTTTAAATTTGTTAAGATGTAAAATTCACATAATTTGTCAAAATATTACTATTTTCTGCTTGAAATGAATAATTTTGCTTGAATAGATTACTTTTAAACTTTTATCACACTAGAATTATTAGTCAAATTGGCATTTACCAATTTGGTCTTGTCGTGAACCACGGTCGGTAGGTAATATTTGTCAGCAAACAAAAAGGAGAAAAAAAGAAGGAAAATTGACCGACCAACCCGACTTTAAAATTGTTGACACTTGAGGGCAACACAACAATTTTTTCGGGACTTATTTCTAGGGGTCAAGATAGATAAATTCTCACTCTTGTGATGCAAAACAGCCAATGTTGTTAAATGGTAGACCAGGATAAAATTGTCTTTGTTTGTATTTCGACGGAAAAACATTTTCCATCATCCACCGTATAAGTAACGAAAATTGAACCGATACATCGTTGCCGTGTCCGAAAAAGACCGTCTATTGTAATAAATTGTCATGAATAGTTATACGCTGGACAATGCAAACTATTACTCGAACGTTAAAGTCTAGAGTTAAAGTCATATTTACTCTAGAGCTCAGTGTATTACTCGCGCAGCTTCGCCTTACCTGAACCATAACAATACCGGAAGCGATGAAGACTTGAGAATGCGGACTTATACATCCGGGTCTTTTTGTCGACCGTTTTCCCGCCTTAAATATCCGATAAATCCGATTGGCTCGAGTCAGAATAGGCGCATACGTAATGGTAAAACACATCATGTAGCCGATACGGATGATAAAACAGCTCACCGGACACGGTTTGGCGATAAAACTGAACACTAACAGATAAGATAAGAACACGCCGACCAGCATCATGTAGCTCAACTCTCTGCTGGACGCTTTGATCAATGGGTGACTGTTATTCATAACGTAGCAGAATAGCACGCAGCAAGCGCATATAAGTCCGACACAATCCACCGTCACGATGACGACCGCGTACGGATCCGTCCATTTTGTGTAGGACGGCACGATTTTCACACAGGTGTCGCGTGCGTCATTCGGGGCATAATATGAGCCACATTCCTCACAGACTGTCTTATTTCTGGTGATGGAATTGCCGCTACAGTTGGAGCAAGTCCAGCAGCAGCCATCCCCGTGGTGAATTGTAGCTTGGCCCAGCTGGCAGGGATCACTGCAGTAAGAACGTGGAATAACCTCCATGAGTCTACTTTCACCCGTGCTTTTCACGCCCCATTTTATTTTAGCTTCTTTGATAGTGAGCTTTTCCTGTCCATCCTCAAGCGAGTTCCAATTACCCACTAATATTAAGGTACAATTATAGGATTGATTAGTGCAGTGTATGTTTTCTATTTCATACATGCCCCTCATATCGCCTTGACTATCGAAAGAAATGCGCCCGGTGAATCCAGTGAAATTGATGGTCTTTATGTATGAAAACAATAAGGTATTGTTAACATTCCTGGCGGCCTTGACGCAAATAGGACGCAGTTTAGGACACTTGTCCCTGAGAAGGGCATTCAAGGCGTGAGCGTATGTTAGGACGCTATCGATAACGCGAGACACACCGCTCTCTTCGCTAAATCCTTTGCGATATGCGTTCAAACACGGCAGCTTTGATAGATGCTGCGAACAGTTCAGATATCGGTACCAGAAATCGGCGAACCATGGATTAGACCGTCGATTGGTGATGTTCAGTCTCCGGAAATATCTTTCGAAGTCGTACACTATCTCGTCACTCAAGTGGGTCTTGATGGAACCGTCTGCAGCGGCATAATTCTCGGGCTCGATCTCCGGGATGCTCATGGCCCATCCGTCACTACCAATAAGCTGCAGCTTGCCAATGGCATCTGTGCGATTCATCGCCGACAAAAACTTGTTAGCGTCAGCTATCTGAGCAAACAATATCACCACCCGTGCATTCTTGTTACTCATAATTGTCTCGATCATGAAATCCATGTAGGAATTCCCAAAATCACTTTCTATCTCGAATTCCCACGCTAAACATATGGGCATATCTTTGATGAGTTTCTTAAAGTATTTAATAGCATTCCTCCCGTAACTGTCATCCGAGTACGCAAATGTTACATAACTCCATTCAAACCTTATAAGAATGTCAACAATTGCTTGTACCTGAAGGGTATCCGGCGGTACGACACGTGCAAAGTACGGGAAACGATTGGAGTTTGAAAGATCATCGCTGGTGGCGAAATAACTCACCAGCGGTAGGTGGAATACACCGTACATCTGGTCTACAGCTATGGTGGTTGAGCTGGACTCTGTTCCAATGACCCCTACAACAGGCACATGATCAGATGCGGTAAAGTTACCGCCTATACTACTATCCCCATCGTTGTGGTAATCCAGAATCTCACAGTGCCAATCCCGGATGTCCAGATATCTCACAAAGCGCAGTCCGTTGGACAACGTCACCGGCTCGGAAGAACACGTGTCGTAGATCTCAAAACCGAGAGTGATATTCGGTAGGATGTCGTTCGGACCCGTCATGTTATTGACTAACTCAACGGCGTACGCCATGGCTTCCACTCGATGCAACGTCTCAAGTTCTCGAAGAGTCCAGCAATCTTCGTCGTGCAACGGGAAAAGACCCCCGAGCATCAGGTCACCGGGCCGCGTATAAACCTCGTGTTTCACCGGCACGTGTGTCATCGACATCCGACTAAATTGCAGTGCACAGAGAAAGAGTAACAACACCAAAACAGCCATCTTTAATTTGGTAAATTAAGAGAACGTTGAAGGAACATATTTTGGCGCGTAAATGTTCGGTACGTAATCATAACACTGAATCGTTTACAAGCGAGCTGGTTATATAACAGCAATCGCAGTGAATGAATCGACAATCTGAATTAGGATGCAAGTTATCACGTCTTGGGCAGCTGTGTCAATAGTAAACACAACCCGCCATCACGCGGGGAAAGCACCGATACTGATGCCATAATATTCGCGCTGAAAATGAAACGCAACCCTTATAGTTGTCAATTTACAATCGTAATGTGTCATTCCTATCGCTTAATTGGTCTATGAAAAATACTCGCTTGTATTTATCGCCGACATCTTATGAATAAAACAGTAGATCTGCTCTTTTGGAGTTAATTGATGCGTTCATGATCACAATTTTGGATAGATTGAAAATAGCGGTCCATTTACTTTAAAATGGAGGAGGAAATTGATAACTAATAAGCTTGATCGGTCATATATCTTTTCTTTCCATTATCACCATAATTTGATGACAAAAGCTGTCCAATAACCTTATGATGAATGAATGAACACACCCAATATCAATCATTATTGCTTTATTTCTTTACTTCAAAAAAATTAAATTGATATATATATATATAGTTTATCCTACATTATTAAAATTTATATATCACATTGTTAACTATAAAAATTGAGGAAGGCCATTCTCGGTTATTTCGTTAGTCTTGAGGGGCGATTTTTAATTTTAAAATGGCCAGCACAGACACATCGCATTCATCATATTATTTTATTGTCCATATAATTCTATTGTAATAGAGCCACTCGATTTATGCTCAATGATTTATCGGTTGCATCACATAACAGAATTATTTCAAATCCACTTTTTAAGAAATAATCATTTCACATACATATGTGATGCGATCTGTGAAAATCCGTCGGATGTCGCAAAATGTGAACTAGGGATTATGGGTAAAAAAAATTAAAAAATAGAAAATTAATCTCCAGTACTTTGTGTCATCATCTTTTATGAGATTTCACCTTCAAAAACTTACATAAGTCACTTTTCTAATTAACCTTATCACAGATCACATCACATATAAAAAATAACAACCAGGCTATAAATTTGATTAGCATATTAATTTCTCCAAAATAATCTTTCCACGTATATATATAAATAACACCCTGGCTATGAATTAAAATATTAGCATACCAATTTCACCAATCCTAACCCTAAACCGGTCGTTGTCTCGTGTTTTGTATTCACGATCACGTGGTCATGGATTATTCACGTATTGTTGAGTCTGGATGCAGAGAGGATTCATAATACTTTGAACTCAAAACCAATTAACCTATTTGAAGACTCGTACTGTTACCGCGACTTGTTTCTACATATTTTTTTCTTCTAAATTGCGCAGATATTTACTTTCGAATTGTGGCAAATACCAATATTTTTTCGTACAAAAAAGATACCAAACGGTATTGTGCAGCTATCTTACTTTTAAATCATCCAAATATATTACACATATCTGGAGATCACATTCAATAGTATATGAAGCTCTCGGTACAAATATTATACGTAACAGTTTGTGCAGCTATCTTTTTCATAAATTATCCACATCCATTACATATACATTTGGAGATCGTATGAAGCGTTAGGCATGTTAGGGGAACCATTTAGTTGGGGTGGGGGGGGGGGGGGAGGTATGTGTAACATTCATTCCATAAATTTAAGCATTTACCGCGATCGATTTAATATATGAAGCGCTAGGGGAGCTATTTTTGCTTATGTGCATCATCTATTTCATGGAGTTAAGCGTTTACCTTGATTTAATTAACTATATGTATGTGATTGATTGACCATGCCCGACCTCATCAGGACAACAATGGGAGCTTGGCTTTCAATCCGTATCTATGAAAGGGACGGCGGATATTAAAACCATTCCCATTGAAACGTGAATTCCCAAATAAGACGACGAAAAAACAACACTGTTTAACTAGAAGACATACCATATTTGTAGATAGAGTCGGTAGATAGGGGTTTTTTTTCCTTCCAAATATTGTCACACATTAGACAAAAAATCAATTCATTTGTGACGATACGTAAGCATCTTGTAGTAGTATTAAGTTTGAACGTTTATTTATTAATCGGCTTACTTCTCATCGCACAATTTCAAGTTTTCTCCAAACTTTCTATCGAAATAATGTCATTGTCAAATGACGCCGGTTCAGGAAAAATGACATTCCATCGACATTCCGACTTATCATCCACACACGTTCGCGTTATGCTATACGGTGACGCTGGTTAAGGGAAATGGACAATTATAGCGATCAGCCTAACTATTCTGACATTTCATCAACACACGTTTATGCTGTACGGTAATGCCGGTTAAGAAAAATTGACAATTACAACAACCAGCCTTAACTATTCCCACGTATCATCCACACACGTTTATGCTACACGGTGACGCCGGTTAATGGAAATTGACAATTACAACAACCAGCCTTAACTATTCCCACATGTCATCCACACACGTTTATGCTATACGGTGACGCCGGCTATGGGAAATTGACAAATACAACGACCAGCCTTGTAGATGACATGTTGAAATAGTTAGGTTGATTAGTGTAATTGTTAATTTCCCTTAACCGGCATCACCGTATAGCACAAACGTGTGTGGATGACAAGTCGTAGTACCGATGGAATGTAAACTTTACTGAACCGGCGTCACATTGTAGCATCAAGGTATGTGGATGACATGTGAGAATAGTTAGGATGGCTGGTTGATGGAATTGTCAACTTTCCTGATCCGACGTCACCGTCTAGTATAAAAATGTGTGATTGACATACTGGTAAAATTGAATAGTGGTGGATAGGTTTGTTAACTTTCCTGAACCAGCGTCACCGTGTAGCATATAACGTGTATGGGTTACATGTTGGAAACATTTAAACTGATTGACAAAACTGTCAACTTTCCTGAACCGGCATTACCGTGTAAGACATATATGTGTGGTGACATACTAGAATATGCACTTTACACAATAACTGACGTCACCTTGAAGCATATACAAATTTGGTGCGCATAGAAACATTTCAAGAAGATAACCATGGGAGACTCTTGGGCAGTCCAGTATGACGAGCACGCATGTATTTCCCGGAAGGACTTCTTCTTCATGTTTAAGGCTTCATGCCGACGACATTCCAAAATTGCACAAGTTATTTATATAGGAAACGGGGAAATATATATATTTCGGGGTAAAGTTCTTCCAAGGGAAAACATTATCCAATGTTACTACTACTAAAACGGAAGGGAAATCTTGCACTTATATTGAGCTCCTTTAAATCAAAATGGGATACAATCAATTATTATACAAAACCTCGGAATTACGCTACAACCTGTTTATATAATTGGAAATTGCAGTGATTTAGATACACACCGCAAACTTATACAGTTGTTTGCGGAGATTCTGTTGCTCGGAAACGACATTCATGACGTTTATTCAGCTTTGCTGTGTGTGTGGTTAACGCGTGTAAATTGCCGTAAACCATGCCCTGGAAAACGTCATCAATTCCTCCTAGTAATGACATGCATTAACCCCAACTGATCTTACTTATTATTCTTACAAACCACCTTGAAGATTTATATGATCATAATACTCACGGTACGCGGTTGTTTGAAGCGGTGGTACTATTGATACAAAATATTAACAACTGAAGAAATGGTCATTATGTTGTACGTGTATTGCAATGTTTACCACCGTACACGTTTTTATTCACTGTATTACTTCTCGAAACAAAATATTGGGTACAGCATACTTGAGGGTGCCATGCCCCGCGACCTAACTCGGGGAAGGGGCTGCATAAAACTCTGGTGTTGAGGGGTTAAGATAGGCCAACATTAAGTTGACCTTACATTTTATGCTGATTTTACATTTAAAAAAGTTGATATGATATATTTCTTTAAGGTAAATTAAATTTGGTTATTAACGTTGGTAGGACATCAGGAACTTATGAAGATTGGTTTTGCGAAATATACATGTAGCTAGTGATTGCTTCCTGTCGCTTATCAATATCTGTCAAGCCTAAGAGTCCACTACAAACGACAGTACCCCGTATACTTAACACTTATCACGCGCCAGATGTTTGCAGACGACATTCCAAAACTTCACAAAATGTTTTTAAAATGTCAAAATTATTTAATTTCATTACCATATTTGGAATCACCATGCGTAATGCATTGAAATAAGTACAAACATGCATAGTATTGGTTCAGTTATTTTGAGATAGACTTTGACAAGAAAGGTTTCTGAAAAATCTGTTTTGTATGGTAACACAAATAGCCACGTGGAAAGTGTTAAAAAAGTGTTAAAAGCTGTATACACATAGTACATGGCAGATGTCGGAACTTAAGAGACGTGGGAGTAAGACAATTGTGTAATGACAACGATATTTGAATAGTTATAATAAATGGGACATCACCCATGATTATGAAATGTGTAGATTATGGTTAACATTTGAGAGATCTTTAAAATTCACTATTTTGTGCTCAAAAGTCAATAGAGCATGACTCTTAACTGGTAGTTGTCAACGTAAAACCTCATTGAACAAACAACAGAGTTGTTCTTTTGAATGCATGGTTGAGCACTGAAATGTGGCATCGTTGGAAATAAGAACACATCAGTTTTACATCGATTTGTAACACTATGGCAGGCGTGGTCCAACGGATACATTCTCGCTCCACAATACAAAGGTTGTGGGTTCGAGTCCCGTTGCCACCAGCGTGTTGTGTCCTTGAGTAAGGCACTTTACCGCAATTACTCGTCTCTACCCAGGTGTATAAATGGGTACCAGCAATTATTCATGTTGGGAAGGTAATACAGACTCGTTATAAATGCGGAAGGAGTGGCGAACCCCCACAGTGAAAATTACAAAAAGAGGAGTCTGGCCTAAACGCCGAAGAAATAGAGATAGGCACTGCGCGCGCAAGCTTCGCTCGGCACGTCACTTTACCTTTTTTTATATGAATAATATCAAGACAAATTCGAAGAATTGGCGATTGAAAAAACACCACCATTTCTTTTAGAAGTATATGTATACACGCGTAGATAGAAAGACGGAAGATACATACGCGTGCGTAAATTCTGCACCGAGACGTAAGTCACTATCCAGAGGAAGAGAAATAGAGTAGTACAGACTATTCATTACTTCATGAATAATCGCGATAGCTGCGAACCAAGTGCGTTCCAATTAAATTAATCGTTAGATGAGAACGCGCACGCCGAACGCAGGTTACTAATAATTGCCCGAAAGTACTGCGCCAAAGTGTTCGATTGTTTTGCTCATTGACCGACCAATCAAATTAACGCCTCACGCCCCTAAACTGAATATTCAATGAGTTATGAGGAAACACGATAGTTTGTTTCTGATTGGTTGAAGGATAAAATGTTAATGAGGGATGACTCGACTTTGACTGTTTCAATAAGTAAGAAGGGGTGGACAAAATAAACAGAAAAATAATTAATTATTAGCAAGATCATATCGGTACAAATCAACGATTTGGATAAATATGCATTTGCTTTTTCAGTAATGAATGAGAATAATGACTGCTGAACAACTGTTTTCGTGAATTTGTTTTGAAATCCTCGGTTATTGTTCTGGTCATTCGGAAATGTCCCTCGGGGCTGCGCCCCTTCAGGAAAATTCCTCAGACCAGATCAAAAACCTCTGATTTTAAAGGTTAAAACAAATTCACGAAAACAGTTGTTACGCAGTCATTATTCTCTAAGTGTATGATACGTGAAACTATTGACCATTATGCTAAATGTTGTTGCAAGGTACATGATAATGAAGGTGATCATACATTTCAGTATTTCAGATATTGACATGGAGTGAATGCTCTCATGAACAAGTTTTTTAATAGATTTGAAGTGAAATGAAATTATTGATGTTGTATTTAAATTAAGAAGTAATTCAACATCCATCGCTGATGTATTATTATAAGCAATCAGGAAATGTATGCAATACATTATACATAACAATGAAATAAAGTTGAGAAGAGAAATAATGCATCGAAATGTATCTCCGGAAATTAAAATAATCTGACAAAGCAACGTGATGGAAATGAACAGGGATGATATCGGTCTTGTCAGTGTCGCGTGTATTTTTAAGCAGAACTTGATTCAATTATAAACACTGTCCACGATTGTTCAAATGTTAAAGCGTACATGATTTGGCGTTATAGTGCAATATTTCGCATGGCCGATTGAAATCTGGAATAGTGTATTAAGGGGGGACTCAAGGAAGTTTTTGATTTGTTTTTTTTATTTTTGTGAGTGCTGCAATTATTAATCAAATTCATATAAAAGTATACATTTTTGGATAGGAAATAGATCAGAGAATCCAAATTCAGTGTCAAGTTTGAACAAAAATGTATTTTTGAGAAGAAAATCACAAAATTCACTTTTTTGACCCAATTTCTTTTTGACAATGCTAACAAAAATAATGTTGAGGAAAAAAGGTTGATTCTCTGATCCCTTTCCTTTCCAAAATTGTATACTTTTGTGTACATTTGAGTCATAGTTCAATAATAACAGCACTCACAAATTTCCATAAACAACTTCCTTAAGGAAGTCCCCACTTAATTCGGCAGTTCTCGGTCACCGAAGCCATTGTTTTCACTCGTTGTTGCAAACTATAGGGTAAAGTGAACCATAGTTTCTTGGTATATTGTGAGGATTATTATGTGGAAATTATTGACGAAATGTATTCAAATAATTATTGATTTGATAATAAAGGCGAAAGAACCTCAGCTTAAGTGACAGAAAACTGGCGACTTTACCTTAAATGATAAGATGACAAAACATTCACTGTATACATGAATAACCATGATGTAAATTTATATATGAAATCTCCTGTAGCAAGCTTTCATCCGTGTCAATTTTCACAGAATATCCATCAAAACTCAGACCAAAACAAAAATATAGATAGCCTTTTTGATTCTCTTGTTCTGTATGTTTTAATTGTAGCCTTCTCTATCAACGTAAAAGCACTTAAGCATCAGAAAAATATACAAGGTCACGTATCTACGAGGATCATTCAATAAGTTCTACCTCCTACCTCATACCTTTGCTATTATACAAATCAGTCGTATGAAATATTCCACAATTGAAGTCTTGAATTTCAGCTACAAAATCATAGTAGATTAGTCTGAATACTCATTGCACTTTTCTGGATATGCAGTAAAAACCAAACTTCCATTTAGTGCGTCGGAAACGGGTAAAAAACAGCCAAATGTATCCTAAGTGCTATTCTAAGAGATAAAATGCACCTATCGGTCAATTAATATCGTTCTAAGTAACAAATTATTATCTCTTGGAACAGACTTTCAACAATACAAGTGACTGATTTCTTGGCGGAAAAAGGCCCTCTTAGTAGCCAGAACCAGGCCAGGACAGCCATCAATTTTCACCCTACTTTAGAGAACCGCTGCAAAAGTCTTATTTGCTTTTCATAGGAACTAAGAGATTCATTTTACAGGACTAAATTGATATATTTCAAGTCACTCGAATATATATTTTTCTATCACTGACATACCTGATTGACTATTCTAAATGTTGCATATAAGGATCACTGATAAAGTTACTATCATGTTAAGATTTAACATTCGAGGAATCATTGTGGCTTGACTTGTAACAACGAACATTTGACTGAATATCAGTATTCCAGTATGCTAAAGGCGTGTCAATACATTCGGGTTGATAGTATACTATTTGCAAGCTACAAAGGTTAATTAATATTGCCTACAATCTGATTTATACATGATAGTATAGCATTATATTCAGAAATCATCCATTGATTTCTATTTTCAGTATTTAAAACGGGCGGTTATACCTAATCATACAATACGGAAAAAACGGAAGAACATGTATTCATCTTTGGGGTAATTTTCCTTGTCCGTTGTCCAATATCTCTCATTGGCTTTGATTGCATCATGGCAAAAGTGAAATAGGTATCAATTAGCATAAATGTACTATAAATGTGTAGCTATGATTCAGAGCTGCAATCACGAAAAATGTCATGAGGCTGACATTCACATTAGCGATGTTATGAGTAAGGAGGTAGAACTTATTGAATGACCCCTCGTATAATGACACCATCTTAATCATTTCGCACATCAATTTGTAGAGTGAAACGGCTATACGATATGATACGAAGCGTTAGAAATTGATTCCACACAGAATAAATGTGCATTATCAATTATTGCATTTGTTCCGTCATAGATTATGAATACAAGGATGGAGAACGCGGGTAGTGTCCTTTGAAGCTATCGGAGTAGGATCGCTAAACAGAAAAACATCTTGTAGTCTTCGCATTGTCATGATATAATTTCTCAAAGTTCATAATCAAAACGTCACTATGGTTCCCATACATGCTATATGTATATTAAGTAACGATTTCAAAATACGGTCTTATTGTCCAAATCGCACTCATCAATGGCTCCAAGTTCAGGTATTAAATTCTGAGTCAAAGTAGATGCCTGAACAACTTCGCAAACAATGTTACATCAATAACATCAGTATACTAATTTAATATGTTTAAAATATTTAAACTCATACCTTGGCTTCTTTTCCCGAACCCTTTTTATTGTATCCCACCAGCTCCTATGAGATATGCTGCTGTTGCAATAGACTGGTAGAAAGTACATAGCACACATCATCCAGATCAATGTTCATCGTGAGTCCCATGTAAAATATGATTTTTGTTTTAACCATGAAAAATATAGATATTTGACGCGAAGTACGAATAATCAGTTCTCTTTTAAGTGTCATAAGATTTCTTTCCCTATCCATTTTGGAGCTTTCGTTATCAAATTATGACAAATCTCCTCAGGCATGTCAGATTCAGCTTTGGCCATGTACAGAGAACTCGTTAGCATAATCAATAAAATCAAGCTTACCAACGGTCTATTTTTCGAAAAAAACAAAGAAACATGGGATGTATTTTAATTAATTCTGTTCCCCGTGGGACACTTTTTGACATGTCATGTACATGTGTGAGTGCGACACACAAGGTAACAGTTCTACACAACAACAGTTCAATAGAGATGATTGTCCGTCTTATTAAAATGTCTATGGTTCTATCGATATTGCGCATTGGTTGGATCAGTTGAAAGTCGATACGTGTAATCGATGCAAGATGATATGAAATATGGAATATGTTTTTTAAAAAGTCCAATGATCACATGGAAAAATTACAAGCCGTGGCCAAGTAGTATGGGCCAATAATGTGCATAGGCCTATTTGATCATCAACAGCGATTTCATAAATAAAGTGGCGCAACTAGATTTTTCATTATTGGAGGGGCGAGAAATAACAGCGAACAGCTTTAAAATGACCCACAGTGCCAGTCTGAACAGACATACTCAAAATATTTGTGTGTCGACCACCCCCCCCCCCCCCCCCCCCCCCCCCCCCCCCCCCCCCTCTGGCTACGCCACTGTATAAATGAAATGCATTTTTGACGAGTAGTGATATCAAATGGTGCGTGACCTTATAGCAGCGTTTCAATCATCTTTTCTTTTTGTTGAATGCTTAAAATTGTGGTGACACCGTCAAATTTCCGTTGATTACAACTTAGGCCTACAATGGTCTAATTTTGAACGAAAATGTTGGCATACAATGCTGTTATCAGAAAATACTCATTTCCGTTTATTAAGTTATTGATTTCATCATGATAGCAGATGGTAAAATATTAAAGAGTTGTCGTCAAATTTCAGTTTCTTTAATAATTTATCCGTTTCTTTACTAATATAGATGACTTATAGAAAATATCAATGTACACCTAACACAAAAGGTCCCGGCCCAGGTAATTTGATGTTGGATAATCCCAAATCAATAATCGGTACGAAAAATCTGAGATATACATTTCATGAGCCAGGGATTCTATTAGATTTGGGATAGGAAAGTCCTATACTGACGTACGTAGCTATTAAACAGGTCCCGTTTGCATAGATTAACTAGAGCGGTTCTCGGGCTTCGCGGTTCGCGGGTTTTGCGGTTATCGGGTTGCATGGTTTTTGGTTGAGCGGTTTCGGTAGACATGTTTAATGTGGTTGGTACTTTAGGATCCCAGCGGAACCAGATTCGATGACTGTCACACTCACATTGTTAGCGATGTGTTGTTATAATGGATAGTTTGATTATCGAAATGTCTCTAAACATTTGATTTGAAAAATATCCATCATTTCATTCATCAAAATAATAAACAAAAATAATAAAAATAAGCTTACTTAAATTAAAAACACCTTTTCGGCTAAATCACGATTATTTAATGTAAACTTATATTGGAGATAAAATTTGAAATGCGAACATCATTTGATACGTCAAATGTGTTGCGGTTTGATCAGTTCATTATACACATACTTTACACGTAGCTCAAAAAGTGAAATCATATCAAAAAAATCAAATCGGGACACATTTTATGGTGTCCGTCATTTTTTAGGCTAAATTGCCGGAATTTTTTTCTCCATCAAATTTGTTGCGGTTTGACCAGTTAGCTACACAGACTTTATACGTAGCTCATAAAGTGAAATCATATCTAAAAAATCAAATCGGGAGACATTTTATGGTGTCACTCATTTTTTAGGCTAAATTGCCGGATTTGTTTTCTCCGTCAAATATGTTGCGGTTTGACCGGTTAGCTACACAGACTTTATACGTAGCTCAAAATGTGAAATCATGTCCAAAAAGTCAAATCAGGACACATTTTATGGTGTCTGTCATTTTTTAGGCTAAATTGTCGGATTTGTTTTCTCCGTCAAATGTGTTGCAGTATGACCGGCTACACAGACTTTATATGTAGCTCAAAATGTGAAATCATATCCAAAATATGAAATCGGGACACATTTCATGGTGTCCACCATTTTTTAGGCTAAATTGCCGGAATGTTTTTTCTCCGTCAAATGTGTTGCGGTTTGACCCGTTAGCTACATACGCAGCTCAAAAAATGAAATCATATCCAAACAATCAAATCGGGACACATTTTATGGGGTCTGTCATTTTTTAGGCTAAATTGCCGGAATTATTTTTTCTCCGTCAAATGTGTTGCAGTTTGACCCGTTAGCTACACAGACTTTATACGTAACTCAAAATGTGAAATCAAATCCAAAAAATCAAATCGGGACACATTATTATGGTGTCCGTCATTTTTTAGGCTAAATTGCCAGATTTCTTTTTCTCCCAGTCAAATGTGTTGCGGTTTGACCCGTTAGCTACACAGACTTTATATGTAGCTCAAAAAGTGAAATCATATCCAAAAAATCAAATCGGGACACTTTTTATGGTGTCCGTCATTTTTTAGGCTAAATTGCCAGATTTTTTTTTCTCCGTCAAATGTGTTGCAGTATGACCGGCTAGCTACACAGACTTTATACGTAGCTCAAAATGTGAAATCATATCCAAAAAATCAAATCGGGACACATTTCATGATGTCCGCCATTTTTTAGGCTAAATTGCCGGAATGTTTTTTTCTCCGTCAAATGTGTTGCGGTTTGACCCGTTAGCTACACAGACTTGATACGCAGCTCAAAATGGGAAATCATGTCCAAAAAATCAAATCAGGACACATTTTATGGTGTTTGTCATTTTTTAGGCTAAATTGTCGGATTTTTTTTCTCTCCGTCAAATGTGTTGCAGTATGACCGGCTATCTACACAGACTTCATACGTAGCTCAAAATGTGAAATCATATCCAAAAAATCAAATTGGGACACATTTCAAGGTGTCCGCCATTTTTTAGGCTAAATTGCCGGAATGTTTTTTTCTCCGTCAAATGTGTTGCGGTTTGACCCGTTAGCTACACAGACTTTATACGCAGCTCAAAATGTGAAATCATGTCCAAAAAATCAAATCAGGACACATTTTATGGTGTCTGTCATTTTTTAGGCTAAATTGTCTGATTTTTTTCTCTCCGTCAAATGTGTTGCAGTATGACCGGCTAGCTACACAGACTTTATACGTAACTCAAAATGTGAAATCATATCCAAAAAATCAAATCGGGACACATTTCATGGTGTCCGCCATTTTTTAGGCTAAATTGCCGGAATGTTTTTTTCTCCGTCAAATGTGTTGCGGTTTGACCCGTTAGCTACACAGACTTGATACGCAGCTCAAAATGTGAAATCATGTCCAAAAAATCAAATCAGGACACATTTTATGGTGTTTGTCATTTTTTAGGCTAAATTGTCGGATTTTTTTTCTCTCCGTCAAATGTGTTGCAGTATGACCGGCTATCTACACAGACTTCATACGTAGCTCAAAATGTGAAATCATATCCAAAAAATCAAATTGGGACACATTTCAAGGTGTCCGCCATTTTGTAGGCTAAATTGCCGGAATGTTTTTTTCTCCGTCAAATGTGTTGCGGTTTGACCCGTTAGCTACACAGACTTTATACGCAGCTCAAAATGTGAAATCATGTCCAAAAAATCAAATCAGGACACATTTTATGGTGTCTGTCATTTTTTAGGCTAAATTGTCTGATTTTTTTCTCTCCGTCAAATGTGTTGCAGTATGACCGGCTAGCTACACAGACTTTATACGTAACTCAAAATGTGAAATCATATCCAAAAAATCAAATCGGGACACATTTCATGGTGTCCGCCATTTTTTAGACTAAATTGCCGGAATGTTTTTTTCTCCGTCAAATGTGTTGCGGTTTGACCCGTTAGCTACACAGACTTGATACGCAGCTCAAAATGTGAAATCATGTCCAAAAAATCAAATCAGGATACATTTTATGGTGTCTGTCATTTTTTAGGCTAAATTGTATGATTTGTTTTTCTCCGTCAAATGTGTTGCAGTATGACCGGCTAGCTACACAGACTTTATACATAGCTCAAAATGTGAAATCATATCCAAAAAATCAAATCAGGACACATTTTATGGTGTCTGTCATTTTTTAGGCTAAATTGTCAGATTTTTTTCTTCTCCGTCAAATATGTTGCGGTTTGACCGGTTAGCTACACAGACTTCATACGTAGCTCAAAATGTGAAAAAAATCCCAAAAATTCAAATCGGTACACATTTTATGGTGTCCATTCATTTCTTTAGGCTAAATTGCTGGACTTTTTTTTTCTGCGTCAAATGTGTTGCAGTTTGACCCGCCCCTTATGAAAATCGCAATCAATTCTGCAACCTTGCGCAAGGTTAAATTTGGAAAAATACAACCTTGCGCAACCAGTTTGGTTGTTCTGAGAAGGTTGCGCAACCTTGAAGCAATCATCCACAACCTTTGTGCAACCTTGCGACAAACTTGTGCAACCTTACGCAACCGTGCGACAACCTGTGACAAACTTGTGCAACCTTACGCAAC
>CM069446.1:59851342-59953523 GCA_035610835.1 Ophiura sarsii | reverse complement strand
AAAAAACAAGAAAAACTCTACCCCCACCCAACTCAATATGAATTAATACATTAAAAAAATAAATTCGCCATTTTCAGTCTCTGGTAACTGGATGACCCCTTTTAAGGCCAAATAAAAAAACCATATGTTTCTCGTCCCCGCCCGCTTCCTTTTTTGGGGCCGCCTCCTTTTATCTTTTATTTTTTATTCACAAAAAAAAGAGGTTCAAAACAGGACCTTAGATGACTGGTATTTGACTCTAAACTGTTCAAGTTGAAATTAAAATGATGATTGTTCTTAACAATAGTACAATAAATGTTTAAAATGCGGAATTTAAATTCAGTAAAAAGGATTCTCGCAAAAATATTCTGCGAGAATCCATGGATTCTCGCAAAATTCCTTTGCAAACAAATTATTTCCGCTATATCAAATTAACGACATGTCCATTAAATAATCATGTTGGAAAGCCTCACCTTTTAGGGCGCAACCCATCTATCAAATCCGTTACCAAGCAACCGATAACAATGGTTAGATTATCCTTTTGTTACACCACTAAGCAGACCCATATTTTTATGGATTACAGTCATACATGGCCTTTTTCCTTTTTAAAAAAAATCAATCACCATATAATATTACGTTGCACTGATCAACTTTTTCTCTTTTTTATTCAGTGCTCCAAACGGAGCATTTATTTCTTCTTCTTTGCATGCGCTCTACAAATAAACATTTGTTACAAGAATAAATACATAAACACAAAAATGCAAAACGGTCATCACTCATCACCTAACTTAGTAAAAATGAAATATACTCCACGCGGTGAGTTATACTCTATTTGGCTAATTCCTCTGGACAGTGACGTAACTTAACAGGCGCAGCATTTACGCACGCGAGTAAACCTATACCTTCCGCCTTTCAACGTCGTTATGTACTGCAATAAGTATAATACGCGGTTACGTCACTGTCTCGTGATGGCCAAATATAGTCGAACACCATACACTCGTCCAAAGAAGTTCCTTGCCACTCATTGAAGTTCAAATATTGAAGTTCAAATATTTCACATACATATTTAATATAAATTAAACAAATGCATGTCAAAATAAGCAGACAATAATTCGCTATCATGTCTGTATGAAATTAAGATGTACGCATTCATGCGTGGCTGAGCACATTCATTAAGCAATGGTAAGGTTCATATTGTGTTCAATCATTCACATTTACATTTGAATGGAGGGATTTAATATCCAATTTTTTGCAATCTTCTTCCACAGACCTTGCCATTGTCAAGTGAATGGAATCTGCCATGCATAATAATAATAATAATAATAATAAAAGTGCATTTATAATGCGCCACACAACCCCGAGGCGCATAACATACATGTATGAAAAAATATAAGAACATTACATCATAGAGTACACATCAGAAATGAGTGAGTGAGTGCATGAGTGATCATGTCTAAATTCCATGTTAAGCTGTTAGAGGATTACTTTCTGCTTATTTTGATATACAATTATACTATTAAATATTAATTTGAAATATTTGGACTTTACTAAGTGGCAAGGAACCTCTTTGGACGAGTGTAGTTCTTTTCAGAAACTGTCCTCAAATGTCAGAGCCTATCTCCACACTGTATAATAACTGAGAAGATACTAGGCATGTTTGTACTTGTGTTGATGTATTTGATGTGGCGGTTCCAAATATATCACAATGAAATTGAATTATTCTGACATTTTTTGAAACATTTTGTTGTGAACTTTTGCAACAGTCGCCTGTCGCGTGGAAAGTGTCAAAAGTACAAACATTTTCTAGTGCCTTCCATTTCAGTAGGAATTTTAATACGGTACCGGTATATGCATGGTGGTACCACACTCTGAAGCAATCTACCTTTCGGCATTTAAAACATTACTGATAATATATATAAATTCATAAATAAATCTAATAATCTTAAATGTGCTGATGAAAATTTGAGGGAAGTCATCAAGAAAAACCCCAACAACAATTAAAAAAAAGAAAAATTGTCGAATCACGATTGTATCAAATACAGGGTAAGTCAAAAATGAGGGTACTCAAAGTTAAAAACTATTTAAAATATTTGTTATCAGAATATGAAGGCAACCAATGTATGCGGCAATGATGCATTTTTTCACTATCATCAGCAAAAAGTATCATGACATTTCATGCATGGTACCGTTTACCAGATACGACTATTTGGTAAATTTACTGGATTTTGAAACCAAGCACAAAATTGAATATTTTACTCAATGATAATGCTTGATATTAATGAACAAGTGGATTCATGTAAGGTACACAATAGCTTACTAATAAAGACAAATCAAACATTTTCAGACATTAAATGCGAAATAATGACAAAACAATGTCATTACCCGCGTTGGGTAATACCCGACTCAGGATTTCAATGAAGGGCATTTCGGGGCTCTGTTTGGGTAATACCTGACTCAGGATTTCAATAAAGGGCATTTCGGGGCAGTGTTTGGATAATACCAGACTCAGGATTTCAATGACACTAAAACAGAACTGCTTCACGTCAAATCCCGTTACGCTAGAGCTGAGCCTCGCGATGTTTCCCTTACCATCAGAAATACTATTATTTCCCCCTCCCCAGAAGTTCGTGATTTAGGAGTTGTGTTTGACGAACATCTCAAGATGGTTAACCATGTAAATGTCATTTGCCGCCGAGCATCATATGCAATTTACAGAATTGGCAAACTTCGTCGCTACTTGGATTCTAGCAACGTGGAGAAATTAGTCCAATGCTTTCATAAGCTCGAGATTAGACAATTGTAACAGCATTCTCGCGGGTCTCCCACTCAAAGAACTGTCAAAACTGCAACGCGTCCAGAATATGGCTGCCCGTGTCGTTACTCTCTCTAGAAAATCTGAACATATCACCCCTGTTTTGTGCAAGCTCCACTGGCTTCCTATTCGTGAAAGAATTGTCTTCAAAATTCTTCTGTTGACTTTCAAAATTCTTGTCGGCGAAGCCCCTGCATATCTTTCTGATCTGGTATCTCGCTACAATCCGCCGCCACGAACTTTGAGATCTGCGTCACGAACACTTCTCCGCGAAAAACCCAGCAAGACCTCAACATATGGGAGGGTTTTTTCTGTAATTGCACCCAAGCTATGGAATGCACAGTGGCGGCTCGTGGGTGTTTTGAGGGCCGGTGCTAATCGGCGCGCAGTGCCGCCGCATAGCTATGCTATGCCAGGGGGGAGTCTGAGGGGGGATGTGCCCCCTTCTGAAGTTAGAAAAATTTGAAAATATGCAACGAAAATGGTGCAATTTGGTGCATACGTTTAACCAATTTTTCGACGAATATGTGTTCAAATAATCAAGACAAAATACATGGGAGGCTATCAACTCTTACATAATATTAAATAACTTCACTAGACCGGGGGACGGGGGTGCGTATTTGATATATTCCACCACGCGCCCTGCATTAATAATGTACCCTATCGTGTCTGCATGGAATCGCCCATTCCAGCTTGCTGGCATCATATACAGCCACGCTCTGCACTTACAGGTATCGACTCGTGCTATACTCTAATGTTACAGCGTAGTGCTAACAAGTTATTCATGCGGATATGTAATCTGTGGAAAAGACTAGACTTGCAGTGCTCGAACACCATCAGCACTGGTTATGCTTGTATTGCGGCGGTGTTGGCTATGGACTTCCTACTAGCCACTAGTTTTCAATAAGAAACAAGAGCACTACCAGTGCAAACTCCTATTAGAACCGGTGAAATCAGCTAGCGCGTAGCTGCCCTAGCATAATAATATTGTGTCGGGTGGGTGTATGCAGTATGGTTTCTACTATCAGTTGATGGTGGGGGCGACTCGCTCGTGCTGTATACAGGGCCGTATACTTTTGGTTAATCAGCGCTGACTGTTTGAACGCAAGGGTTTAAATCTGGTTTAATTTAATTTCATATATTTTCTGGATATTTTCATCAATATCTTGGTTGGTTTTGTGTGAGGACTGGAGGGTATTTATTTTATTTTTTGCTTTGGAAATTTCAACCGGTGCTAAGAACCGGTAGAACTAATTGACCAGCCGCCACTGGGAATGCACTCCCGGACAACATCAGGACACTACCAACAGTGACTAAATTCAAATAAGGCCTTAAGACTCATCTTTTTAAAACTGCCTATGGCATCTGATTTTTAGTCATGTACTATAATATGCTTCAGTTGTGTTTTTAAAAATATCTATTTGTGTTTTAATACTTGTATATTGACGCTCTGCTATTATGCATTTTATTGTTTTATACACATATCAACGTAATTATATATTGTCATTTTAGTGTTTTATATTGCAAATTTGCTCGTTTACTTCCAGCCACCTGCTGGCAGTTGGGTTTTAATCTTTAGCTGTCTTAATTTATGTTTTTTACATAGTTTTAAAATTGGTATGAAGGGCATTTCAGGGCTCTGTTTGGGATATACCCGACTCAGGATTTCAATGAAGGGCATTTCGGGGCTCTGTTTGGGTAATACCTGACTCAGGATTTCAATGAAGGGCATTTCGGGGCTCTGTTTGGGTAATACCCGACTCAGGATTTCAATGAAGGGCATTTCGGGGCTCTGTTTGGGTAATACCCGACTCAGGATTTCAATGAAGGGCATTTCGGGGCTCTGTTTGGGTAATACCCGACTCAGGATTTCAATGAAGGGCATTTCGGGGCTCTGTTTGGGTAATACCCGACTCAGGATTTCAATGAAGGGCATTTCGGGGCTCTGTTTGGGTAATACCCGACTCAGGATTTCAATGAAGGGCATTTCGGGGCTCTGTTTGGGTAATACCCGACTCAGGATTTCAATGAAGGGCATTTCGGGGCTCTGTTTGGGTAATACCCGACTCAGGATTTCAATGAAGGGCATTTCAGGGCTCTGTTTGGGTAATACCCGACTCAGGATTTTAATGAAGGGCATTTTGGGGCTCTGTTTACTTGTATTTACGCGAGGTTAGGACCGACGAATTCGGTAACGGGCATTCACTATGGATCTAATAAAAGTGTGTTAGCCGAAACGTGATTATCTTTCGGTAACACACCTTTTAAAAACCACTTGACAATCTTAGGTGCCTAACAACTCAAACAATTGGCATCATCCATTATGCTTTGTATTACCTTCCGAAATCAATTTAAATAACGCTAATTTTGGTTGGAGGGAATACAACTGACCCAGAGCTACAATTAAAGGTAGATGTTCCGATTTTCAACTTGAAGTTTTCTATTGTAAATGAAAGGTTATCCTTAAAAAATTCGTGTTACAAAATTTGAGTTGCATAGCTCGAATGGTTCTTAATTATTTTAGATGCACAAGATGCTGTACTGTACCCATTGAGTAGTACACAAAATCGGTGGTTAACCACCATTCGTGGTAATTCAACGCTATTTCATCGATTTCTCCGACATTGTATCGAATTAGGCAGTCAAATTTCAGTATGAAAATCAGAAAAAGATGAGCTTTCATATGATATGAAAATTTCTATGTTTGAGAAAATTCAGTGCTATAAAAATGTGATCGGAACATAATTATACCTTTAACTAACCCGTTTTACCGTAAATTTAGAGCATTGGTATGGAGTTGAATCTTTGGTTTTTAAATTGCTCTATAAAAAGGGACACCCCCATTTTATTTGTATAGCATATTACACCAAGATTTTAAAACGTTTGTCGTTTAATCACATCATTTTCATTGCAAATGGCTCAAGGCATTATTCAATTACGAGATAATTACTGCATGTGTCCTTAATTAAATTCCATGTCAATCATTAGCAATATTTGACAAATGTACACTTATTTTTTTATAATTTCATTACGGTTTTGCTATATTAGTCCAGGAGCCCAGGGAGTTTATTCAGCTGAACGGGGCTTGATGGTCAATATACTGGGGCCCAAATATGCATTTATTTAGCAGAAGAGGTACATTGCAAAACTTGTTGGATATAATTCCTTAGAGGGTACCTTGAAATGACAGTAGCAATGACAGCCCCAAAGAGGGTGTTATTATTCAACAGATGAGGTACATGGATGTGACTGGTCAGATTTTTTTTTTTTTTTGGGGGGGGGGGGCGGTCTGCAATTGTTTTGGTAAACTCAAAAAATTGTGCGGTCAGGCCCATACAACAGGGTGTTTTTCATAGCCATACTTACATAATCAGACCATCAACCCTATTATACCTTTTTAGCTGAATAAATTGTCAGAGCTCCTGGACTATTATGGGTAAATGTTTTCAATATTGTTAACATATACGTATTTCTTTTATTATATAAAGAATCTCGTTCTCTTAATGGACTGCAATACATATAAATTACATGATCAAGGTCGTTTTAAATTTAAATTGGGAAATACAACAAATATACAGGCTGTCCCAAAATGATTAGTACCCATCGATGTCCAAAGTTCAATAATTTGTTTCATCATCAAAATCAATGAGATTAGATCCGTTGTTTTTCTATCATTTGCTATCATTTGCTATACTGTACCCTTTCATTAGAATTTTAGATCATGAATATCGGACTTATTTTAATGAAGTAACACTCCATTGTGTAAGACATGGTGATTTTACCTTTTTGGCAAAGTGCCAACAAAATTGTTTTTAAACAGCTTGTTTAAAGAAACTAATACATTCTCTCAATCTCTTGTCTGCTAATAGCTCTGGTTCCTTTCTAGTTTAAACTGCTGTTGTATCATATCGTTGTTCAAACCATTAGTACTTCTTCATTTTGATTCAAATTGAAGAGTAAAAATGGATCGTCACGCATGAGCGACCCCCAAGCTTTGTTTCTATAATGAGCTAGTTTTGAGGCTAAACTTGAGGGACATTTAAACAGGTAAAGACGTGATCATGGGTAATTAGCAGTGGCTTAGACTTCTTTTTCATATTGGGGATGCAATTTTCTACAAACTTGCTAAAAATGATATAGTCCCTTAGTGTTTAACCACACGAAATCCATTCTCCAATGTGAAAATGAAATCTAAGCCACTGGTGATTCACCAAATACCACCAGTTATTTAGAAGTCCCTAAACACTTGTCAAATAAAACAATGCATGGGGTCACTCAAGTGTGACAAACTTCTTTTACCCGTCAAATTTAATTAAGGAGAAGAATTATTAATGATTTGAACACCCACAACTAATAACAGTTACAACAGAAAGACACACATCACGATTATATTGAGTAGGGGTGAGTTTATGAGAATACACAAGTTTCTTTAAAACAAGCTGTAATAGCACACACATTTTTTAGCACTTTGTCAAAAAGGTGAAATCACCATGTTTTACATAATGGAGTGTATCTTGAGTTTGATAAATCCGATATTCATGATCTAAAATTCGAATAAAATAATACAGTATGACAAAGATGATGCAAAAACAACGGATCTAATCCCATCGAATTTGATGATGATACACATTTTTGAACTTTGGGCATCGATGGGTACTAATCATTTTGGGACAGCCTGTAATAGCAAATGTCCAAGAATACTAACAGATGTAGCAATGAATTTTGACAATACAAACATGTATACTATTTTCAAACACCTCAGCCAAAAATGTTCCTGACATGTTACACGCTATGGGCAAACAAGACATGATGAAATAAGATTTGCAGTAAATACAATTTCCAGTTGTGATTAATTTGCTTTTACATTGGAAGCTACTAGGCATGTGTGGATAAATAGGTGATGGAGCCCCGATCAGATATTTTTTGGTAGGGATGTGCCGCCATCAAAATGAAAATTGACCCAAAAATGTACTAATTTTCGAGAGAAAATGGACCAATATTGTTTACCAGAAACCGCTAATTTTCATATATATTTAACAGATTGTGCTAACATTTCGGCAAAAAACAGCAACATTAAGGATTTTAGATCCATACATTTACCAAAGAGGGATTTTAGGCCAAATAAAAAATAAAAAATGTTTCTCGGCCAGGTTTTTAAAAAAAGGAGGATAAGGGGCTTTTTTTAAAAATAAAAAATTAATTTTCAAAATGGCCGCCATTTGAGATTTCTGGCAATCTATAGTGTTTTCCCTATTAAATGAAATGACAATTGAAAAAGAGACAATTGTTAGACAAACAAGAACTTAACATATTTACAGGGATGTACTTTCGCGACATCCTGCGAGAATCCAAATTGAGGGGTTTTTTGTTTTATAGTTGAGGGGGTCTTTGTTTTATAGTTGGGTGGGTCTTTGTTTTATAGTTGGGTGGGTCTTTGTTTTATAGTTGAGGGGGTCTTTGTTTTATAGTTGAGGGGGTTTTGTTTTATAGTTAAGGGGGTCTTTGTTTTATAGTTGAGGGGGTCTTTGTTTTGTAGTTGAGGGGGTCTTTGTTTTATAGTTGAGGGGGTCTTTGTTTTATAGTTGAGGGGGTCTTTGTTTTATAGTTGAGGGGTCTTTGTTTTATAGTTGAGGGGGTCTTTGTTTTATAGTTGAGGGGGTCTTTGTTTTATAGTTGGGTGGGTCTTTGTTTTATAGTCGAGGGGGTCTTTGTTTTATAGTTGAGGGGGTCTGTTTTATAGTCGAGGGGGTCTTTGTTTTATAGTCGAGGGGGTCTATGTTTTATAGTTGAGGGGGTCTTTGTTTTATAGTTGAGGGGGTCTTTGTTTTATAGTTGGGTGGGTCTTTGTTTTATAGTTGGGTGGGTCTTTGTTTTATAGTTGAGGGGGTCTTTGTTTTATAGTTGAGGGGGTCTTTGTTTTATAGTTAAGGGGGTCTTTGTTTTATAGTTGAGGGGGTCTTTTTTTTGTAGTTGAGGGGGTCTTTGTTTTATAGTTGAGGGGGTCTTTGTTTTATAGTTGAGGGGGTCTTTGTTTTATAGTTGAGGGGTCTTTGTTTTATAGTTGAGGGGTCTTTGTTTTATAGTTGAGGGGGTCTTTGTTTTATAGTTGGGTGGGTCTTTGTTTTATAGTCGAGGGGGTCTTTGTTTTATAGTTGAGGGGGTCTTTGTTTTATAGTCGAGGGGGTCTTTGTATTATAGTTGAGGGGGTCTTTGTTTTATAGTTGAGGGGGTCTTTGTTTTATAGTTGAGGGAGTCTTTGTTTTATAGTTGAGGGGGTCTTTGTTTTATAGTTGAGTGGGTCTTTGTTTTATAGTTGGGTGGTCTTGGGTCTTTGTTTTTTGGTCTTGGGTCTTGGGTCTTTGTTTTATAGTCACCCCCAAATGAATGCATTTCATTTATATTGGCGTAGCCAAAGTGGGGGCGATGGCAGGGGGGGGGGGGGGGGGCGATCTTCCAACCAATATTTTTAGTCTGTCGGTTAAGATTGGCACTGTTGTTCATTTTACCGTCCGGGGAACCATGGAATTATTACGGTCAAATTCGTGCGTTACGAGCACATGTGCCCCCTCAAATTAATATCAGTTTGTTAGGAGCTCGTTTAGAGCCAAAATGTACATTATTAATCATGGCAAAATAAGTGTTAAAGGGAAGCGGTCATGGTGAGGATTCTAACGAAAATTGAACAGCGCGCGGCGACTATTTGAATCTAAACAAGTTGGACATTGGCGCAGTCTGTAATTGTTCTATATACGTATGTTTACATGCAAGCGGTATTGTATGCGACTCTACAACAATCTCTTAACCCAATGTGAACGGCGCGCTCAATCAACCATCCTTCATTTGATTGAACGCATTTTCTATCGTGTGATATAAGTGATGTATTAGTTGTTAGCTAAGGTTTAGCTGGACCAACAATCGCCGTCAGCGGTTCTTTTCCTCACCATGACCGCGTTCCTTTAAAGCGCAAATTTTGCGCGCATTTGTTTAGTCGGTACAGGCTTGTCGGTTCGCTGTTATTTCTCGCCCCTCCAATATGAATAAAAACCCTTTAAAGGGGAAGTGCTAGTACAAATGAAAGACTTTGATATTTTTTAGGAAAGCGTTTGGTAGAATAATGACATGTAATTGGGTAATCAGTATTGGCACAAGAGCAGGCAGTGAACGTATTGGCAAATTTGGGCATGATATCAAGTAATGAATATGAAGACAAATTTGCAGTAGTTGTTCGTACTGTATATATGTGAAAATCAGACACAATTAGGCAAGATATCAACATTGAGCTTGTATTTGATTATTGTAGTAGAGATCTTCCGCTTAACAATGGTACTCTTTTTTTAAGCGGAGTTATATAATTTTTCAGTTATAGTCTTTATGAAAACTCCAAACTGAGATATCATCCTTTAAAGATGTACTTATAATGTACTAACGATGTACTTTTATTTTTATTTTTCTATTTTTTGGTTTGAATTTTTAATCTGAAACTTTCACATTAATGTTATAAACACTCTGAAAATTAATTATTTACAAGAATCACCTCCAATTAGGGTTTGGGCTGTACTCTTTTTTTAAGCGGAGTTATATAATTTTTCAGTTATAGTCTTTATGAAAACTCCAAACTGAGATATCATCCTTTAAAGATGTACTTATAATGTACTAACGATGTACTTTTATTTTTATTTTTTTATTTTTTGGTTTGAATTTTTAATCTGAAACTTTCACATTAATGTTATAAACACTCTGAAAATTAATTATTTACAAGAATCACCTCCAATTAGGGTTTGGGCTATTACTCAGTTTGGAGCTCTGCCCAATTCGTGAATTAAAAAGAAATTTGGAAGAAATGAAACAATCATTTGATCTTGTTGTGTGCATTCATTGGCGGCGTAGCTACAGGTAACCCACCAAGGGTCATTCGGGGGGGGGGGGGGGTGCAATTAACAATTCAGGGGAGTTAAAGGGTTTTATATATACTTATCTCCAATTTCATGGCGTTTCTCGTCGTGGGGAATCAATACCAATCCTAATCACCTAAAGGCTTTGTCCCAGGACCTACCGGCCGGGGCCCTTATGTAATGTGGGCCCTGGACCCCACGCCACTCTCGTGCCCCCGGGATGACAAGCCTCCTGGCTACGCCCATATGTCGCAAACAATTGACTTCAAAACTCATAAAACGACCCCAAAACGACCGCCAATTTTGTATTTATTTCATTAAGCCTACCAAAGAATGGAAATTAACTACCCAGTATGATTTGTTTGTGCAGTTATAAACGATATCTCCATCTTTGGCAAACACGAGAGTAAACATTTTAGAACCACCCTCTCCATAGGCTTTATTGGTATAAGTGTTGTCAAAATCAACACAGATTGTCAGAGGTATATTTGCTCAATAGTGAATTAAAAAGTACAATAGTTTTTAAACGGCTTTCGTTGAATAACAAAATAACAGACATAAGGGACACTTTCTATGCGGCTAGTTTTACCAGAGTGATATTACCTATTACACCTCCCTGGTTTTGCCATATAAAAAAGATTTTGCAAAAACCTTTTCTAAACTTTCAAAGTCTTATCTCAAGAATAACTGACCTAATAGTAGTAATACTAGACGTGCTTGTACTTATGTTAATTAATTTCTCATGGTGATTCGAAATATATGATGATGAAAGCCAATAAATTAAATACGTTTGTGAAACATTTTGTGAATTGTATTTTGCGTGTGCATAACCGCGCGCATGGACAGCGTTAATCTATTCTATATTTGCCTAAAATTCTCAGTTTTCTTCCCCCCTCCATTTCTTTACATTGCCACAAGCTAGTGGATATTTATCGCTTTGTTTACCTATCGGAGTAAATATACTTTATACAGGCTAGGCAAACAACTGCGGACATCATCTCAAAATTTCACCCCGGGCGCTAAACAACTGAACACATCTCTCGTCCAATCAAAGCCATGGACATAGATGGATTAGGCGGCGCTTGTAAGTGACCCTGATGCAATACACATAGCATCCAAGCGTCACACTTCTCGATCAACCAATATACCCGTATGAGAGTGTCATTTGGCTGGACCCGTTCGATAATTATACCGATTTGGTCACGGTTTCCTGAACCAAGTGACTCGAAGTCATCGCGTACTTGGAATATTGATTTTGAATTCAGGCTATAAGAGCTAGCTATCGTGATAGCTAGCACAAAAACCTAGTCACGCCACTGCATTTATAAATATATCGCTGTTGATGATCAAATAGGCCTATGCACATTATTGGCCCATACCATTTGGCCACGGCTTGTAATTTTTCCATGTGATTATTTGACTTTTTAAAAACATATTCCATAATTGATATCGTGTTTTCGATTACCGGTATACATATCGAATTTCAACTGATCCAATGCGCATTATGTATGTTACCATAGACATTTTAATAAGAGGGACAATCATCTCTATTGAATTATTGACTCTATTTATTTTTAAAAAAAGGTGTCACATGGGGAACAAAATTAATAAAAATACATCCCATGTTTGTTTTTGTTTTTCGGAAAATAGACCGTTGGTAGCCCTATTAGTCTTCTATCAAATACACTTTATCCATTAATTCAAATTTCACAACCTAACTGTGCCGAGATATTATCAGTTCAGTAACAATTAGAGTATGAATCCCATTTTGGCCACCTTTGAACAAGAATTGGACTTTCAACTGAAACAAAACCTGCATTTGTGATTCCAATGATGAATATTGGATATGTTAATGTAAATTAGTACATACATTCACTGATGCATCTAATTTACCCAGAATTCAATGCACCTGAACCCACAGATGAGTGTGCGATATGGACAACAAAAAATCATCTTTCCTGATATTTAGATGAAACTTACCTTTTTGTTGGGTCAAACTTTACCCATATAGCCCTATAGTTGTATCAACACAGTATGAATCTTTCGGGGACACCCTGTAGAACTATAAAGAAATGCCTAATTGTTAACTAATATCAAAAACACTTAGCAATGCGATCTCGTACTGAAAATATAAAATTTGAAGATATTTTCTTTCGTCAAATATTGCTAATTTGGACAGAAAATAGTCAAGGACACAGTCATGATCTCATAAGTGAATAATAGCTTCTTTGGAACGTTTTAGCCATTGATGAACATGTCTTTGCTGCTCTTAAAAATGAACTTAAATAGTAGTATTTTCTCAATAATTATAGAGATAGGCTTTGAAATTTGGGGGACATTTTCTGAAAAGAACCATTTTGCATAATTATGGTATTCGACCAATCGTCGCGTGGAAACTATATTTCATAATTACTAGGCTAAGTGAAGAGTGATGACCATTTTGTATTTGTAGTTTTGTGTTTATGTATTTATTCTTTTAAAGGGACACAATGTCATGTTGAATTTGTTTAATTTTAATCAATTTACTTCAGAATTCAAGATGAACATTAAAGATTGCCATTATTGTTGTTTCTACTAAAAAAAACCCAGCAGAACTTGATTAAAACAATGTGTTAAATATGTTGGAATACCACCCTTAACCATGTAAAATGCTGATCGGGCCCGATCAGCATTTTTTGAATCGACGTTTTGTTGTACAAAGAGGGCTGATTTTTCTTAATCCTTAAGTTCATACATGTAATACAATTGTAAAAATATACAAATCCCAGTTTTTCTTCTCCGTAGTTTGATACCTTATTCCCCGGCCTCATTCATAACAATCGAATGGATACTTTTTAAAAGTATTTATGATTTCAATAACCACGACTAACGACAACAGAGTTGCTCTAGAATTGGTTTCCTATATCAATGATTTTTATTGTCCACTGTGTGCAATCTGAACCAGTCAGGTATCTGGATGAATGGGTAACAGCCAGGGGTATGCCACTCAATTTGCCGATCTGAAGCTACTTTGTTTAACTTTGGTGAGTGTCACATTGTTGGTGGTCTGTTTGTGTCGTCTGCTCACGTAATTGTTGGGAAAATTCCCCAAAAATTGTCCAGTATTGAAAGTTTTTTAGGTGTTTGAATTAACTCTCTCACTTTACACCATACCGTCATTGTTTGTGTCTTACGGACTTGCTGCAAGTCTATGAATTCCTTTAATTCCGGTGAGCATCATAGAATGGCGCTGTTGCCTTTTTAATTAATGCAAACGGGACCTGTTTAGCTTCGTACGTCAGTATAGGACTTTCCTATCCCAAATTTAATAGAATCCCTGTAACAGCCTACAGGCATCGACAAGGAGTCATACACAACCATTTGCAATGCAATAACACACATTAAGCAATGATATCCTTAGAAACCTAATTTTAGTTGTGGTCATTGAAACAATCATAACTTCAAAACTATCTACATGATTTTTATGAATGCGGTATCAAACTATGGAGAAGAAATGTGCTCATTAAATATCCTACCAATCCACTGGTTGTAGACCACCAATACCAGCCCTTCATGATTTGGCCGTTTGGCCAACGTCAGGAGCACGATAGCTCCAAAAAGCATGATCTCATCAGATCATTGAGGTAGGAACGTTTCAATTTGTATGTACTAACTAGACGATAAACACCTACAACATGGAGAAGAACGGATTATTCGAGCATTTCTGTGCTTTGGTAGCTGCTATTCTTATGCTAGGATTCTGGACACCACCCAACTTAAACAGAATTGACTGCCCAGACTTTGACACCTGCTATCAATCAACAATGATTATAAATTCTAGTGATCATAAATGGAACCAAACCCAATCAATAGACAATAACTTTGATTTCCTGAACTTGAGCAAACTTTGTAGATTTAAGAACTATAACCTTCACCACTTTGGGAGTTTAAACAAATACTCCCTATTCTTACATGTGAAAACCAAATGTACAAGTGTTGAAACAAGCGTTCAGCATGTCCCCATTGACCATGAATCATCTCCTTGTCTAGATTGGATACACACAAAACCTAGTCTTCAAATCCTTTCAATATCCATTCCTTTGAAGAATTCAAGTTCCCGATTTGTAAATTGGAACTTGAAAAACACCCATAAGTCTCCGATAAAGCAGGTTTTCTTGTTATTATTCCTAATATTATCTGGGGATATTCAGTGTAATCCCGGACCTAATGTCCAAGTACCACAATGCTCGATCTGTAAGGACGACATTGAGATTGATATCCCATCACTCCAATGTAATGAGTGCAGCAAATGGACTCATACAAGCTGTGAAGGGATCTTTCCCGTCAATCAAGCCATAGAGGGAAAGGTAATATATTGGGAGTGTCCTATATGCTGCCTTCCAAATATTTCCAAGTTATCCTTATTCACAATATCTGATCTTGAGCTTTCAAATATGTTTGACAGCTTGGAAGATTCGTTGGATAATCCGCAGTCTTTCCAGGCAGATAAAATGGTAACATCGAGTCCTCGCCCCAAAGCCACCAAAACCAAACCAAAAGCGGTAAAAGTCATGTTAGTTAACTGTAGGAGCTTAAAAAGTGATCGTAAGCAACATGCCCTCTTGGATCTCGTTGAAACCCACAAGCCAGACATCATCTTTGGACAAGAATCCCACATAGATTCCACATTTTCCTCCTCAGAAGTGTTTCCACCAGGATATACTATCTCCAGAAAAGATAGGAATATTCACGGTGGTGGTGTATTTGTGGCGATAACAGACAACCTTGTATCTTCAACTGAGGTCAATCTTGATACCAAATGCGAGATAAACTGGTGTAAGATAAACATAGTAGGTAGTAAGCCACTGTTCATTGCTTCCTACTACAGACCAACTAATGAGAACCCAGTACCTGTGGTTGAATTAGGTGCATCTTTACAGAAATTGTCTTGTAATGGTATAGTTCCAAATATTATTCTAGGTGGAGATTTTAACCTCCCCAGTATAGACTGGAAGAAACACAACATAAAACCTAACCCACAGTATGGCTACAGAGTAAACCGTGCTCTGCTAGATGTTGTTGAGGAACATGGTTTGCATCAGCATGTCCATGAACCAACACGCTTAGAGAACATATTAGATCTCCTATTCACCACAAATCCAAATCTTGTAGAGCATGTAAAGAATTACATAGGCATGAGTGACCACAAAGTAGTAACAGCCACCGTTAACATCAAGGCTAAACTAAAAAGGAAACCACCTCGTAAGATCTTTCTTTTCAGGAAAATGAATGAGGAAGGGATCCGGAAGGATGCCTCTAAATTTCATAATAGTTTTTTTGAATCCACAGATTACGAGCAACGGTCTACTAGCGGTAATTGGACATTGCTCAAATCAAAGGTCAATGATATGTTAAAAGCTCATGTACCTCAAAAAATGATCAAACAAAGATGGGATGTTCCCTGGATGACCAGAACAATCCGTAGACTAATTCGTAAAAAGAAGAGAGTCTATAATGCTTATAAACGCAATCCAAATGTCAACATGTGGGGAAAATTCACAAAGTTAAGAAAAACAGTGCAAAAGGAGCTCAGTCATTCGAAAAATGAATACTTGCTAGGTCTCCTTGAGGATCCCTTGAAACCAAATTCAAATCCATCTGTGAGTAAAAGATTCTGGAGTCATGTGAAAAGTCTTAAGCGAGATGGTACAGGTATATCCACACTGAAGGTTAATGGAAAAGAGATGGTTAACGCAACAGACAAAGCAAATGCCCTGAGTCAGCAGTACAGTAGTGTTTTTACAACTGAAGATTTATCCCATGTCCCACGTGTAGCTGGTACGCCTGTGCCCTCAATTGAACCCCTTACTATCAATCCCGAGGGTGTTGAAAAGCTCTTGAGTAATATCGACCCCAAGAAAGCTAGTGGCCCAGATGGCGTACCTTCTACCATCTTGAAATATCTTAGTATGGAGCTTGCTCCAATTATAACACATATTTTTCAGCAATCGCTCGACACGGGAGATATTCCAACTGACTGGCTCACCGCAAATATTACAGCCATATTTAAAAAAGGTGATAAGAGTAGTCCCGCCAACTATAGGCCCGTGTCATTAACGTCTGTAACGTGTAAGCTATTTGAACATATTTTATTTCGACATATTATGTCACACCTTGAAAATCACAATGTACTATCATCATTTCAGCATGGTTTTAGGGCTCAGCACTCTTGCGAATCTCAACTCATAATTACAGTCGAAGATCTCTCCCGTAATCTTGATAACAAACTCCAAACAGATGTACTAATACTAGACTTCCAAAAAGCGTTCGATACGGTTCCCCATCAACGACTCATTCAGAAACTAGATTTCTATGGAATACGTGGCAACATCTTAACCTGGATCACAAAATGGTTGACATCCCGAACACAGCAGGTCGTTGTTGATGGGAAATGCTCAGAACCGTCTCCTGTAAAATCAGGTGTTCCTCAAGGGACAGTGTTAGGACCTCTCATGTTCTTAATTTATATAAATGATATTTCAGATAATCTAGATAGTTCAACTAAAATACGTTTGTTTGCAGACGACTGTCTATTATACAGATCAATTGCATCTCAGGAGGATTCACAATCATTACAGAAAGATCTTAACTCTCTAGTAGAATGGTCTTCTAAATGGCAGATGTCATTTAATACCCGTAAATGCAAAACCCTACGTATCACCACCAAGAGAGCTCCTACTGAGAATGTTTATAAAATGCATAATGATATCCTTGAAAATGTATCCCATTATCCATATCTGGGAGTCGAACTCAGCAATAATCTGAAATGGTCACATCACATTCATAATGTCACTGTAAAAGCTAATAACTCCCTTTGGTTTATCCGCAGGAATCTTTGGAGGTGCGCGAAGTACGTGAAACAACAAATGTACTTCGCACTTGTGAGACCGCACCTTGAGTTTGCCTGCGCTGTATGGGACCCCCATAATGCATGCGACATATCACGTCTAGAAGCAGTACAGCGCAGAGCAGCCCGATTTGTAACAAATAACCACAAAAGAACAGAGGGCACGGTAACAAATATCTTACAAGACCTGCAGTGGCCCTCCTTAGAGCAAAGACGAAAAAATAACAGATTAGCAATCCTATATAAAATTCAAAATGAACAAATTGCCATTCCTATCCCGCACTACCTGTGTAGACAGGCTGTTCAAACCAGGCAATTCCATCCACAGAGATTTAGTATCGTTCCAACTCACACCGACTCATATAAGTTCAGCTTCTATCCCCGCACAATTAAGGACTGGAATTCACTGACACCCTCAATGTACAATGCCAAATCTCTGGAAATTTTCAAGCACTGTATTCAAAAATTATAATATATTGCTCATAACATGTGTAGTTGTAGTTGTAGATTAAGATTATGATGTATTCTATTGTCTATTTTCAATTGTCGCCATTATGTATATTCCTCTGTTAGATATTGCATTTTGCAACTTTGCAGAGTATATGATATAGATAGATAGATATAGATATCTCAAGATTTTTCGGGATTAGCCAACATCAAAGCACCTGGTCCGGGACTTTTTGTGTTAGGTGTACATTGATATTTTCTTGGAACATTTTCCAAGTCATTATATTTATTAAAGAAACGGATAAATTATTAAAGAAACGGAAATTTGACGACAATTCTTTAATAACTTACGATCTACTATAATGAAATCAATAACTTGGTATAAACGGAAATGAGTATTTTCTTATAACAGCATTGTATGCCCATTGTAAGTTGCAATCAACGGAAATTTGACGGTGTCACTAAAATGTCAAGCATTCAACAAATACCCCCAGGGAAGATCATTGGAACATTGCTGCATAAGAAAGGTGACGCACCATTGAATTTCACTATTCGTCAAAAATGCAAGTTCATCCAGAGTGAGATTGGGTGATCGACCCACCAATATTTTGAGTAGGGGAATATGGGGCAACTGGACCAAAATGAAGGTTTTTGTAATGGTATGGACAAACTGCTTTATCTTGAACAGTACGACTTATGTTGAAACTTGACATATATTCTTACATGCCAAAACATTTGCAACTTAAGATTATTTTCACAAGTGATATTCTGCAGATCTTTAAAGCCACCTCCTTGAGTGACTGATTGAAAAATCACAGATAGTATGGGCGATTTATAAAGATGAGTTTTACTCATGTTTGATGTACTTTTATATGATTGATAGATATGCAACAGTTAAAATATTCATGCAGTAACAGTCAACTTAAGATCAGTGGCGTAACAGCCGGGGGCAGGGGGGCACAGTGCCCCCCCTGAAGGTGCTCAGCAGGAAATTCAAACCTACCCACCAGGAAAAATGGGAGGAAGGGAAAAGAGGAAAAGAAGGGGGAAAGGAAAGAAAAGAGAGAGAGAAAGGAAAAAGGGAGGAAAAAGAAAAAGGAAAAGGAGAAAAAAGGGGAAAGAAAGAAAAGAAGAAAGGGAAAGAAAGAAAGAAAGACAATTTCGCAGTACAAAAAGCACAACAGTCAACAAATTGTTGACTGTTGTGCTTTTTGTACTGCGAAATTTTGTGACCGTGCGAAATTTTTTGACCCTGCGTGATGTGATTTTTTCCCAAAAATGGTGATTTTCATGATTTTGGCGGTAAAAAAATCACATTTTTTAGCACCTTTTGGTCTGTAACTCAAAAATTAAAAAATAAGATATTAAAATTAAAAAAAACGCTCCTGGGGAATGTTATCAGGATTATCATAAAACTAGTATGACAAAATTTAACAAAATATATTTTGAGTTATCTTTTCCAAACCTAAAATGGGTCAAAAAAGGTGTTTTTTATAATTTTTTTCCAAAATGGTCAATTTCATTATCATGGTTGGATTCATTGAACCCTTTTCTGCAAAAAACTGTATACGTTTATAAAGGTTAAATGAATATTGAAGAAGTTACAGCAGTTTTACGGAGGCTGTACCTGAGAGTCCACACACCCCACGTTAACCACGAAAATGGTATAAAACATGGGTTTAATGGTAAATGTGTCGTTTTTACACGTTAAATAATATGTAAATGCGTTTGTAAACAAAATACTGCATAATTTTCGTGTTGTCATTCACTGATTTTTCGACATTCTCCCCGACATTTTCATGATCTGGACTCATACAGAACAAGACCTTACAGACTTCATACAGCACGCCAATGATATCCATCCAACAATCAACTTTACGAGTGAACACTCCTCAACTGAGATATCATTCCTAGACGTCAAGGTCAAACTCGTCAACAACAAAATTGAAACCGACTTATACACAAAACCCACAGACAAGCACCTTTACCTCCAGCCATCAAGTTGCCACCCAAACCATGTCACTCGCAGCATACCATACAGTCTAACCCTTAGACTAAGACGGATATGCTCCCAAGAAGAGGACTTCCAGAACCGAACACTTGAACTCACACAACAACTTAAAAACCGTGGTTACAAGGCATCTGTCATTAACGATCAAATGTCCAAAGCTAAGCTCATCAAAAGAGAATCTACTCTCACATACACTAAAAAGACCAAAAACAATGCCCGTGTTCCGGTTGTTGTTACTTACCACCCTGATCTCCCCAATCTCCAAGAGATCATTTCAAAACATTGGCCTGTTGTTGACTCCAACTCTCTCGTCTACAGAAAGCACTTCCCGAACGTCCCCTCATATCATATCGCCGGCCACCGAGCCTTAAGGACACTCTTGTCAGAGCACGTGTATCGAAACCCACTAAGAAATTGGATATCAACGTTAATGATGGATGTCAACCATGCGGCAAACCCAGATGTAAAAACTGTAATAATATGCAAGTATCTAATTCATTTATAAGTCACATCACGAGCAAATCTTACCCCATCAATCACCATATTACATGTAACACCACAAATGTTGTGTATATAATTTAATGTTCTGTATGTAGCATACAATATGTAGGGGAAACCGGCAACACTATTCAAGAACGCATGAGAAACCACAGATCCACTATCAAAAACCATGCCAAACATCTTGATAAACCCGTTGCAGCTCATTTTCCCCTCCCCAATCATAACCTTAATACTCTCACAGTCACAGTTATCGAATGCCTTGGTAAACAATCTAAATTCCGCCGTCAACTCAGAGAACAATTCTGGATCAAAACACTTAACACTTTCCAACCCAATGGTCTTAACATACGTGATTGGTAATTTCACCCTTTTTTGTCATTTTGACACTTTGGATTTCATATTCATTCTGTGGTTGTACTTCGTTTTCAGTTCTATGTATATTTTGTCCTGAAGAAGAAACGTAAGGTTTCGTAAGCTTGACGAGATACCGTTTTCCTATCTATTCAACAATATCTTATTATTATTAAATATACATTCACTGATGCATCTACTTTACCCGGAATTTAATTCACCTGTACCCATGATGAGTGTGCGATATGGACAATAAGTACGTATTTTCGAATCGTTACATGGGAGCAAGAGTGACGTTTTGGTTATGAATTTTGAGAAATTATATTATGACAATGCGAAGACTACAATATGTGTTTTTTTCTGTTTAGCGATCCTACTCCGATAGCTTCAAAGGACACTGCCCGCGTTCTCCATGCATGTCTTCATAATCTATGACGGAACAAATGCAATAATTGATAATGCACATTTATTCTTGTGTAGAAATGGAATCAATTTTTAACGCCTCGTATCATATCGTATAGCCGTTTCACTTTACAAATTGATTTGCTGAAATTATTAAGATGGTGTCATTATACGAGGGTCATTCAATAAGTTCTACCTCCTTACTCATAACATCGCTAATATGAATGTCACCTCATGACATTTCTCATGCTTGTAGCTCTGAATCATAGCTACACATTTATAGTAAATGCTAATTGATACCTATTTCACTTTTGTCATAATGCAATCAAAGCCAGAGAGAGATTTTTGGACAATAACCGCCCGATTTAAATACTGAAAATAGAAAACAATGGCTATACTATCATGTATAAATAAGATTGTAGGCAATATTAACCTTTGTAGCTTGCAAATAGTTTAATATCAACTCAAATGTATTGACACGCCTTTAGCATACTGGAATACTGATATTCACTCAAATGTCCGTTGTTACAAGTCAAGCCACAGTGATGCCTCGAATGTTAAATCTTAACGTGATAGTAACTTTATCAGTTTCCTTATATGCAACATTTAGAATAGTTAATCAGGTAGTTGGTGATAGAAAAATATATATTCGAGTCACTTGAAATATATCCATATATTCCTGTATATTGAATCTCTAGTTCCTATGAAAAGCAAATAAGACTTTTGCAGCGGTTCTCTAAAGTAGGGTTAAAATTGATGGCTGTCCTGGTCTGGTTCTGGCTAATTAGAGGGTTCAAGAGATAATAATTTGTTACTTAGAATAAGGAGACATTTGGCTGTTTTTTACCCGTTTCCGGCGCACTAAATGGAAGTTTGGTTTTTACTGCATATCCAGACAAGTGCAATGAGCATTCAAACCAATTTACTATGATTTTGTAGCTAAAATTCCAAAGTTCAATTGTGGAATATTTCATACGACTGACTTGTATAATAGCAAAGGTAGGAGGTAGGAGGTAGAACTTATTGAATGACCCTTGTAGATACGTGACCTTGTATATTTTTCCGATGCTTAAGTGCTTTTACGTTGATAGAGAAGGCTACAATGAAAACGTACAGAACAACAGATTCAAAAAGGCTATCTATATTTTTGTTTTGGTCTGAGTTTTGATGGATATTCTGTAACAATTGACACGTATGAAAAATTGCCGTTATTGTTGTTTCTACTAACAAAAACACAGCTAAACTTGATTAAAACAATATCATCGCTATTTATTGGAAAATGCCCTCTATGCAAATATGGTTCGCGTTATGTATCACGCGTACTGCAGTGGGATACTGTCGGACGTAAAATGCTCGTCCCGGCTGTACGAGCATTTTTGAATCGACGTTTACTTGTACAAAGAGAGCTGATTTTTCTTAATCCTTATATAGGTGTAAGTTCATACATGTAATACAATTATAAAAATATACTAATCTCAGTTTTTATCATAATTGAGGGCGCAGCCTCCAACACATCTCTTAGTGCCCCTTTAAGCCGCGGTTCTTTCGCTTTTATTATCAAATCAATAATTATTTGAATTCATTTCGTCAATAATTTCCACATAATAATCCTCACAATATACCAAGAAACTATAGTTCACTTTACCCTATAGTTTGCAACAACGAGTGAAAACAATGGCTTCGGTAAAAAGTCGGCAGTAACATCTGGAATCGGCCATGCGTAATATTGCACTATAACACAAAATCATGTACGCTTTAACATTTGAATAATCGTGGACAGTGTTTATAATCGAATCAAGTTCTGCTTAAAAATACACGCAACACTGACAAGACCGATGTCATCCCTGTTCATTTCCATCACGTTGCTTTGTCAGATCAGATTATTTCAATTTCCGGAGATACATTTCGATGCAATAATTCTCTTCTCAACTTTATTACATTGTTATGTATATTGTATTGCATACATTTCCTGATTGCTTATAATAATACATCAGTGATTGATGTTGAATTAATTCTTAATTTAAACACAACATCAATAATTTCACTTTACTTTACTTTACTTCAAATCTATTAAAAAAACTTGTTCATGAGAGCATCACTCCATAATGTAAATATCTGAAATACTGAAATGTATGACCACCTTCATTATCATGTACCTTTCAACAACATTTACCATAATGGTCAATAATTGCACGTATCATACACTAGTCTATACTCAGACTAGTTCTCTTCCTCTGGATAGTGACGTAACCACGGTCCCGGCGCAGAATTTACGCACGCGTATGTATCTTCCGTCTTTCTACACGTGTATATATACTTCTCAAAGAAATGGTGGTGTTTTTCAATCGCCAATTCTTCGAATTTGTCTTGATATATTCATATAAAAAAAAGGTAAAGTGACGTGCCGAGCGAAGCTCGCGCGCGGAGTGCCTATCTCTCTTTCTTTGGCGTTTAGGCCAGACTCCTCTTTTTTGTAATATTTGCTGTGGGGGTTCGCCACTCCTCCCGCACAACGAGTCTGTGTTACCTTCCCAACATGAATTAATGCTGGTACCCATTTATACACCTGGGTAGAGAAGGGTAATTGCGGTAAAGTGCCTTACTCAAAGACACAGCACGCTGGTGGCAACGGGACTCGAACCCACAACCTTTGTATTGTGGAGCGAGAATGTATCCGTTGGACCACGCGTGCCATATAGTGTTACAAATCGATGAAAAGCTTATGTGTTCCTCTTTCCAACGATACCACATTTGCTTCAGTGCTCAACCATGCACTCAAAAGAACAACTCTGTCGTTTGTTAAATGAAGTTTTACATTGACAACTGCCAGTGTAGAGTCATGCTCTATTTGACTTTTGAGCACAAAATAGTGAACTTTGAAGATCTCTCAAATGTTACCCAGATAATCTACACATTTTATAATCACTGTGTATGGAGGTGATGTCTCATTAATTATTACTATTCAAATATCGTTGTCATTACACAATTATCTTACTTCAACGTCTCTTAAATTCCAACATCTGCCATGTATACAGCTTTCTATTTCTAGTTTAACACTTTCCACGTGGCTATTGGTTTTACCATACAAAACAGATTTTTCAGAAACCTTTCCCAGTTTTCAAGGTCTATCTCAAAATAACTGAATCAATACTATGCATGTTTGTACTTATTTCAATTCATTACGCATGGTGATTCCAAATATGGTAATGAAATGAAATATTGTTGACATTTTTAAAACATTTTGTGAAGTTTTGGAATGTCGTCTGCAAACGCCTGGCGCGTGGAAAGTATTAAGTATACCTGGGGTACTGTCGTTTGTAGTGGACTTTTAGGCTTGGCAGATATTGATAAGCGACAGGAAGCAATCACTAGCTACATGTATATTTCGCAAAACCAATTTTCATCGGTTCCTGATGTGCTACCAACGTATATGTAACCAAATTTAATTTACCTTCAAGAAATATATCATATCAACATTTTAAAATGTAAAATCAGCCTAAAATGTATGGTCAACTTAATGTTGGCCTATCTTAATCCCTCAACCCCAGGGTTTTATGCAGCCCCTTCCCCGAGTTAGGTTGCGGGGCATGGCACCCTCAAGTATGCTAGACCCAATATTTTGTTTCGTAATACAATGAATAAAAACGTGTACGGTGGTAAACATTGCAATACACGTACAACATAAGTGACCATTTCTTCAGTTGTTAATCAATAGTACCACAGCTTCAAACAACCGCATACCGTGAGTATTAATATGATCATATAAATCTTCAAGTTTGTTTGTAAGAATAATAAGTAAGATCAGTTGGAAACAAATAATTGATGGCGTTAAAGATAGGGTCTGCTGCCCAGGGGCGGGCTCAAATCCTCCTGACAGCTAGGCGTGTTGGGAGTCCCGGCGATGGTGCATCGCGCCATGTGGGTCGAATACAGACCACTATTTTTTATTTTTTAAAAAATCTTTTATTGTTTATTTCTATCATAATTTTCACATTTCACATAGTTTCATCATGTTTACATTGCATTATCGATACATGTATAACACATTTTCATATGATTTTCATCATGTTTATATTGCATATCATATACATGTTTAGCACATTTTCATGTACTTTTCAGCATTTTTATATTTTTATATGCTTTTCGGCATGTTTACATTCATAATTTTCACATTTTATGTATAGCACATTTTCATATACTAGTACATTTTCATATGCTTTTCAGCATGTTTACATTTCATATCATGTATAGCACATTTTCATATGCTTTTCAGCATGTTTACATTTCATATCATGTATAGCACATTTTCATATACTAGTACATTTTCATATGCTTTTCAGCATGTTTACACATTTCAATTACATATAACACATAACACATTTTCATGTGCTTTTCATGTTTACATTGAATATCATTACATTACGGCATGTTTACACATTTGTATATGCTTTTCAGCATGTTTACATTGCATGTCACGTTTAACACATTTTCATATGCTTTTCAGCATGTTTACACATTTTCATGCTTTTCAGCACGTTTACACATTTTCATATGCTTTTCATTTCAATAACACATTTTCATGTGCTTTTCGTGTTTACATTGGATATCATTTTGTAACACATTTTTATATGCTTTTCGGCATGTTTACATAATTTTCAACATTACATTATATACATCATGTATATCCAGTTATCTGTATATAAACTCATATTTAATTTTATTATAAGTTTTACATCAAATCATGTTTATAATATTTAATTTGAACCCCATTCATACAAATATCTTTGGTATGCCGGTATACATAGACAAACAAACAATAAACAATTACATTTTTAACATCTACGTTTTATAAATCTCTGATTTGCAGCTCAAACAATAATAAGCTGATTAAATGTGGGTGGTTCCCGTAACGGAACTTGCTGATAACTAATTTACCAACACTTATTATTTTATTTATAGAATTGTTTGTGTCTTCATCTTCTTTATTATAACCAAATAATACATCTGTAACTGATACTTTAATTAAACTATTGTGTTGTTGCGATAAAATATTGTTGACTTCAGTCCATACACTTTTTATTTTCTTACAATAATAAAAGAAATGTTCAATATAATCTATTTCATTACACACGTCGTATATAGTATCATGCTCTTTACCTATTTTGTGGAGAAATATCTTCGTCGGGTAAATGTTACTAATTATTTTCCAGTTTAATGTCATGAGTCGTGGTTCCTTAATTTGCTTAATATATTTGCCCCAAATTTCGCTCCACTCAAAATTGTTATACAGACCACTATAATACCTTCCCTGGTGTTTTGCAATGAGGTCTGGGTGAGTGAGCGGGGAAAGCGGGAAACCTTTTCTGTTAGATGTTGGATATGGACGGGTTGGGGGTTAATGCATGTCATTACTACTAGGAGGAATTGATGACGTTTTCCCGGCATGTTTTACGGCAATTTACACGCGTTAACCACACACACAGCAAAGCTGAGTAAACGTCATGAATGTCGTTTCCGAGCAACAGAATATCCGCAAACGACTGTATAAGTTTGCGGTGTGTATCTAAATCACTGCAATTTCCAATTATATAAACAGGTTGTAGCATAATTCCGAGGTTTTGTATAATAATTGATTGTATCCCATTTTGATTTAAAGGGGCTCAATATAACTGCAAGATTTCCCTTCCGTTTTAGTAGTAACATTGGATAATGTTTTCCCATGGAAGAACTTTACCCCGAAATATATATATTTTCCCCGTTTCCTAAATCACTTGTGCAATTTTGGAATGTCGTCGGCATGAAGCCTTAAACATGAAGAAGAAGTCCTTCCGGGAGCTACATGCGTGCGTGCTCGTCATACTGGACTGCCCAAGAGTCTCCCTTGGTTATCTTCTTGAAATGTTTCTATGCGCACCAAGTTTGTATGCTTCAAGGTGACGTCAGTTATTGTGGAACAGTTAAGTGCATCTAGTATGTCACCACACATATATGTCTTAAACGGTAATGCCGGTTCAGGAAAGTTGACAGTTTCGTCACTCAGTTTAAATGTTTCCAACATGTAACCCATACACGTTATATGCTACACGGTGACGCCGGTTCAGGAAAGTGAACAACCTATTCAAACTATTCAATTTTACCAGTATGTCACCCACACATTTTTATACTTGACGGTGACGTTGGATCAGGAAAGTTGACAATTCCATCAATCAGCCTAACTATTCCAACATGTCATTCACATACCTTGATGCTACAATGTGACGCCGGTTCAGTAAAGTTGACATTCCATCGGTACTACGACTTGTCATCCACACACGTTTGTGCTTTACGGTGACGCCGGTTAAGGGAAATTGACAATTACAACAATTAACCTAACTATTCTAACATGTCGTCTACAAGGCTGGTTGTTGTAATTGTCAATTTCCCTTAACCGGCGTCACCGTATAGCATAAACGTGTGTGGATGATATGTGGGAATAGTTAAGGCTGGTTGTTGTAATTGTCAATTTCCCTTAACCGGCGTCACCGTACAGCATAAACGTGTGTGGATGAAATGTCAGAATAGTTAGGCTGATCGCTATAATTGTCAATTTCCCTTAACAGCGTCACTGTATAGCATAAACGCGAACGTGTGTGGATGATAAGTCGGAATGTCGATGGAATGTCATTGTTCCTGAACCGGCGTCATTTGACATTGACATTATTTCGATAGAAAGTTTGGAAAAAACTTGAACTTGTGCGATGAGAAGTAAGCCGATTAATAAATAAACGTTCAAACCTAAGCTACCGACTCTATCTACAAATATGGTATGTCTCCTAGTTAGACAGTGTTGTTTTTTCGTCGTCTTATTTGTGAATTCACGTTTCCATAGGATTGGTTTTAATATCCGCCGTCTCTTTCATAGATACGGATTGAAAGCCAAACTCCCATTGTTGTCCTAATGGGGGCCGGGCATGGTCAATCAATCACATACATGTGGGAATAGTTAAGGCTGGTTGTTGTAATTGTCAATTTTTCTTAACTGGCATCACAACCGTACAGCATTGTGGATGAAATGTCAGAATAGTTAGGCTGATCGCTATAATTGTCAATTTCCCTTAACAGCGTCACTGTATAGCATAAACGCGAACGTGTGTGGATGATAAGTCGGAATGTCGATGGAATGTCATTGTTCCTGAACCGGCGTCATTTGACATTGACATTATTTCGATAGAAAGTTTGGAAAAAACTTGAAATTGTGCGATGAGAAGTAAGCCGATTAATAAATAAACGTTCAAACCTAAGCTACCGACTCTATCTACAAATATGGTATGTCTCCTAGTTAGACAGTGTTGTTTTTTCGTCGTCTTATTTGTGAATTCACGTTTCCATAGGATTGGTTTTAATATCCGCCGTCTCTTTCATAGATACGGATTGAAAGCCAAACTCCCATTGTTGTCCTAATGGGGGCCGGGCATGGTCAATCAATCACATACATGTGGGAATAGTTAAGGCTGGTTGTTGTAATTGTCAATTTTTCTTAACTGGCATCACAACCGTACAGCATTGTGGATGAAATGTCAGAATAGTTAGGCTGATCGCTATAATTGTCAATTTCCCTTAACAGCGTCACTGTATAGCATAAACGCGAACGTGTGTGGATGATAAGTCGGAATGTCGATGGAATGTCATTGTTCCTGAACCGGCGTCATTTGACATTGACATTATTTCGATAGAAAGTTTGGAAAAAACTTGAAATTGTGCGATGAGAAGTAAGCCGATTAATAAATAAACGTTCAAACCTAATACTACTACTACAAGATGCGTACGTATCATCACAAATGGATTGATTTTTTGTCTAATGTGTGACAATATTTGGAAGAAGAAAAAAAAACCTATCTACCGACTCTATTTACAAATATGGTATGTCTCCTAGTTAGACAGTGGTGTTTTTCGTCTGTCTTATTTGGTAATTCACGTTTCAATAGGATTGGTTTTAATATCCGCCGTCTCTTTCATAGATACGGATTGAAAGCCAAACTCCCATTGTTGTCCTGATGAGGGCCGGGCATGGTCAATCAATCACATGCATATAGTTAATTAAATCAAGGTAAACGCTTAACTCCATGAAATGGATGATTCACATAAGCAAAAATAGCTCCCCTATAGCGCTTCATATATTAAGGAATAAATGTTACACATACTACCCCCCCCCCCCCCCCCCCCTAACTAAAAGGTTCCCCTAACATGCCTTATGAGAGGCAAAGAGGCTTATGAGAAAGATAGCTGCACAAAACTGTTACGTATAATATTTGTACCGATTCATATACTATGTAATGTGATCTCCAGATATGTGTAATATATTTGGATAATTCATAGCAAGATAGCTGCACAAAGCTGTTAGGTATCTTTTTGTACCATCAAATATTGGTATTTGCAACAATTCAACAGTAAATAACTGCGCAATTTACATTTTTTATGCAGAAACAAATGGCGGGAACAGTAAGTATTCAAATAGGTTAATTGATTTTGAGTTCCAAATATTATGAATCCTCTCTGCATCCGGAATCAACAATACGTGAATAATCCATGACCATGTGATCGTGAATACAAAACACGAGACACGAGGTTTGGGGTCAGGATTGGTGAAATTGGTATGCTAATATTTTAATTCATAGCCAGGGTGTCATTTATATATACGTGGAAAGATTATTTTGGAGAAATTAATATGCTAATCAAATTTATAGCCTGGTTGTTATTTTTTATACAGGGTGAGTCAAAAAAAAGTTTACCCTGATTGAAAAAAAATCAAAAAAAATATTTTTGACCACAAAATCAAGGCAAACAAAATTTTAAGTGATTGCGCCATTTCTGTGCTATCATCTGGAAAAAAAATCACGCTATTTGATGATACCGTTAAGTAAATATGACTATTTCTGTACAGGAGCTGTTTTTTCACTAAAAACACGGTTTTGAATTTCAAGCTTAACGAGCTTAATAATGTTTACTAGGATTATGATGTAAAGCATTACACATCTTGTTTATTAAAATAATAAGTAAACAATAGACTTGTTCAAAATTGTCTTCTAAAATAGATTAAAACATGAATTGTGGATTAAATCGTATCACCACTGTCAGTTAATAAATAATAATTGCAAGGATTAAATAGTCCGCAAGGGATATTCATAAACATGATAAAACTAGATGAGGATATTTAATAAAAAATTGTCACCAGTGACTATCTGATAATCATACTATAATTTGCCGTATGTTGTATGTATGTATCCATAAGGCTTTCTCATTTTGCGTCTAAAAGCCGTGAACGTCGCACTGATAAAAGATGATTATAATGTGAGTGTTATAAGCTATAAATGGTTGAAAACCGTACAGAATTGACCGAGATATGAGTAAAAAACCATGAAAATCCATGGATACGGGCCGTGTTTGTTTTGTTTATCTTCATGCGTATTGCAACCATGCATTCGGCGCCTAACACATAACGCGGCGTTGTGCGCCGTGCAAAATAAACGCTCACACGCACTACACCCACGCACCCCTACACGCGGCGAGCGGGAAATATTGGAGAAATACGCTGCGCTATGTGACGGGAGTTAGTTAATTTAGGCCTTGAATGTTTATAAGCACACGGGCGGGCGGTGGGGGCGGGGCGGGGACGGCGGGCAAGAGACGGCAGGGGAAGGCCCCGGGAAGGGGGGGAGGGGGGGGGGGGCGGGGGCGAGGGGAGGCCATGAAGTAATGAGGTTTGGGATGCAAGGGGTTACTGAAGAACGCTACGGGAGTTGGTTAATTTAGGCCTTGAAGGTTTAGATCGCACAGTACGGGGCGGGCGGGCGAGGGGAGGCCACGAAGTAATGAGGTTTGGGAGGTAGGGAGTTAATGAAGAAATGTGATACTAAAGTGCGTAACACTAATAGGGAGAGTCACGAAGTGGAAGGAAATAGTGTGGTTAAAAGTATAAACCAGGGGATACAGCTTGGGGAGATGGTTTTAAACCTTAAAAGGTTTAGGCCTTGGGTGTTGAGATAACCACGGTGCGGGGGCGGCAATTTCAGGTAAGGAAATAGGCCTATGCATTATATGTATTCTTACCAATTTCGAGACACATTTTCGTATAGCTACTTATGTGTTATTTCACCGGGGTTCTGTCTGATAGGCGCTACTTACTAGCGGGAGCCCGTTCGAAGAACGGGCGTCCCGCTAGTTTGAATAATAAACGATATAGTATTTTGATAAAATCAATAAACATAATATTGCACTTATTTTTTGTAAATATGTCCGATTAAGTAAAAATTATTCTTGAACCAATCAAAACTTGTCAATGTCCACAGTAAGACTAGTAAGTGATAGTCTATCCCTCTCTTTCTCTCTCTACATGTAAAATGTATTCCTGAAAACAATAATATGAATAGAAACCCACTTGATAATCCAGCATCTTGTTTGGTCTTTCTCCTGATCTTTGAGAGTGTGCTTAGGATGGTTGCACTGAGGGACAATAGACAGCTTTAAGGCCTATTTATGACACAATTACCACACTTTAATCATTTCATAACAAAGGAATTGATCCTTTCGCTGTCGGTATTGTAATTTTTTATTGGTCGTATCTTATGAAATATAATGGTCAAGATCTGGAAGCGTGTTCGGACGTTAAATTTGTCACTTTTATTCAAAACAGCGTAAAATAAGTTTCCCTCGACCAATCTAAACCAGATAAAATTCATATTAAAGCTAATTGATTTGTCTTTATACCGTGGTAATTGTTTTGAAAACAAACGAATACTTTTTTCTAAAAAAAATCGCTGAAGTTGAGTAAACTTTTTTTTGACTCACCCTGTATATGTGATGTGATCTGTGATAAGGTTAATTAGAAAAGTGACTTATGTAAGTTTTTGAAGGTGAAATTTCATAAAAGATGATGACACAAAGTACTGGAGATTAATTTTCTAATTTTTAAAAAAATTTACCCACAATCCCTAGTTCACATTTTGCGACATCCGACGGATTTTCACAGATCGCATCACATATGTATGTGAATTGATTATTTCTTGAAAAGTGGATTTGAAATAATTCTGTTATGTGATGCAACCGATAAATCATTGAGCATAAATCGAGTGGCTCTATTACAATAGAATTGTATGGACCATAAAATAATATGATGAATGCGATGCGTCTGTGCTGGTCATTCCATAATTAAAAATGGCCCCTCAAGACTTACAAAATAACCGAGAATGGCCTCTCTCAATTGTATAGTTAACAATTATGTGATATATAATTTTTAATAAAGTGGGATCAACTATATATGTCAATTGAATTTCTTTTGAAGTAAAGAAATAAAGCAATAATGATTGATATGGGGTTTATTCAGTCATTCATCATAAGGTTAATGGACAGCTTTTGTCATCAAATTATGGTGATAATGGAAAGAAAAGATATATGATCATGCTTATTAGTTATCAATTTCCTCCTCCATTTTAAAGTAAATGGACCGCTATTTTCAATCTATCCAAAATTGTGATCATGAACGCATCAATTAACTCCAAAAGAGCAGATCTACTGTTTTATTCATAAGATGTCGGCGATAAATACAAGCGAGTATTTTTCATAGACCAATTAAGCGATAGGAATGACACATTACGATTGTAAATTGACAACTAAGGGTTGCGCTTCATTTTCAGCGCGAATATTATGGCATCAGTATCGGTGCTTTCCCCGCGTGATGGCGGGGTGTGTTTAGTATTGACACAGCTGCCTAAGACGTGATAACTTGCATCCTAATTCAGATTGTCGATTCATTCACTGCGATTGCTATTATATAACCAGCTCGCTTGTAAACGTTTCAGTGTTATGATTACGTACGGAACATTTACGCGCCAAACTATGTTCCTTCAACATTCTCTAAATTTACAAGACTAGAGATGGCTGTTTTGGTGCTGCTTCTCTTTCTCAGTGCGATGCAATTTGGACCGATGTCGATGACACACGTGCCGGTGAAACACGAGGTTTATACGCGGCCCGGTGACCTGATGCTCGGGGGTCTTTTCCCGTTGCACGACGAAGATTGCTGGACTCTCCGAGAACTTGAGACGTTGCATCGAATGGAAGCCATGGCGTACGCCGTAGAGTTAGTCAATAACATGACGGGTCCAAACGACATCCTTCCGAATATCACTCTCGGTTTTGAGATTTACGACACGTGCTCTTCCGAGCCGGTGACGTTGTCCAACGGACTGCGCTTTGTGAGATATCTGGACATCCGGGATTGGCACTGTGAGATACTGGACTACCACAACGATGGGGATAGTAGTATAGGCGGTAACTTTACCGCATCTGATCATGTGCCTGTTATAGGGGTCATTGGAACAGAGTCCAGCTCAACCACCATAGCTGTAGACCAGATGTACGGTGTATTCCACCTGCCGCTGGTGAGTTATTTCGCCACCAGCGATGATCTTTCAAACTCCAATCTTTTCCCGTACTTTGCACGTGTCGTACCGCCGGATACCCTCCAGGTACAAGCAATTGTTGACATTCTTATTAGGTTTGAATGGAGTTATGTAACATTTGTATACTCGGATGACAGTTACGGGAGGAATGCTATTAAATACTTTAAGAAACTCATCAAAGATCTACCCATATGTTTAGCGTGGGAATTCGAGATAGAAAGTGATTTTGAGAATTCTTACTTGGATTTCATGATCGAGACAATTATGAGTAACAAGAATGCACGCGTGGTGATATTGTTTGCTCAGATAGCTGACGCTAACAACTTTTTGTCGGCGATGAATCGCACAAATGCCATTGGCAAGCTACAGCTTATTGGTAGTGACGGATGGGGCATGAGCATCTCGGAGATCGAACCCGAGAATCATGCAGCTGCAGACGGTTCCATCAAGACCCACTTGAGTGACGAGATAGTGTACGACTTCGAAAGATATTTCCGGAGACTGAACATCACCAATCGACGGTCTAATCCATGGTTCGCCGAGTTCTGGTACCGATATCTGAACTGTTCGCAGCATCTATCTAAGCTGCCGTGTTTGAACGCATATCGCAAAGGATTTAGCGAAGAGAGCGGTGTGTCTCGCGTTATCGATAGCGTCCTAACATATGCTCACGCCTTGAATGCCCTTCTGCGGGACAAGTGTCCTAAACTGCGTCCTATTTGCGTCAAGGCTGCCAGGAATGTTAACAATACCTTATTGTTTTCATACATAAAGAACATCAATTTCACTGGATTCACTGGGCGCATTTCTTTCGATAGTCAAGGCGATATGAGGGGCATGTATGAAATAGAAAACATACACTGCTCTAATCAATCCTATAATTGTACCTTAGTCTTAGTGGGTAATTGGAACTCGCTTGAGGATGGACCGGAAAAGCTCACTATCAAAGCAGCTAAAATAAAATGGGGCGTGAAAAGCACGGTTGAAAGTAGACACGTGGAGGTTATTCCACGTTCGTACTGCAGTGATCCCTGCCAGCTGGGCCAAGCTACAATTCACCACGGGGATGGCTGCTGCTGGACTTGCTCCAACTGTAGCGGCAATTCTATCACCAGAAATAAGACAGTATGTGAGGAATGTGGCTCATTTTATGCCCCGAATGACGCCCGCGACACCTGTGTGAAAATCGTGCCGTCCTACACAAAATGGACGGATCCGTACGCGGTCGTCATCGTGACAGTGGATTGTGTCGGACTTATATGCGCTTGCTGCGTGCTATTCTGCTACGTTATGAACAACAGTCACCCATTGATCAAAGCGTCCAGCAGAGAGTTGAGCTACATGATGCTGGTTGGCGTGTTCTTATCTTATCTGTTAGTGTTCAGTTTTATCGCCAAACCGTGTCCGGTGAGCTGTTTTATCATCCGTATTGGATACATAATGTGTTTTACCATAACGTATGCGCCTATTCTGACTCGAGCCAATCGGATTTATCGGATATTTAAGGCGGGAAAACGGTCGACAAAAAGACCCGGATGTATAAGTCCGCATTCTCAAGTCTTCATCGCTTCCGGTATTGTTATGGTTCAGGTAAGGCGAAGCTGCGAGAGTAATACACTGAGCTCTAGAGTAAATATGACTTTTACTCTAGACTTTAACGTTCGAGTAATAGTTTGCATTGTCCAGCGTATAACTATTCATGACAATGTATTACAATAGGTCCTTTTCGGACACGGCAACGATGTATCGGTTCAGTTTTCGTTACTTATACGGTGGATGATGGAAAATGTTACTCCGTCGAAATATAAACGAAGACAATTTTATCATGGTCTACCATTTAACAACATTGGCTGTTTTGCATCACAAGAGTGAGCATTTACATGTCGTGACCCCTAGAAATAAGGCACGAAAAAAATTGTTGTGTTGCCCTCAAGTGTCAAAAATCTTAGTCGGGTTGGTCAGTCAATTTTCCTTCTTTTTTTTGCTGACAAATATTACCTACCGACCGTGGTTCATGACAAGACACAATTGGTAAATGTAAATTTGACTAAAGTTTCTATCGTGATAATAGTTTAAAAGCAATCTATTCAAGCAAACTTATTCATTTCAAGCAGAAAATAGAAGTATTTTGACACATTGGGTGAATTTTACATCTTAAATTTTTTTAAAAGATTAAAAAAATTGCGACCCTGATTTTTGAAATTTTAGGGTCCGCTGCTGAGGGAAAACAACCATTTCATTTGCCTAATTGATGATTGAAAGACCGTGAGCCAACCTGTGACTACTATGAGTAACCAAGCAGGATAGGAAAGTCTAATTGAACTCTATCATACTGGTATTCTACATAAGGGAAGCAATCAAAATTTATTCAGTTAAAGCAATTGATTCCGAACACCGGATATTTGTAGATGATTTTCATAGTATTTATGACAGATCACGTACATTGAACAGACGTTTAAGTTCTTTAATAAAAACACTGATCGTTGTACATCCGTGTAGTTTTCATATCGTATTCATGTTAATTTCTTCAAACTTACATTTGTGTTTTCATATTTTATTTTTTTCTACACAGGGTGGAATTAATCTGGTATTTCTCCTGAAGACACCTCCACAGGCCAACGAAGAAGCAGTCGACGGTCAGGTAGAGTTAACCTGCAAAACTGACCACGTGGAACTCGTGGTATCCCTCAGTTACAACCTAACCATCATCATTCTCTGCAGCGCGCATGCGTTCATGACACGCAAGGTGCCGACCAATTACAACGAGTCTCGTTTCATCAGTCTCAGCGTGTACACGACTCTGGTGATATGGTTGGCGTTCATTCCGTGTTATTTTATCGTGCCGTTTTCTCACCTGCAAGTCATTGTGATGTCGTGTGCTATGATAGTTAGCGCCACTGTGTCGCTGACCTTTATGTACGTGCCTAAACTATACGCCGTGTATTTTGTGCGTGATATTGACGTTCACGTAGGAACATATCGAGAGAGCCGTTCCGTTGATGACACAACCATTGACCACCGCGGCCATTCGATAACGGTGTTCGGTAGAAATGTTAAATTCCCGCTACGCAGCGTTGCCACAGTTGCACCGGAACCGACGAAACCTATTAAACCGGAAGTAAATGTACCGCCCGCAATGGTTGCTAATGAAACCGGACCGATAGAGGGCGTTGTAGTGAACTGCAGTCCGAATTTACAAGAAACAGATAGAGGCAAAGAATAACGAATTTTTGACAATTTGATCTCCATTTCGTCACGCACCAAATTCAACACGTTTCATCCTTCGAGAATAAATCTATTCAAAGATAATTATATATTAATATTATATCGATCAAAATATTTTGTTATTCTATTTTCTCTGTCAATAAAATGAAAGATCCTGTATGGTTCTTCAAACACGCAATAAACCTGGGGGTATGTAATGTTCATACTGAATAGTAAATATGCGTAGGGAAGGACAATGGGGGAGATCAAGAAAAAAATAACTACGTCCAATTCTGTTTGTCCCTCTTGAATTTAATTAAGAAAGAGAGGGACAATCTTTCTTTTAAAATGGTGTATTATTAAAACTATGATCCTTCAACTGGGCTTCTTTGCGAAGAATGAGACATGGCGAAAACATACAATGTGCGTTTATTTTGCTACTTTTATACTCAAATTGAGTTCTGAATTATGTTATTCACGCAGGCACTCTTTTATTTTGCCATAACTGTAGATAGCATAACCATGATAACCAAATCGTGTACGGTGGTGTTCTCCCCTTTCCACTCCTTCGATTGACTTCAAATTCGCTGTGTAAGTCCGTGTGGGTCCAACGATGAACCAATTTATGTTTGATTTTCTTGATTTGGGTTATATTTTGTAACATATCGCGTATACGCTGGGCACTCAATAGTATACATTTTTGGAAAGGAAATGAGTCAGAGAATCCATTTCTGAACTTGAGCAAGGTATATAATGGTTCATTGCGGACCTAGCTGAAAACATTACTGTTATCGATTGCCGGGATTGATTGATAGGTAATAGAGAGGGATATCTATGCCGTTATTTCTATTGATTGTTGATGATTAATTGATTCTAATCTCTAGAGCTTCACGAACAAGTCGCATACCAAGATTGGAAACCTGTGCAATGCATTTAGATTTGTACCAGAGTGGCTCATGACCTTCTTCAGACGCATGTTCAGCCAGTGCCGAGCTATCTTTTTTGCCTTGTAATGTATATATAGATAGCTCTTTTGTGTTCAGTCAATCTGACTTTTAAAGGCCTTTTGGTTTGACTAATATAATATTGTTCAAATGATCTTTACAGATAAGTGACCGCACCACTGTTCAATATTTGATACCAACCTTAACCCTCAATGCAAAGTTAGACATCTGTATCAATATTCGATACCAACTTTAACCCTCATTGCAAAGTTACGCATCTGTATCAATATTCGATACCAACCTTAACCATCAGTGCAAAGTCAGGCATCTGTATTAATATTCGATACCAACCTTAACCCTCAGTGCAATGTTTAAGCATTTGTATCGAAGCATCTGGATTAAGTTTGGTATCGATAATCGATATCAACTTTAACCCAAAGTTGGAAAGTCCGGCATTAGCATCAAAACCAATCCAATTCGACACCCTCTATTCATTCCTAAAATGTGAGTGGAGTTCCTTTCACCACTACTTTCGGTTCCTCAATGTCTCTCTTACTCTGAATCAACTGCAGCTCTCTCTGGTATCCATTGGGTTGATTTCCTTCGCCTGCAAGGGCTAAACAAGAAAAGAAGACACCTGCTGGATGAAAACACTTTAAGGACAGAGATTGACGATCAACTTGGTTAGGGACGCACCATTAGATACTCAGGAGGGCGGCATGGAAGTTTTCTTGCCGCCTTTGCAACAAACAAAAAATGTTACGGACTTCGGCGGCGATTTTCAATAAATAAATCAATCAATCAATCAATCAATCAATCAATCAATCAATCAATCGATCGATCAAACGATCAATCAATCAATCAATCAATCAATCAATCAATCAATCAATCAATCAATCAATCAATCAATCAATCAATCAATCAATCAATCAATCAATCAATCAATCAATCAATCAATCAATCAATCAATCAAGCAATCAATCAATCAATCAATCAATCAATCAATCAATCAATCAATCAATCAATCAATCAATCAATCAATCAATCGATCAATCGATCAAACGATCAAGCGATCAAGCGATCAAGCGATCAAGCGATCAAGCGATCAAGCGATCAAGCGATCAAGCGATCAAGCGATCAAGCGATCAAGCGAGCAAGCGAGCAAGCGATCAAGCGATCAAGCGATCAAGCGATCAAGCGATCAAGCAATCAAGCAATCAAGCAATCAAGCAATCAAGCAATCAAGCAATCAAGCAATCAAGCAATCAAGCAATCAAGCAATCAAGCAATCAAGCAATCAAGCAATCAAGCAATCAAGCAATCAAGCAATCAAGCAATCAAACAATCAAGCAATCAAACAATCAAACAATCAAACAATCTAGCAATCAAGCAAACAATTGATAAATCAATCAATCAATTAACCCATCACGCAAACAATTAACCACGCAAGCAAGCAGGCAGACAGACAGAAAAGCAAACAAGGAAGCAGGCAATTAAGCAAGTAATTCCTTATGAAGCAAGTATTCAAGTACGGGTAGTCAAGCACTAAGCATGCTAAGCAAGCAGATAATCAGGGTAACTATACCTTTTGCATGTTTGTGCGTTCTCATGATGATTGCCTGCACAGTCGATAGTGTCGTCTCACAGGCTAGCTGGAAAAGGTAAAATAATTGAATAGAAAAACAGATGAAAGAGAAAAGAGAAAATGCAACACTTACGTCACTACAATGTATGTCCCAACCTGAACTGTGCCTCCTAGGTGGATTCCACTGAAAAATATGATTGGTCAGTTCAAAAGATTTCTTGAGCAACACCAGCATGCTTTACTTTCATCACATGACCACTGATTTCTGTCACCAGTGTCTACTGTGGTTCTCATAGACATTACATTGCAAGGAAAGGCTTATAATGTTGTTAAACGAGAGTCTTATAGAAAATCCTGCTACAAGTAGTACAATTGAAGTGGCTTCAATTCAGTCCTCTCTTGTTTTCTTATAAACCCTTTATTTTTTGAATAACACATTTTAGTTGATATTCATTTTTTAAAAATATATATCTGTGGCCAAGATGCCTTTATGTAGGCCTACCATGTATTATGAAGGTGGACGTCAGATGATCTCCAGCTGTTTATCACTTTAACTCATGTTTTGCACTGGTTTTTGGGGGAACCTTGTTGGTACCGTAGTGGCTCTGAGCATGCCGGGCTATACAAGAAATTTTCTTTGGGTCAGTTGAGAGAAGATCGAGCAGAAAAATGTAATTGGCATTACAAGCATGAGCCAATAACTCCATAACAACATGACAATGTTTTTAAAAAATGACATGTTTCACCAAAAAAATCAAAACAAAAAATAAGTAAATTTAATAATTTTCAAATCAGTTTCAAAATTTCAAATTTTGTTTGAAATTGTTCGAAACAAATAATACAGTTTTCTTCCTTAAAATTAATTGATTTTTCTTTTGAAAATTAAAAAGAAAAGACATCAGGATCAAAAGTTAATAATCGGGCCGTAGAACAGTTTCCCCGTTCGTCTGAGGAATAATCTCATTACATACGCAAAATACTAAAACATCCAAATAATCTATATCCTGGTATGTTTACCTGTAAATCATTCGGGTATTTATGTGTCCACACTAGAAGCAAGGCTGTGAATAAATCTCCAGTGCCTGTTAAATGACAATCAACTTTGCTGTATTCTATCCTGCAGCCAGTCTTCTTGCCATCTGAAAAGCATTATATACACCAAATCAACAACTTCGAAATTTGCCAAATTGGCGCCAAATGTTTGTGCAACAAGTGAGGATTCAAACATTAAAGCGTAATATGTATTGAGAATTGAACAGGATGGAAAGAAATACTAAAAGCAAATACTAACCTTGCTAGACATACTCTACACTCGTTTTATTAAGCCTATAGGAAGAGAATGGCTATAGCTACGAAATTCCATCACGGATTTTAAAATTATTCAGATCTTGAATGAGGATAGCTAATATAATGCTGTCGTATTAGATGGAGGTGGGGAGTCAGAATGGTTGAAGATGAGAGCGGGGGTGACAAAGGTGATTCGGTATCGGGTTTTAACTTTATAATGGAAGTGAATGTAACAAAAGGAAGAAATACCAAAATCGGATAGAAATTCCTGTAAAATTAGAAGAGCTGACCTCAACCAGTCAGTAAGATCAAATTAAAATATGCGAATTTTTAAATTCGTGTCCGACTATGGGGGCCGCCATTTTGTTTTAAAAGTATATTAGTGTCCCGGATGTACACAGTTAAGTATATAGCAATTAAAGGGCTTTTTTGGCTGCGGGGAAATTCTATTAATTCGGGGTATGTTAAAACTTATGAATCCGATAGTTAAATGTATTTACTAATGTTTCACCGACGGCAAGAAAAATCTATCGAAGGCAAAAGGAGTAAAAAGTGATTTTAAACCAAAAAAATGGAACAAATTCGTTCGTGTAAGAGGTGGTTTTGTCATTAAAAATGACGTCATTTGTTTTTCGGGGTCAATTGAACGCACAAAATATCATCTGGAATCGAGTTTAAGTCAAATTTAGTTTATTTAATGATAAACTGGGCACTTCATTCAAGAAAAGGTAAAAAACAGGCGTTATTAGCAGCAACTATAATGACGTAATTTTAGAAATGGCGGCCTCCATGAATCGCCGCACGAATTAAAAAAAATCGTATTTTTTTATTCGATCTTACTGACTGTCAACAGATGATAGACCCATTTTATCGTAATAACCACCAATGGTGGCGGAAGCAAAAAGAAATAGGAGGGGGGTTGGTCAAGCACATATTTTGCCTGATGATATTGACACATGTAGAAAATACGCATGAAGCGCGTAAATATGTATTTTTTAGGCGGGATCGTCTCCCCACACGAATATGTTTGCCCCCCCCCCCCCCCCCCCCCCCCCCCCCCGCCTTCTTGCGGCGCCGCCTATGAACCACATTCCAAAACGAATAATCGGTTTTGCCAGACGTTGCAGATTCAAAAATGAACTGGAAATAATATAATAATAATAATGGCTATATCTTGCTAGACGTCCCGTACGGAATAAGCTGTGTACTACTACAACACATATTAGTTGCTCACATCAGGTAACGGGACGTTTAGCAAGACATTTCCATAATAATACTGAAAATACGGTGGAAACAAGACGAGAATGGCTTCCATGAGCTATATTTTGCTAGACGTCCCGTACGGAATAAACCATGTACTATGACTACAACACAGTTTAATTGTTGTGAGCATGCGCACATCTGTTACGGGGCGTCTAGCAAGGCATTTCCGCTTCCATGAGCTTACCTTTTATAGACGTTGCCAAAGTAAGCATTTTGTTTGGATGTTGAGGTATATCCAGACTACTGATAACGACTGTTTTTGCACCCATATCATGCAACGCCTGCATAGCGTCAATAGCATCTGATGCACTGGTAATCTTCATGCCACTCAATAACCTGTAAACAAACAAACACACACCAACATCCAAACTGGTTAGTGCAAAAGATCACAATATGTCAGGCAACGAAAGTTACACGTGTGCTGAGTCAGATACTGCAATCCTAGAAAAAAGTTTTGGAACTCTTACTTGCTAATGACGGAAAACTAACACCCCCTCTCCCCGTGCAATGTTGAGAAATGTCAATGTCTTCAGCAGTTATTCAAGGTGTCCCAACATTGATTGATGGGGTGTGGAGAAGGGAAAATTGTTGTTTAAGATGTCCTCTTCAGTTCTTAACAAAATCAACATCATTTAGAGATCACTGGTTAGTGGAAAATATCATGTCCGGGCACGACAAGTACACAGGTAGTGAGGCGGAGGATTGAAGTGTTCAGCTGAAAAGTGGACGTGCTGTTGTGAAGAAGAAGACAATTGCATTGTCAATGGTTGTCGACCAAAACCAAACGAAACGACGGGACACAATCAGAGGTTGCTTCAATGTAATCCCTGCATGCAGTAGAAAAGCACTGTTCACTGAGATAATTCAACCCCTGATATGCATCGAAATATAAAGAAATATCATGGTCCATTAGAGGAACTAATAATGGAGACTTTCATATCTGTACATCAAAATATGAATTGGGATTCTATTTCTTAATACAATGATACCAAATAATGTTGAAAAATCTCCATGATTAGTTCCTCTAATGGACCATGACGTTTCTGTACATTACAATGCAAATCAGGCGTTGAACTGTCTCCATTATCACAATGCACCGTGCCTTTCTACTGCATGCTGGGACTACATTTGAAGCAACCTCTGGGACACACTAAATCTTTGTCGTCGTGACAAAATATACAATACAACGCTTCCTCGTCTGCGAGAAAGGTATGACATTTTCTACATAGAAATCTATTATGATGCAACCCGTCAGAAATACTTTCTTTTTAAAGTTCATGGCTCCAACAGAGCGCCCTGTCAAACCTCTATAAACCGTGAGGCGGATGATAACGTTATTGCAAACGAATCTAAATTGGCACTTTTAGTGCTCTACATAATGATTTTTTACATAGGGAGGTAATCGAAAGGAATAGGTTTTTTAGCAAGAAAGTTATATATTCTATACCCTTGTTGGACTTTAAAGTGTGTTTCAGTTGACAGAGTTGATCACCGGGTTTCACGTAACACCGCACAGACATGACAGGCAAATAGCAAATCCCACTACAAATTAACAATTTCCACGAGAAACGGGAAATGGCAAAGGACTGCAATGAAATGACAAAGGAAAGTATTTTCACTTATTGACTCCATTTGACCCATAGATGACATTTAATCTAAATATATATAAAAATATAAAGACAAGTAAACACAATTACTCCTCTACTTCGATCTATTGCATTAGGTGTAACGAGATCTGGTATCGGTAGTTAATTGTGTCTGATAGAGCGTGTTTCTACTGGGGCACTGCAACGTTAACGGCAAATTTTACCGGTAAGATGTAAGTTTTTAATCCCTCCTGTTTCGACTCGCGAAAAGTTACCGCTAAGTTCATCGATCCTAGTCGATGGGCCACTACATTTGACCTTTTGTTGTACCAAACAATGCCGCCCCCCTGAAAAAGATTGCCTCACAATGCGTATAATCCAGTGTGGAACATAACGTTAAGATTAATCGGGTGGCTGTTTCTACTGGGCAAACTTACCGGTAATTAACGTTAAGTTCCCTAGTAGAAACACGCTCATAGACAGGTAGAACCAACGATGATTCTGGCAAATAAACAAAACATTCTATTGTTCGATCCCAGACCCCACTCGCACATAACTGTAACCCCGTTTGGTCGGTAATAACCTATACAGTTTGTGTATATTCTCAAAAACATCTGAACACAAGAAATAAGCTCACTCACTCTGCTTCGAATGCATTAGGCGTAATGAGGTCCGATATCGGTATTAATTCCTTCTGGTAGATAGTCACGACTTGCGATGATTCAGGCATATAAAGTTTGCCATCGTCTCCTAGAAGCGGATCACACACGAAAATTAATGATGGATCCTTTTCTTTTAGATCCTTGCTTATTTTAACGACTTCGGTGATTAAATCCTGGGTTCCACAGAAACCTGTAGTTGGAAGAACCAAAGGGTTGTAGCACCAATACTTAAAAGTCTTATTGTGTTCTTTAAAAATTCATGAACCTAATGATATCTTGAAAGCTGGCTATGGGGGCATCCGGGGATTGTTTTGATATTTATTTTCGCTAATAGATGGCAAACAATATGTTGATGAATGGTCAGTGAGGATACATTAATGAATTATTGAATACCCGAAGTATTCCCGTACATACAAGCAATACATGATCTGGAAGTTATTATGCATCAAGGTTGGTACTGTGTCTACTGTCTATTATTAAAGGTATTAAAGGAGGTGTCCCGCAAGCATAAAGGTGTGCATTATATGTTAGAAAAATAACTATCGAGCCCAACGTTTATAATTATATAGAACAAAACACCACACTTATGACAAAAACAAATAAAAACCGCAATCTCTCAACATGCACTTTTTAAAATTCGCGGCGATCGAAAGTCCCAGTGTCGATGATGTCATAGTTATACAATGTACATGCGCAAATTTTAGCACCGATACCCATGACGTCATCGACACCGGGACTTTTGATCGCCGCGAATTTTAAAAAGTGCATGTTGAGTGATGGCCGTTTTTATTCATTTTTGTGACTATGGTGTTTTGTTCTATATAATTACGTAATTTCGGCTCGATAATCATTTTTCTAACAAATAATGCTTAATGTTGTGCTTGCGGGACCCTTCCTTTAAGTCATGGACCCTTGCAGCTTGATAGACTGGGTCCCCATGTCCCTCTATATTATCGCAATATTTAAGAATCAGCACCCTCGCAGGCTCCGGTCCTGTGAAAATAGTGAAGACGGGAAGTATTCAGTCCAGTTAGTCGGTGGTCAATCAATAGTTTGATATGCCGGTGTAATGACGTTACCTGATGAATGAGAGTCTTTACTAGGCATATAATTATTAACTGTAGGCCTACGCGTTTTATACTTTTTTCAACAGCAGTAGGTTCTTAGCTTCGACTACAAGGTTATGGATCATCTATCCGGGAGCTACGCTGCAAATGTGTTGTCAACGAAATAGTTGGGCAATCATTATACTAATTTGTTGGTTCAAAATATTGACTGTTGGTCAAACAAAATCATTGCCCATGGTAAAACGGCTGGGCAGTGTTTTCAAAATTATTGGTCACTAGCAGGTACTAAGTTTGTTCTATGAATTTATGCCGCCCACAGCATTTTCATTTTTCAAGGCTTTTGTCACGCAATACAACATTTCCTGAGTTTGGGTACTTGTGTCCAATTGTTGGGCAAACTTCAAAGGATGTCATTTTCATTTTCTGCAGAATGATGGACACGGCTGCTGACGTACGAGAGCTCTTAGAAGAATAGGGCCTTGGATCGCTGGCAGAAATCTTCTCAGGTAAGATGTAAAATAGAAACCCAAAATATAATATATAGGCCCTAATAGAAACATCCGAGCCATGGATTTGAGTACTGCACACTTTTGTTTCAGTAAATGACCACACAAAAGAGCGTAGCACGTTAATACTGTATTTAATGTTCATATAATAAGCTTATTAAGTTGAGTCTATTCACTGCACAAAGTAGTGTGCATGTTTGATTAGTCTCACCTTTTTCAACGGATATTATATTTGTGTTTTCCTGTTCAAATCTTTACCTGAGAAGGTCACATTTGTTTCTAAGAGGTCTCTATATCGGTGTCTGATGCGTCTACTGTTGGTCCCAACAGAAGAAAAGTAAAGAAAACGTTTACCCAACAAATAAGTAACAGTTGCCATATTTGTTGGGCAACAATCTTTGACCATTCTTGCCCACCGTTGGGTCAAATATCAACAGTACCGGTATTAACAAGTGCTTTAAGTTTAACCAACAGTTGGTTGCGAACTTGCCCATCTCTTGGTCAATCAATACAATTATCTACAGAATTGGGTAAAATGTATCCAGCATTGGTCTCTTGGTCAAGTTATTGCTACATGTTGGGTAAAATGTTTGACCAACTAGATAATCAAAGTATTTGCCCAACTATTGGATAAAACCCAACAGCTGTTGGTTAAGATTTACCCAATAATGTTTACTGTTGATATTTGACCCAACGTTGGTCAAGAAAGTTTGGCACTTTTTGATCAACTAGAATTGCAGTGTAGAACTCTCAGCTATGGGGAAGGGCGTCAAATTTCTCACACCGGGCTATTAATTCCTAACAAACTACCTGTTAATAGATGTGAATAATCAATTTGATTCAGCCGTAGTCCTTCGTAAAGTCTTCTCAGCTGATCACCGGTGTAACAAAACGCCCTCATTTGGTCGTAGCAATGGTTGTTTGATTGCGCTGAGGTATGGATTTCATCCACCTCATAACCTGAAAGCTGTCATTAAAGATATTAAAATTATAATTATATTTTTTTATAGGGCCGTATTCTCGTACTAAACACAAGTTAGACACTTTTTAGTGAGTCATAGACGCGTATTCAAGTTGAACACATTTTCGAGAATTACGTCTAGTTAAACGATGTGTCTAAAGTCAAAGTTAGACGCGTGTTTAGCTTAAAACCGTGTTTAACTACGTACGAGGATACGGGCCTAAGTATTCAAATGCGACATGTTCAAATGGGAAATAATTTTCCTGAGATACTAGCTGGAGGCAATGTTTGAATATGTTTGAATACCACCCCTTACAATGTATCGTAAAATGCTGGTTACGGCTCTACCAGTATATTTGAATCGACGTTTTGTTGTACAAAGGGGGCTGATTTTTCTTAATCCCTATAGTTTTAGGTGTAAGTTCATACATGTCATACAATTGTAAAAATATACAAATCCAGGTTTTTATCATTATTGAGGGCGCAGACTCCAACACATCTCTTCGTGTACCTTTAACGCTCCATCAAATTCACTACCAGAAGTTTGAAGCGTGCAGTGTCAACATAATCAGTTACAACTAGCAAAGTGCATTATCTAACAAAGGAATGTAAAATGACCAATAGAAAGGTCACCGATCATTTGGACCGTGCACGGTTCAGACTTCCAGCATTGCATTTGTAGATATAATACTCTCTTAATTCCAAAGATTGAAAATTCAATCTAAAAGATTGACTTTTCAATCTTTCATAGATTGCCGTGAGGGAACAAACTTTTAAGTTTGACATTCAATCTTTTTTTGGATTGGAAGGTTTCAATCTGGAAAAGATTGAAAGTATCAATCTATTAGATTGAAGGTATCAATCTATTAGATTGATATGATCAATCTAATTTGGATTGAAAACATTTCCAATCCAGAATTTAGATTGAACTATTCAATTTATTGGATTGAAAGTTTTAATCGTTTTCGATTGAAAAGTTTTCAATCTGTAGTAAAAGATTGATATATTCAAGCCTAATATTGATATTTTCGTACACACGAATAAATGACTGGCAATTGGAAGAACAATATTCTTGGCCTTTTATAGACATTCTCCCAAAAATTGTTCATGTGTACAGTTTTTTTTGTGAATTAATGTTCTTACTTGCCATTTAATTATGAAATAGGTTATGTTGCAGATCGAATCATTTATTGAAATGTATGAATATACAATCCAAAGTATTTCGAAACCAATATGACCTACCTAAATGCGCATGTGTTGAATTCAATCTTTTTCTAGATTGACACTTTAGTCGAGATTGACGGTACAAACACACGTGTAGAGTGCAGTAATATGTATCAATCTTTTTCCAGATTGACTCAAAGCTACTCATTGTCACGAGTTTTTATCATGTTTTCAATCTAAATACAATCTAATAGATTGAGAAACAAGGTCTTCTAAAAGACTGGGTGGACAAGTGTTTTTAGTGTCAAAAGGATGAGAAGACTTGGAATGGATCTGTTGAATTTTGTGGAAGTCGGCAAGAGGATCACTAGTGTGTTGTTTCTGGAAGGAAATCACCGAGACGTTATGTGAGCGATATGTGGTGAAGTTTATGGAGAAAAAAAAATTAAAAGAAAAAATATCATAATTTATAATTTAATTTAAATTCCAATGTTTATTAATTACGAGAAAAACGTAATTTATGACAGATTCAAAAATGCAACAAAATAACTTGGATTTCCCGGGGCGTAATTATTAATAGTCAATCGTTCTGTAAAAATAAATCACGAACATCACAACACAACAGCCGAATCAAAAAAAGAAAATCGTGATAATTTATATTCATTAAACAAAAAAATTAAAAAATTATTAATAGATAAAAAAAAAGAGTTTCGTTAATAAACAAACTAATGATATTGTAAGTAATTAATATAATGGAACATCATTATTTTTTATGACATAATAAAGTGCTCCTCAGCTGAGTCGAACGACGTAATTTATGACACATTTTGTAAAAATAACATTAAATAAAGTGCTCAATCGTACCCCAAAAAAAGTCTCGTTAATAAAACAAAATATTGATCTTGTAATTAATTAATATAATGGAACATCAAAAAGTACCAATGTATTATACAAAAAAAAAGTGACTCCACGCGGATTTGACCTGGGTTTTCCGCGTGATAGGCAATGATATCAACCACTACACCACACATCCTCATTACTTTCAATGGAGTTACAATGAATATACATCATTCAGACTCTCACTCAATAAACTAAATCGAAAATTAAATGTGATTTATTTATTATAAATTAAAGACTACATTGTAAATTAGAGCACCATATTATTAACAGGAATAGACACATTTAATATAAAATATAATAAAAATATTAATTTCGCACTGAATAACTGAATTTGGAGGTATTTTCGGTTTTATTACGACCAAACTGGTCTCTATGGTGTCCAAGTTTTAACTTGTCCACCAAAAAGTTAATCTGTAAAAGACGGACATTTTCAATCTTTTGATTAAAGGGAGTATCCGTGAACAGCAATGGATAACGAGACTCTGGGAATGAGGATGTACCATGAAATAAGCCACACTATTTCCCATGTGACATAGTAATGGCCAATGCGCTGGCATGATTAATTCTTGAACATTCATGAATATTCATGAGTATTATCATAAAATTGAATAATAAACTCTCACCTGCAATGGAAATGTACTGGATTTGTCGCCGCTATAGCCACTCACCGTGTGTGGTTGAATTGATAAAACACGAGGATAAGAATGCGCCATGGTTCTATATTCTATAAGAATAAAATATACAATGAAATCAAAATGTATTTATTTCCAAATAATAAAATAAATGTCTTGTTTTGAGGTTTTATAGCTCGTGGTCTGCTATAGAATGTGTCCTTTGTAACACAAACCCCGCTGCTCCCCGTCTTTCAAGATTGTGTGTGTGCAGAAAGTGGTTCCAACAACACTCTTTTCCCGCAGGCCTCCTGATCAAACGTTATACCCAAAGATGATTTCTTGAGCATGCTTCACTTTTCATCACATGACCATTGATTTCTGTCACCAGTGTTTATTGGTTCCCATTGACATTACATTGCAATGAAACGTAAGGCTTATATAATGTTGTTAAGCGGGGGTATTTAAGAACATCCTGCTGCAAGTAGTACAATTGATGTGACTTCAATTCAGTCCTCTGTTTTTTTCTTCATAAAGACCTTTATTTTTTAAATGACACATTTTTAGTTGAGATTCAACTTCATTTCATATCTTCATACTCTGTACCATGTATTGTGAAGGTGGAGGTCAGGTGATCTCCAGCTGTTAATTACTTTTACACATGCTTTGCACAGTTTGTTAGACAAATTCCTGTTGGTACCGTGGTAGTGGTGCTAACAGACTTTTGTTCCATAGTGAGCAAGTCGCCCTCCCAACCCACCCTGGTTCCATTCCTGCACATAATTCTAACGTTTCATGCTCACCTCATCACCTCATCAGTATAATTGACAATAGTGTTTTAACCGCAACATAAAATGTCTGCATCCAATGCAATATGATTGAAATTGAAGCACCTGATGATTGATGATATACATTATTTTATGCTCAACTTCATAATTTCAAATTGATGTAAACAACTGATGCAGCCAAGGAATCGGGCTATCACGAGCTTACGAATACCCTACCATTCCCATAGTATTACGTAGCCTTTACAGCCTGCATATTTTCATTCGGGCAGTTAATACGACATTGGCATTTTTAAAACATATGGTGGAGAGTAAACTATAGTGTAGCTACTAAACTACTCCAATCAAACCATGATGACACCTGGTGTTAGATTTTGAAGTATTCTGCTGGTATTTTTGGCTTTGCATTTTGTAATATGCGTTTAGATATATACCGTATGTTGTATCTGTTCATTTGGCTAGTCCATTTAAAATCCATACAACCCCTGTGTGGTTCATGACCGTAACACTTTCCACGCGGCAGGCGTCTGCATGCAGACGACATTCCAAAATGTCACAAAATGTTTCAAAATGTCAACATTATTGAATTTTACCATATTTGGAATCACCATGAAAGATGCATTGACATAAGTTCAAATATGCTTATCATTTGGTTCAGTATCATTGAGATAGGCCTTGACATCAACATTGTACGCAGGAGTGGGGGTGACACTTTTCCTTTAATCACACGCAAGTGTTCCAAGACTTTTTTCCAGGATTGTAGGCCCTAAAGCACTCAGGCACATTGTCTGATTATTGAGGGAGGGTGTAAAACATCAACATCGTCACCATTTTATGATGGAAGTGATCAGGAAAAACCTTTTGCTCCCTTTCTCCATTCCTCCTTCTCCCCTCTCCCTGTGTCCTTATTTAGCCCTTTGTCATCCCTATTTTAGTTGTCCAAGAGGAGGGGGAGAAGGAGGAGGCACTCAGTTTCTGAGAAATCTGTTTTGTATATTATAGTAAAACCAATACTAGTATAGCCGCGTGGAAAGTGTTAAAGGGGCTTGCGGATCTCAAGTGTTTGTCTACCTTATGACTACTCTATCTATAAGCCTGAGACATTTTTTGAAGGGAAAAGTTCACGATCTCCGGGGATGGGGTCCAGGGAGCGATATTATTTACCGTAACCAACATTTGAAACATTGACGGAATAAAGCGTATAGTATACATGATGAGACTGATAATACATGTATACAGTGTATGACCAAATGTTGTTTACGGTTAATAAATTCGCGTCCGGGGATGGGATGGTGTGGTACTTGTGTGAACCGTGAAACGCCGGAAACTGTAGTTAGTTTATTGTTTATCAATGGCTGATATTTAAAGGTGTGTGTTCTGATCACTTTTTTGGCTGTGTTTTTTTTCTTCACATCAAGATATTTTGATATCAGAAGAATCCCCATATTTTTTTCATTATGTCTGTCAAAATTTAGGGTCAGCTATTTTTCATTAAGAAATTATAGGCTAAAATGTGGTAAAACTGCCAAAGTGGGTTAACCACCCGCCAGGGTGTGATACTACTCAATGGGCAAATTTCTTATGACTTTGTGCTTCTAAAAATAAAATAAAAACATTGGAGTTATGCAACTCAAACTTTGGAATGCGACAATTTTAAGGATGACCTTTCATGTAAAATAGAAATCATCAAGTTGAAAATCGGGTCAGTAATCAGAACATCTACTTTTAATGATGTCACTACATTGATAGTATTATATCAAATTCAGGTTCTCCTATAATGTTGTTGATTAATCTCATTATTAAACACTTATAAAATCAGAATTGAAAACATAATGGTTACTTGACTTGACAGATTGATAATTGATAAACACTGTGCATCATCTGACTTCCGTACATCCAATATTATCATTTGAGCGTGTTTCTACTGGGGAACTTTAAACGGTAATTACCGCTAAGTTGCCCAGTAGAAACAGCCAGATAACGTTAATTAACGGTAAGTTTTGTGACCGCAAAAACCTTTACAAACCAGGTTTGTTGACGGTTATTAACGGTAACTCCCAGTAGAAACAGCCACCCGTTTAATCTTAATGTCAAGTTGTGACCAGGACGTATACGGTCATGTGTTTTGAACTCGCCACCCTTCCCGTTGCATGTCCAGATTTTTACATTTTACACCATCTGAGATTCGAATTAGCATTGTTACTACTTGTTTTACCCCATAAAAAGTTTATATTTTCTGAACGGTAATCCTACAAGGAACCTAAATATGCTATTGGAATATAGATATGACCTAATGCTAATATCTTGTGATTAGAAATGTTCAAAACATATCGATTTTGTTTATATTTTGTTTTGAAGGTATAGATGTTCCGATTTCCGATTTTCAACTTGATGTTTTTTTATTTTACATGAAAGGTCATCCTGAAAAAATATGGCATTCCAAAATTTGAGTTGCATAACTCCAATGGTTCTATTTTTAGAAGCACAAGGTCACAAGACATTTGCCCATTGAGTAGTACACAAATTGGTTGGTGGTTAACCACCTTTGGCAGTAATTCACCACATTTTAGCCTATAATTTCTAAATGGAACATTTCTGGCCCCTATAATTTTACAGAAATAATGAGAAAAATATCTTGAAGTGAAAAAAAGTCATAGCCCCCAAAAATGATCGGAACATACATCTTTAAAGCTCAATAATATTTGTATACCTATCCCAATCATAATGTTACTGTGCATATTAGCTCCTTATGCAATTACCCATCAAAACATAATGGTTGTCAAGGGTAACTTGTTGAAATATACTATATTGGGAAGTAAATGAGCACAAACGTTTAAATTTCATATTTATTAGAGTTACAAGTATATTTGTTTGATATGCACCCTATCCTGATTTAAACGGCATTTTTTGATTTCCCCTATTTGAGAGCTTTCCAAAAATGTATAATATTGCTATCATCGGTTGAATACTTTTTGTGTTATAGTCATGTATGTAAAACCGATGAATTAGGGCAAGTTCACTGTGTAGCGAATAGGGAGAAAGCCAAGGACAATTCAATCGATTCATGATTACAATTGTTACATAATAGTTGTCACGTTTGTTGAAACAGAATGTTATAGAATATAAAACAATCTATAAAATGAGAGCAAAATCATGTTTGTACCATACAGTGATGAGGAGTTATTGTAAATTGAACGTAGAATTGGGAACATTTTCTATATTCCCATAGAGATTGTATACAGCGCCACCGCCACCGCCGCCACCCCTGACTTTCGAAATATAATCAATCATATCTCAGCCACACAGTTATAGAAATACCTGATTTATTCACACAATGTAGCTAAATAAATAGGCTTTCAAATGACACCTAACCCATAACTCTACCACTTGAATGATTCGTCATCAAAAATGCAACGCCTTTTTGGGTGGTGAGTTCATAATACATGGCCATACACGTACACGCTGGATTCTACGCATTGTGAGGCAGTCTTTTTCAGGTGGGGCGACATTGTTTGGTATAACAAAAGGTAAAATGTCGTGGCCCATTGACTAGGATCGATAAACTTAGCGGTAACTTTTCGCGAGTAGAAACAGGGGGATGATAAAGTTAGCGTTAAAACTTACCGTTAACTTTGCAGTGCCCTAGTAGAAACACGCTAATATTGTTGATGTCATATAGTCAACTTGTATCCAAAGAATGTATTCAAATGTAATCATGTATCAATAAAATGTCCTCAGTAATCCTTGAGATAGACTTTGAAAGTTGGAAAAGGTTTCTGACAAATCTGTTTAGCATATGGTAAAACTAATAGTGCGTGGAAAGGGTTAAGTCATATATCATAATTGAGCACCAAAGAAGATTTCTTGATGTGCCCCATCATGCTTAGCGCCCCTACGGTACCAGCAGGGCTTATCACCAAAACAAATAGTGCAACACATGTGTTAAAGTAATTAACAGCTGGAGGTCGTCTGACCTCTACCATAATAATACATGTTCAGATAGGGTAAATTTTGCCACAAATATGAAAGAAGTTGAATCCCAACTAAAACTTGCATTTTTAAAAATATAGGGTCTTTAAGAAAATCAAGAGAGAACTGTATTTAAGACACATCAATCATATTACTTGCAACAGTATTTTCTTAAAGACCCTCGTTTAACAACTTTATAAGCATTTCCTTGCACTGTAATTTCAATGGGAACCAGTAGACACTGGTGACAGAAATCAGTGGTCATGTGATGAAAGTGAAGCATCCTGGGGTGCATCAAGAAATCTTCTTTGATTGAGCACGAGGTTAAATGAATACACTATCAATCTGCTTATTATATTAACTACATCTCTAATATTAGCATCAAGTTATTTACAAAATTATGGACTGGAATAAGAGAAGTCTGTATCAAATTAAAATGGAATATCAACTTTTAGATCAACTCATGTTATAACATAATAAATATATGCTTTGATCATATTATATCCAATGGTTAGATCTATATACAATAAATTAGAATCTCATCTTTAAATCAACTCATGTTATAACATATTAATACATATATGCTTTGATCATAGGCCTATATCCAATGGTTAGATCTACTTTAAACTGAAATCTCATATTTTAGATCAACTCATGTTATAACATAATAAATATATGCTTTGATCATATCCAAGGTAGTTAGATCTACATTTAGAGTCATTCAATTGTAATAAAAATATATATGAAGTTGCGCCAAATGAATTGAAATTATTGTTTTCATCAGAAGATATCAATATTTTAAATTAACATTGTATTAATGCTATTTGCTTCACTTCTTTTTTATTCTAGCCTGAAATGATAGCTGCAAAGCAGAGTCGGACTGTGACCTGAAAGCGGCCGTGGCAAAACTATTAAAACGTATAACGGGTGGGGTTCAGAGTGAGGGGGAGGGGGGGGGGGGGGGGGGGGGGGGGTAGCGGTGTGGTCGTCCAAAAACCGGCAAAAAATATCGCATGGTACCAGTCGCAAATGTACCGACGGAACCTACCTATGCCTCTGTAACCGGCCCTGAGACGCCCAGAACCAGGCGGCCCATGTGGCGATCGCCACAAGGCCACAGTGGCCAGTCCGCCCCTGCTGCAAAGCCTGCACAACTCCTTAATATCTAACAGTACATGGATTAATGCAAATCTGTATGAAAGTCCAAACAGGCCCCTGCCACTCTATTGTTCGAATCGCCGAAAGCATCGACGTACATGAATATACAATGAATAATCATATCAATGAATATACGTCATTTGTGAGGTCGAAAATGAAAAGTACCAGACCATAGTGGACACGAACGGCCGTAATCTTTGAATATCCGTTGATTTCAATGTTATGTCGGAGTGTTTTACCTAATTTCATACTGACACGACCTGAGTGATAATCAAACGGTCCCCGAACGATGCCCTGGCGCTGTTGAAGTCAGAAATATCATCGTTCCCTACAGTCCGAGCGTTCCCACATCGAATTTCACCTAGAATATTCGTCACACGAACCTATGTCCGCCATCTTCTGAATATCGAAAAAATGCCCTCTGGAGAGTCAAGGGGACAACATTTTTTTCTACGCATGCGTCCGATCGCTTTGGATTTGTCCACTAAAATTTTGGACAAATGCCTAATGAGTATGTGCTACATGGAAAGTGACACTTCTTGTAATGCGCTAATCAACCGTAGATCTAACCCCCGGGCTCCGGCCAGTTTGGGGTGGAAAAGCCCAATCAGGAAAAGTTCACGGAAAAGATTCAGGCGTTGACGGTTTTTCAATGGTATATCACAGATAGGCAAAGTGGGTATATCCAGTGACAGTTGTATATCCCCTTGGTATATAATATTTATTTTGACTAAAGCAGCCGACAATGCATTGATTGATGATAACATCCAGAAGTGGTTTGATGTGATAATAATGCCGCCATGAGGATCGAGCCGTGTAGCGAGGGGCCACGCCGAACTATGATCGAGAGTGACCAATAACGCGCCGCAATGCGGACCACTGGCGCGCAGCGGGCCGGCACATCCAACATGCGCGAAACAGTGGCGTAGCCAGCTTTAAACAGGGCCATAGGGAGGGGGTGGACTTATAGGGAGGCCGGGGAGGGGTGGACTTATCAGACAGTAAAAAGTCCGAGTTGTATACCGACGAAAGGCATGATGTACAGTCAATAAAACTATGGTGGTAGTGCCCACATGTTGTGGCGAATATAGGGCCTACACTTACTTGCAACAGAGTGACGTGGAATCCGGGGGCCGACTATACGACCGTAACAGAGCGACAGTAGAATCCGGTGTTTAATTTTTTTTAAATTGAGTGTATTGTTAATAGTCCCGCAAAGAAGATTTCTTGATGCACCCCAGGATGCTTCACTTTCATCACATATGGAAACGTTTAAGGCCAATTTGTCTCATAAAAGAATTGCTACACAGCGGTGCAGTGTGTATGCTCAAATACGAGGGTCAGTGTACACAGCGTATATCAATTACTTGGACTATACCATTATTAGGCATGGGGGAGTTCCCTACTTGAGCAATACGAAAATAAACTCGCCGTATAAAAGAACAAGACAAAATTGATTCTTATACAACTAATTATAACCTGAAACTATAACATCTTTTAACATTCACACTTAGTCAGTCAGTCAGTCAGTCAGAAATTGAATCTGGATGATATTGGAATGAACAATACGAGTGATAGGCCTACCCCACACTGGAAATTTATGCTTCCGGTTTGACGATGAAGGTCAAACAGGTCCTACCATTGGCCGTTGTCTTGCAAATGCTCTGCCGCCAATACGATAGAACCAATCATAATGAGTTTTATATCAAATTAAAGCTATTAAAAAAATCTCCAGAATGGCATGTGAGACTTATATACTAGAACCTACCGGTAAGACGTTATAGCGCCATCAATGCCAAAATACCTGCAAAAACTTACAATATTTTGATCAGGGCCATTGAGAAATCGTGAAATATAGGTGCAGCAAAAAGCCTCTGCCGTGAGAACGTCACTATTATTTTAGATTATGTTTACATAATTGGTTAGAGAAATGTATTTACTACCAAATAAGAAGTGAGACCTAGTACCCACACTCAACAGATTTCTCGCTATGGATACAATTACCCGAAAATATGAAAGTCGGCCCCATGCTTAAGAGTGTAATTGGGGGTAAAATCAGCAAATGAGACCACGTTACCATATGATGACCACTGATTTCTGTCACCAGTGTCTACTGGTTCCCATTGACATTACAGTGCAAGGAAATGCTTATAAAGTTGTTAAACGAGGGTCTTTAAGAAAATCCTGTTGCAAGTGATATGATTGATGTATCTTTAATACAGTCCTCTCTTGATTTTCTTAAAGACCCTATATTTTTATAAATACAAGTTTTAGTTGGTATTCAAATTCTTTCATATTTGTGGCCAAGTTTACCCTATCTGCACCATGCATTACTATGGTAGAGGTCAGACGACCTCCAGCTGTTAATTACTTTAACACATGTGTGGTACTGTTTGTTTTTGGTGATAAGCCCTGCGGGTACTGTAGGGGCGCTAAGCATTATGGGGTACATCAAGAAATCTTAGTCCCGGTTCTGAGCACTTCTCTAGCCCGCCCGGCCTGTGGGCCTAAATGAGACACCGTGCACTTTGCGCCGTGCATATGCTATAACCATCTAATGATTGGAAGCGGTAGCAGCATAAAGTATTATGAGAAAATGTGTACATATCTCCTAAGATTCTGGAGATTCGGAGTCTACCATCGGACCGGGCTTTCAGTTGACTTACGCATAGGAGCATCGTCGAAGTGAGAATGTCCCCTGTAACCTTTTTCAAGATCTTTGGCACTGAAATTAAAATGTTGGTTCATTATAGAGGGAATCCACTTTACTTATACGTGCCCGTAATCACCCTTCAAAGGTACAAGACTTAATCGCGTCTATCAATAGTTGTCTGATTGCCTTTCCACATATATTTCGACATGAATATTGCGTCTCCCAATTCGTTTATTAAAGCTAGCTAAATTTGGTACAAGAACTAACTTTCTTGAAATGAAGTTGTACCCACTACCAAAGATTTTCTAGAAATTCATCGGTTGTACAGATTTAAAAAAATGGTAATCATGGTAGATTTAACATTGGTATAAACGGTCTCCTTTCTCATGTTGTACGATTGGCTATGGCCTGTTTTGGAAATGTGTTTGCTTTGTGTATATCCAAATAGCTTACAGTTGTATATTAGCCTAGCTATAACAAGCTATAAAAATGACATCTCTGAATGTATTTTAAACAAAGTGTGCAAAGGAGAAATGGTTGGGCACACTGGTAAAATGGTTTTACAACAAGTGTTGCTATCATTATCAAAGTGAACTCAACTTCAATCACTTATCATCGAGCAATTATATATTGTTTTACGCATTTAAATGTGTTTAGATTATAAAGTTAAATAAATCCAGAGATAAATGATAAATAGAAAAATAAATTAAAAAAAGAATAGAAAAAAAACCTATAAAAGCATTGGCGGCCTTTATAAATTATAAAAATTGATATAAAAATGATGTTACATACATCCACAATCAAGTTTAATTTGTTTTTTTAAAAAACAAAAAAATAGAAAACAACAACGAACACACGGAGATTCGAACCCGTGATTGCCGATTGCAAACGATATGGCCAACGTATGCACGCCACAGAGATCGACGAGTGTAATTGTGTCAGTTTTATCATTTAACCATTGATTCTTTTATTTATAACGAACGGATTTTTATCGTGCCATTTTGGACATTTTAAATCATATTTATATGTTACTCTCGCACAAAATGTGTTTGTAATATGATTATACTCCTTATTTTGGAAAGAATGGTAAAAACGTTGACATTTCGAACACAATAAATGGCATCTTGTATACTGTTTATACGGTCGCTCGACTGAACGTTGTGTGACCTGTTGCATTGCATTATTCATGTTACGATCTGTTTATGTATGCTTTTGTTATACTTCTCAATCGCTCATCGCCAACTCTGTACAAGAAACTTCATGCGCTGTCCCAACGCTGTCATTAGAGAACAATAGAAAAGTCCCTTCGACTCTCCAGAGGGCGTTATCTGCGACCTTTGACTGGGTTCACGGGGTTAATCATATTAATGAGCAAATATGCAAATGAGCTAAGTGTCCCCTCCTATTATATATCCTTCTTGGTCCAAATCCGTAGATATTAAACATCATTTCAAACCATCCAATTACTTAATTCTTGAAAGAATATTCCCCGGGGAATACGGTATACGGTATACGGGGGTGTGCCGCTCTAATGGGTAGCTTTTTGGGCACACAATCCCTAAACATGGGGTATGATTTTGTGCTGGAAATCCCTAATAATGGGGTCACTCTTTACATATGGGTATATTTTCGCGAAATTTGTGTCTATTTTCGCGAAAATTTGCGAAAATTTGGTCTAAAATGAAGCAAACCCCTAAAAATGGGTACCGATTTTTCCAAAATCACCCCTGAAATTGGGTATGTTTTTTTCGATCTCCAGCGGCACACCCCCGACCTAGAACTGGAATCGGTCACTCACGGCCTTAGTACACTGATTTCGAACGGCGAAGCCGTAACGCCGCTCGTGAGCGGCTTCGCCGCTCATGTGATAGTATTATATTTCCGTGAGTGGCCGATTCCAGTTCTACCCCGACCAAACCAAATCCGAGTACCCCCCGGGGAATATTCCTCCAAGCTATGAATAAAACATGATCAATAAAAAAGATATTAATACTATATATGTGAACTATGATCTGGTCACGGGGTATCATTAGTTATTTATCTTTGACAAAAGAGACGTCCTTGGGCATATTCCAATGGTTTTAGAAGTTAATAACTTAGCCTGTGTAGGTAATATCATATGGGCACATTATATGGCAACCAATGTTCACTTTACTGATTCGGTCGTGCATTGATTCATCCACAACATATTAACAGTCTCTGCCTCTAAGGGCGTACCATGTGGTGATTTATGGGTCCTCAGATCAACTTTTTAAAAAAACTAGTGATACATTACCATAACATTATAGTACTGCCAAATTTTAAAATTCCTTAAAGTTTTGGTTCGGTCGTAAAAAATCACCGAAATTTTAAGAACAAATCCCAGTAAAATGATTACTACGTTCCCTATAAGTATAACTATGCGCACCATGCACATCCCAACGAAAGGAAAACATATTTTGAAACCTCCAGTTGGGTACGCAACAAAAGTGAAACAAAATCATTGGGATCTCGTTGGCGCGTCACATTACGCTGACCTTGAAACCGTGATGAACAGCGTCCTTAGCAGTTTTTAAGCCCTTATAGTTTGACGCGCCAACGAGATCCCATTACATAAACAAGTTCATATGGAAGAACTCAGAGCCTTTAACATATTCAAAAGTAAAAATTGTTGGGATCTCGTTGGCGCACGGAGAAAATCCAGGTCAAAGGTCAAGTTTTACCATTTTGAGCCATTTTCGCACCTCCGTAAATCCGTGCGCCATCTTTAAAACACCTTGGAAATGACACCTACTTGCAAAGATGGTTTACCTTAACCCTAACCCTAGAACGTGGCAGTGGGGATGGAACGAAGAACAGGGGGAGGGGGTTAAATAAAAAATGGGAAAAATTATGTCCGCCGGCGCCGGGAGTTGAACCCGGGTCGGCCGCGTGACAGGCGAGATATACTAACACTCAGCCACGGGGGGAGGGCTTCACAGGCTAAAAAATCGGAGACCATATATACCCGTAGTTTAGTGCTACAGGAGATAGAACTTGTGCGCGCGCAAGCCACGTGGTGCTGGCTGTGAGGTGAATGTGAGACGTAGTAGCGTTAGGGTTATAAAAATGCACTGTGTGGTGTCGTATTAACCCTAACCCTAGAACGTGGCAGTGGGGATGGAACGAAGAACAGGGGGAGGGGGTTAAATAAAAAATGGGAAAAATTATGTCCGCCGGCGCCGGGAGTTGAACCCGGGTCGGCCGCGTGACAGGCGAGATATACTAACACTCAGCCACGGGGGGAGGGCTTCACAGGCTAAAAAATCGGAGACCATATATACCCGTAGTTTAGTGCTACAGGAGATAGAACTTGTGCGCGCGCAAGCCACGTGGTGCTGGCTGTGAGGTGACTGTGAGACGTAGTAGCGTTAGGGTTTTAATGAATAAAAAATGAAGAAACTGGTTTGGGATCTCTGAGATTATTTTTTTAATGATTTTTTACAAATTTGCTTAAGAGCAACTTGCACTGCATGCGAGTCAGTAATAGCCCTTTGTGCATTGTCCAAGTTCTTGTAAATCAGTGCGCCAACAAGATCCCATCAACTTTTTGATTTATTTGCTTAGTTTGGCCACCATTTAATAGATACCACTAGAAAAAACTTTGGGATTTTGATGGCGGTTATTTCTACATGATTGCAAAGTTGAGGTGTCATCAGCTTTATTCTCGAGTCTTTTTGGGCCATTTATCAGATTATCTGAATATCAGATTCCTTTGGTGAATTTTGACATGTCATATAGGACAATGATTTTCATGCATTTTAAACCATTCTCAACCCATTAATCTGTTGCATGATGTTTCATAAATTGCATATTATGTCTTCAGAATTCAACAACCTTGTCGAATTCGGAAGACATGACTTACATATTTTGAAATCGACATTACAGACTAACATAGATGTGTTCAGAATAGTCTGAAATGCATAGAAAACAATGTTCTATATGACATGTCAAATTTCACCAAAGTAATCGGATATCCTGGGACTTAGTCTGCAATGGCTCAAAAAGGCTTGAGAATAAAGCTGATGACACCTCAATTTTGTGCTCATTTAGAATTAGGCGCCATCAAAATCCCAAAGTTTTTTCTAGTGGTATCTATTGAATGGTGGCCAAACTAAGCAAATAATTCAAAAAAATAATGGGATCTAGTTGGCGCACTGATTTATAAGTGCTTGAACAATGTATGTGGGGCTATTAGTGACTCACATGCACTGTAAGTTGACCTTAAACAAATTTTTAAAAATCGTTTTTAAAAGAAATCTTAAAGATCCCAAGCTGGAATCTTCATTTTTGATTTAAGGTAACCCATCTTTGCAACTGGAAATCATTTCCAAGGTGTTTTAAAGATGGCGCAAAGATGTACGGAGGTGCAAAAATGGCTCAAAATAGTAACATTTGACCTTTGACCTTGATTATCGCCATGCGCCAACGAGATCCCAACAATGTTTCCTTTTGAATTTGTAAAAGGCTCCGAGTTCTTTCATATGCACTTGTTTATTGAATGTGATCTTGTTGGCGCGTCGAATTATAAGGTCTTGAAACTGCATAAGAGCGCTGTTTGTCAATGGTTCAAGGTCAGCGTAATATGACACGCCAACGAGATCCCAACGATTTTGTTTCACTTTTGTTATGTACCTTAACTGGAGGTTTTAAAATATGTTTTCCATTTGTTGGGTTGTACGTAGCGCGCATAGATAAACTTTTAGGGAACGTAGTAATCGTTTTACTGAAATTTCAGTGATTTTTAACGACCGAACAAAAAATGTTAGGAATTTTAAAATTTGGCTATGGTATAATGGTATGGTAATGTATCACTGATTTTTTTATAAAGTTGATCTGAGGACCCATGAATCACAACACCCCCCCCCCCCCCCCCCAAAATGGTACACTCTTACAGGCAGAGACTGTTAAGCAACAATGCAATACACCTATATTACGCCCAAATATCACCCAAACTACTACATTGATATTAATAAGAAATTATGCTACGTTGCATCTCATTGTAAGTGAAAATAAAATGGGCAAGTTTTCTTGTATTGAGATGCACAATATTTGTTTGCAACATAAAATATATGGATATTTTATGTTGTAATAGAATATTTTGCATCTCTATATATTATAATTTACATTGGTAAGTTGCCTTGGTTACAATTTATTTGTTCTTTTTAACTGCTTTTGCTTTAAAATTTATATGACCATTCTACAAGTTGTCTAGATATCTGGTTAGGCCACTTTCAGCATAGCATACAATCGTGTTTGTATAAATTAAATGGTGACGGTATCGTGCAAGGAGCATAGAGAGCTAGAGAGCTACATAATTTGTTTTCAAATAGTTTTATTTCATTTCAATAATGCACCTGTCAGTTGCATGACGCACTATACGACCCCCGGGAATGGTGCGTCCCTTTACCGAGGTGCGCCAATTTCTTATGTACCATGATGCACCCCTGTGTCACCAATGTGACGAACCTTTGCCATACAATGACGGTACCCTTAATCAATTCTGTGACGCACCATTGATTGATTCTGACGGACCATGACTGTCTCAAATGACGCACCCCATCATCATACATATTTTTTTCCTGAATTGGATTGCTATAATATACGGTATATGAAGATACCTTTGAAATAGTGTAAAATGATTTCAGATCTGTAATGTCTAAGGTCAAACCATAGAGTTGTTAGGGCTCCTATACGTACCTATCGCTCCAGTGGTTCCTACGTTAAAATTGGTATAGTTGCTTTCTGAGAGAGACTAAATGCGGCCAACACTAGGGCTATCAAACTGATCGCTTGTAGCGACGCAAAACGTATCAACAACGCAAAATGTACCAAAATTGATACGTTTTGCGTTAATGGCGAATAAGATAGAACCAAAAAGGGCAACTCGACGCAAAACGTATCAATTTTGATACGTTTTGCGTTGTGCAAAACAAAAAAGGGGCAATTTAAGTAAATCGTATCAAAGTGAGGATCTTCCATTCATTGCACTTCCTCCCCCTTTTCCCAAAAAGTTTCATAAATATAGACATTTTCTCCAAATGTTCATTTTTTATTTGACTGAACCTTGGCCATTTGGGTATAGACGTCAGATTGTGTGTGTCACCGTAGGGGGCGCTTTTTACAGTTGTTCCTGGCTAACAAACTAATCATTGCGTTATTATCATTATTATTATTAATGTTATTATTAGTGTCTGGTGGTGGGTGTGGTCTTAGAGAGCGCTTTTTCATCTCCCTGGAAATGTTGCAGACAGCTGTTTTTCGTAATAAAATCTTAATGTATTATTTTATAGATGTATTTCATCCAACAAGGATTTCAGACTACAATAATCTTTAATTTATCATTGGCCGGATTTGGTCCAAAACAGGTTTCACTGAATATATCATTGACTTAAGATGTGTTTCTAGCACAGTAAATAAATCGATACGTTTTACGTAAAAGATATTATTCGTTCAAGATGGATTTTTTCTTCTTCAGGGAATGTATTTCATTTGAAATATATTGTAAATAAATGATACGTTTGCGTCTTGTTGCCTCCTTTTCCTTTTCAAATGATACGTTTTGCGTTGGAGTAGTTTTTTGCTCTAGAGTATAAAAAAGGAAATATTTTGGAAAACTGTTCACATAAATGGTGCAATTGGTCAAAACTACACATTTCAAGTGTTTCTAGAATTTGTTATTTTTCAGTGTTTTTTGGCTAAGAAAAGATTGATACGTTTTGCGTTAGGGCAGTTATTTTGCTCTAGAGTTCAACAAATTCATTATTTTCAAATGTTTCTAGAATTAGTTATTTGTCAGTGTTTGTTTTTTTGGCTAAAGAAAAGTTGATACGTTGTACGTTGGGGTAGTTATTTTGCTCTAGAGTACAGCAAATAAATTATTTTGGAAACTATTCACAGTAACATGGTGCAATTGGTCAAAACTACCCTAACAATACATTTCAAGTGTTTCGAGAATTTGTTATTTTTCAGTGTTTTTTGACTAAAGAAATGTTGATACGTTTTGCGTGGGGGCAATTATTTTGCTCTAGAGTACAACAAATGAATTATTTTGGAAACTATTCATAGTAACATGGTGCAATTGGTCTAAAAACCCGACCTGTAAATTTCAAGTGTTTCAGATTATTTTAATTGTTAGTGTATTTTTGGCAAAGGAAAAGTTGATACGTTTTGCGTTAGGGCAGTTATTTTGCCCTAAAGTTCAACAAATTCATTATTTTGGAAAACTGTTCACAGAAACGTGGTGCAATTGATCTAAACAACCCTCCCTATTATACATTTCAAGTGTTTCTAAAATTTGTTATTTTTCAGTGTATTTTTGGCTAAGGAAAAGATGATACGTTTTGCGTTGGGGCATTTATTTTGCTCTAGAGTTCAACAAATTAATTATTTTGGAAGATTTTTCACAGGAACATGGTGCAATTGGTCTAATCAACCCTCCTTATACATTTCAAGTGTTTCTAGAATTTGTTTAAAAGTTGATACGTTTTGCGTCAAGTTGCCCCTCTTTCACTTTGGTAAACACAAAACGTATCAAAATTGATACGTTTTGCGTTAGAGCAGTTTTTTAGGCCTAGAGTACACAAAAAGGAACTATTTTGTAAATTCTTTCACAGAAACATGGTGCAATTGGTCAAAACTACCCTCCCTATACATTTCAAGTGTTTCTAGAATTAGTTATTTGTCAGTGTGTTTTTTTTTGCTAAGGAAAAGTTGATACGTTGTACGTTGGGGTCGTTATTTTGCTCTAGAGTACAGCAAATGAATTATTTTGGAAACTATTCACAGTAACATGGTGCAATTGGTCAAAAGTACCCTAACAATACATTTCAAGTGTTTCTAGAATTTGTTATTTTTCAATGTATTTTTGGCTAAGGAAAAGTTGATACGTTTTGCGTTGGGGCATTTATTTTGCTCTAGAGTTCAACAAATTAATTATTTTGGAAGATTTTTCGAGTATCTAAGGGTTTGTTTGTCACGCCCGACCGACCGTGTACTAACAGTCCCGACTGTGTATCTGTTCTTTTTGAGAAATAACAAATTCTAGAAACACTTCAAATGTATAGGGACGGTTGTTTAAAACAATTGCACCATTTTTTCTGTGAACAGTTTAAAATAATTCCTTTTTTATAGTCTACAGCAACAACAAAAAACTCTAACGCGTTGAAACGTTTTGCGTTTGACTAAGTGAAAGAGGGGCAACTTTACACAAAACGTATCAACTTTTCCTTAGCCAAAAAACACTAAAAAATAACAAATTCTAGAAACACTTGATATTTATAGGGAGGATCATTTAGCACAATTGCACCATGTTTCTGTAAAAAGTTTTTATCAACTTTTGTTTAGGCCAAAAAATACTGAAAAATAATAAATTCTAGAAACAATTGATATTTATAGGGAGGGTTGTTTATTAAAATTACAGGGAGGGTCGTTTAAAACAATTGCACCATGATTCTGTTAAAAGTTTCCAAAAAAGTTATTTTTTTGTACTCTAGAGCAAAAAAACCTGCTCTAACGCAAAACGTATCAACTCTTCTTTAGGCCCAAAAATACTAAAAAATAACCAGTTCAAGAAACACTTGATATTCATAGGGAGGATTGTTTAGAGCCATTGCACCATGTTTCTGTGAAAAGTTTTCCGAAATATTCCATTTTTCAACTTTTGCTTAGCAACAAAAAACACTGACAAATAACAAATTCTAAAAACATTTCAAATGTATACAGCAATTCGCCATGTTTCTGTGAAATAATTTCCAAAATATTTCCTTTTTTATACTGTAGAGCAAAAAATCTACTCCAACGCAAACGTATCAACTTTTGATACGTTTTGCGTTTGACTAAGTGAAAGAGGGGCAACTTTACACAAAACGTATCAACTTTCCTTAGCCAAAAAACACTGAAAATAACAACTTCTAGAAACACTTGATATTTATAGGGAGGGTTGTTTAGCACAATTGCACCATGTTTCTCTGAAAAGTGTTCCAAAATAGTTCTTTTTTTGTACTCTAGAGGAAAAAAACCTGCTCTAACGCAAAATGTATCAACGTTTGCTTAGGCCAAAAAATACTGAAAAATAATAAATTCTAGAAGCACTTGATATTTATAGGGAGGATTGTTTAGTACAATTAAAGCAAGTTTTCCAAAATATTTCATTATTTGTACTGTTGAGCAAAAAAAACTGCCCTAACGCAAAACATTAAAACTTGTCCTTAACCAAAAAAACCCAGACAAATACCAAACTCTAGAAACACTTGATATTTATAGGGAGGATTGTTTAGCACAATAAAACCATGTTTCTCAAAAGTTTTCCAAAATAATTCGTTTTGTGTATTCTAGAGCAAAATAACTGCCCTAACGCTAACCTATCAACTTTTCAAAAAGGCAAAAAACCACTGAAAAATAACAAATTCCAAAATAATGTTTTGTACTGTAGAGCAATTAACTGCTCTATCGCAAAATGTATCAACTTTTCCTTCGGACTAGAAACACTTGAAATTCATAGGGAGGTTGTTAAGACCAATTGCACCATGTTTCTGTGAAATGTTTTCCAAAATATTTTATTTTTTGTACTCTGGAGCAAATAAACTGCTCTAACGCAAAACATATCAATTTTTCCTTGGCCAACATAACACTGAAAAATACAAAATTCAAGAAACCCTTAAAATGTATTGGGAGGGTTGTTTAGACCAATTGCACCATGTTTCGGTGAAAAGTGTTCCCAAATATTTCCTTTGTTGTGGTAGCACACCTCTAAATAGTTCCAGGCGAAAACTTGCAACTCTTATTGCGCAATACTTCTTATCAATACGCGTGATTAAAATAGTGATTTCTCGGGAACTACAGTGATTCAGCAGACGAGGTTGGTATCAAATTAAAGCTAACAATATGAATTTTAATGATAGATCATTCACAAATAATATTAACTATTTTTTGTTAATAAATAGTAGTCCTACTTTCACGGTGCACGGCCGTAAGTCTTGCGAAAAATCAACTTGAAAAATGACCGTAGAGGGCTTAGATGCTCGATTGCTTAAAATCTAACGGTTATCCACGTATATTTTACAATTTTAATCATAAGCTTGCTAAAATAGCTAGAGTTTACTACCAAATTGAATGACTTTCTATGTGTAAATTTAAAAATAACCTTGCCAGAACATGGTTTAAATCTTCGGAAAATCTAATAGTACGTTGGCCTGCGTGTATAATGCGTCATAGTTTGGGGGCATAAATAGAAATTTATACATAGAAATTCTTTCAATTTGGTATTAAACTCTAGCTATTTTAGCAAGCTTTTGATTAAAATTGTAAAATATACGTGGATAACCGTTAGATTTTAAGCAATCGAGCATCTAAGCGCATCGGCCGTAATTCAAAAACTTGTCTTTGGCTAATGTCGGGTTTCTAGCATAGTCGTAGGCCTAACATTTTCCTAACTTTATATCGTTAAAATCGATCTATCGTTATAAACACTAGCGGGCACCAGCGCTTCGCGCTGGACCCGCTAGAAGATTTCACGGGGAATAAGTAAACAAAGCGTAAGAAAATTTGATACAATAATCAAGAACATGTCCTATACACATAATCCAGACGGGGCCCTAAATAATCCGAATATCGCAGGTGCTTTTGATAATCCAGGTTATATATTGCCTTAATCTAGGTAGGCCTACGTTTGTGTTTCCAGATACCTATGTAGGCCTCCCATGAGACCTGAAATGCAGGTACCCGTTGTCCCATTATATCCAGGGACCCCATAGGCCTAAGCCCTACCCCCTAATCCAGTTACCCCAGGTGCCCTTAATAATGCACTTGATACCACATAATCAAGGTAGGCCCACTGCAGTGTGCCGTTGTCTCGAGATACCCAGGTGCCCTTACTTTATCATAGTCAAGTAAATTAAACGCGGGTGCGAAGATAGCGGACAGTAAAAGTCATATCACAATAGGCAGAGGTCAGTAATATCAAAGCGTTATAAATGTTTATATAAATATCAATCAAGAGTATGTCCTCAAATAATTCAGGTACTAAGGTGCCCTTGATATAATGTAAGTAACATGGTGCCCTTAATACACCATGAGCCTAGGCCCAATGTGCTCTTAAATAATACAGATACCCAAGATCTTAATCCGAGTAGGCCTACTCCATCAACGTGTTCTTAATACCCCCAGTTATACTCCTGTCAGCGCATGTCTCTACCTATTTTGTACCCCAAATAATAAAAAGTTGAATTTTAATGTCAAAATTGAAAGTTACTTAAAATTAGCTTTTAAATGTCTCCCCGTGCAAGTGTCGCCACTGTTCATATGCACATACTGTATCCAGGTAATTCAGTAGGCCTACGTTCTGAGCGTTATAGTTTTATAGTCGGTCGTTTAGTTTTATGGTCGGCGGAGTCTATCATCAAGATCACTTGTACCATTTCACGCTTGTACTTGAGCACAGTGTGTGCCATCCGGGTTTTGTTTGGCCTATTTACATTAAATTATTAGTCCTCCAATAGGCATGTGGGGCCTTAACGTATAGTATATGTAGTCCCTTTATCATGTTTGCTGTGTTCTATAAAGCCTCCCGAGATACTACCTGAGTGTACACCCTTAAAATCCAGTTATCACAGGTGGCCCACCTGCGCATAGTATATCCAGGTAATTTGATACTCGTTTTATAGTGAACCCCGTAATCCAGATACTACCACGGATGCCCTGAATAATCCAGACACTCTATAATAATCATGATAATGTACCACACGTTCCGTTTATCCAGATGCCCCATGTGCCCTTATATCCAGATTATCAAGTAAGGGAGGAGTGCGGAGGAGGTGGCTTTAGGGTACACTATTAGAAAAAGGGTGCTTCAGAGGGGTTCTTGGCTGTCCCGTATAATGGTTTAAAGGTTCTTTGATTTTAAAGGCCCCAAAAGGTTCTGTAGAGAACCTTTAGAGGTTCGAAAGACCAATGTTTGCCCATATTTGCCTATTTTGAACCTTAAAATGGTTCTTTTTGGAACCTTTTAAGGTGATATAAAGGGTTCCATACGGGACAGCCAAGAACCCCTGAAGCCTGAAGCATCCTTTTTCTAAGAGTGTACGGACTGCCTGCTTTCACTCTGCTCCGTTACAATGTGCACGGTTTGCGCCACAAACGCGTACACTTTTTGTCTGCGTCATTACGTGTGCGCCGAACCGCGTGCGCCATGTTAAACGCGGTCGCGCAGCACAACATAGAAACGGTTGACATGGTACTGCCAGTTTCTTTATCGTTAGCAAACGTCGCATTCATCTATGTTACTAATGTGAAAGTGTCACTTTAAGATCTGTGTAAGAGTTTTTGTTTACATTTAGAAAATGTCGTGAAATATTTTTATTTGTCGGACGTATAATTGCTTGTTACTATGCGATCTTTAAGAATAACAAACAGCCGCATATACAGAAATGTAGCTATATCCCTGAAGAAAATATTTTGGGTGAAGACCATATGTCATCACTCACTCCGAAAACCACAATTTGTGTCCGAACAGTAGCTACGCGAGTAAAATAAATTCAACATTTTGGATTTTCACATGTGATCCTTTCTGCGCATGTCTGAAAACGGGGAAAAACGGGTATTGAACTATCTAATTAGCTCGTGTATTAGAGGCGCAATTACCACGCTTTTTCAGTTGAAGAGGGACGCGAGTGCAAAATTATTATTGAACTATCTAATCAGGCGAGGGACCGAAAATTAGTATATAGATATTATAAGCATTGTCTTGGGCTTAAATTTGATACCAAAATCAATTCCTAAATCACAATGGTCATTGAGATATCATCTTTTGAAGCGTCGCGCATCGATCAAAATAAGGTGCAAAATGGTCGTCTAATTTCGACTTCCTATTATTTAGAGGTGTGCTACCTTGTACTCTAGAGCAAAAAAACTGCTCTAACGCAAAACGTATCAACTTTTCCTTAGACCATAAAATACTGAAATATAACAAATTCAAGAAACACTTGAAATGTATAGGGAGGGTTGTTGTACTCTAGAGCAATAAAACTGCCCTAACGCAAAACGTATCAATGTTGTTACGTTTTGCGTTAGACTATGTGAAAAAGGGGCAACTTGACGCAAAACATACCATTTCTTTACATCATATTTTATGGGATAGAAACACTTCAATGCCAATGACATACATCCCATGAAGAAGAATAACATCCTACTTGAACGAAAAAATAGCTTTGACGTATAACGTATCGATATGTCTTACTGTGCTAGAAACATTTGAACATGCTAGAAACACATTTTAAGTCAATGATATATTCAGTGAAACCTGTTTCGGACCAAATCCGCCCAATGATAAATTGAAGTTTATTGTAGTCTGTAATGCTTGTTGGATAAAATGCATCTGTAAAATAATACATTAAGGTTTCGAAAAAAGCTGTCTGCAACATCCCCCAGGGAGATGAAAAGCGCTCTCTAAAGCCACACCCACAACCAGACACTAATAGCGCTATCTCATTGTTTTCTTTCCCCTTAAGGATAGTTTTAACCGTATAACACTAATAATAATAATAATAATAATAATAATAACGCAGTGAGTAGTTTTTTTGCTCAAAGCCACTTTAAAAAGCGCCCCCTACGGTGACACACACAATCTGATTTCAATACCAATATGACCAACGTTTAGTCAAAAGTTACCTGTTTTGGGACTCTGGTTCTATATTGTGAACATTTGGGGAAAAGGGTCTATATTTTTGAAAATTTTGGGGAGGAAGTGCAATAAATGGAAGATCCTCACTTTGATACGATTTACGTAAAGTTGCCTTTTTTTGGTTTGTACGACGCAAAACGTATCAAAATTGATACGATTTGCGTCGAGTTGCCCATTTTTTTGTTATGTCTGACCCACCGTTAACGCAAAACGTATCAATTAATACGTTTTGCGTTTTTGATACGTTTTGCGTCGCTACAATCGCTCCTCCAATACAAATCCACACCAAAGTCAACTTGTATTTATCCTCTTGCAACTTCAATGTGCCAACGGGGAGCCATGTCGTAGGCCTATTATTAGCCGCTAAAAGTAAAATGTGCCAGATATAGGTCTACCCAAATCTTATACCGATTTGATAGTTTGTGGTAACTTCTGGTTATTTCGTGCGCTGATATTGTTTTAAATGTCAGTTCATTTTAGAAATGGGCTAAAAGCCCGGGGGACAATTCCTAAAAATGGGTGACGGGGATCGACTTGACCCCTCTATTTTAACATGGGCCTTACCCCTTATAGTTTTAATCTATCCATACCCCGGGATCCATATCCAACCCAATGCTTCTCTTTGTACGTCAGTATACATCATCCCCCGACAATCCCCTTTTTTAATAACATGTCCACTCACTGATGTCAATTAAATTGTTCAAGTTACCATCCCTTCAAAAATTGGACAAAATTTGGGGTTGAATGAGTCTAATGACCTCCTGAGATTTTTTCACTTAGTAAATTGATCCCCTGGTTATTTTTAGTATGTAGACTCACAGAAATAAGCGCGAGGTCCGAGTCACTGACCGATCACACACGTAACCCCACCCCACCCCCCGTTACTGTCAAGGTTAGGTACAGTAGGCCTACCTCCCGGTTCATGCACTAGCCAGCCATCATAACAAAAACAACACATCCCGTTCCGAATTCCGTTATTGCTTCCTTCTTGCTTAAATTAAATACAATATTGCTTTGCCTGAAACCTAAAGAGAAGATGTAGGCCTACATTAACACAATTTAGTTCCTAAAGATATGAAACTACATTTTGTTGGCTAGAATGAAACACATAGCGACTTTTATATACAGGGTGTGTGAATATGATTTCAAAATGATTTCAAAATCCACATAAGCGACTAGAGCTGTGACTTTTCACTGTTACCAATAGAATGAAAGTACAACACTGTAACTTATATTTTTTTCAGAAGGTGAACAACACATGCATACACCTGTTGTGATCCCAGTTGCGATGTAGCTGGTATAAACATGTCTTACAGGGTGACTCCGAAAAAATGGGCATGGATTTTAACCACCCTTGACTTTGATGGGAGCATACTAGTACGTTTGATTAGTGTATACAAATAACAATATTGTTATGCTTTGATTTACACTTATAAAGCGTATCTAATCTTATAGTTCATCATCTGAAAAATGAAAGTAATCGACTAAAAAAGAGATCAACTTTGTCAAATTTAGCTTTTTTTTCTGTCAATTATTTTCATTTAAGAAGATGAACTAGATTAATTATACAAACGTTTCATACAAACAACGATGTAATGGTTCAATGCACATATCAAGGTCAAAGGCCATTTCAATCCGTGCAATTTTTTGATACACCCTGTATAGACATGTAACAAAATGCAATTTTCATAGATTAAGTAATCTGGACTACTACGAAAGGTTGTATGCTGCCCTCATTAGTCAATATATCACTTTGGAAAAATTGGGCGGTATTTAGAGCCCAATGGAATGTTTGCTAGAAAAGGGTCATGTGTTTTAAGCTCGCCTCCTTTCGCGTTACACACGGATTTGGGCTTTTGGCGACATTATTTTAACTTTACACATTTATATTTGCTCGTATACCCCCTGAGGAGTAAAAGTATACATTTTCTGAAGGGAAATTGCATGAGGAAACCAAATATGCCATTGAAATTATAGTACGACCAAGAACTAAAATGGTATGATCGGAAATGTATTAATTTGAGATCCATATATTTTTTATACCTACCCATATCATTATTTAGTTTACATATTTGAATTCCTCATGAAATTACCCATTAGATAATATATAATTGTCAAAGTTACTACGTCGGTATGGTAATTATACCGGCTAGTGAATATCTCCAATTTATATTTTATATATTTTTAGAATTTTCAGAAGTATTTGTTTAAGGATAAACCCTTCCCTGATCTAAACTGCATTTCTGAATTCCTCTAGTTACAAGCTTTCCAAAAATGTATACTTTTGCTATCATAGGTTGAAAACTTTTTTATAAATCCGGTAAATTGAGGCTGATTATTCATGTTGACTGTGTAGCGAATAGGAAGAAAGCTGATGATTATGGTCTTATCCATAATTAATTAGTTGTTACATATAGTTGACAAGTCTGTTGAACCACATACTTAAAGACTACTAAATATCATTTAAAATGGGACCAGAATGGTGTTTGCAACATTAGGGGATGACTAGTTAATGTAAAAGAACAAAGCATGGGATTATCCCCATTGAGTTTGTACAGGCGGCGGCGCACCCCTTCCAGCGGCACCCCTTCCAGCACCACCCCTGGTCCCCAAACTTCAAACAGCTGTATCTCCCTTTCTGTATTTGCTATACCAATGCCATTTTGCAGGCAGATAGCTTTAGGGCTTTAAAATGATACCAAATTTGTTGAGATAGCTTTTGTGGTTTTACAAATATTTGAGGAATATGACTGCATGAAACTAAATGTTCTTTCCATTCCATCCAAAAAACAATGCCTGCATTATTTCAGTTTTAATTGGGAGCAATTAATTGATCAATAGGTGCCGGGGGAGAAGGATGGGGAGCCAGAGATTGGGGAGCCGGAGGATGGGGAGCCGGAGGATGGGGAGCCGGAGAATGGGGAGCCGGAGGATGGGGAGCCCGGAGGATGGGGGGGGGGGTCGGAGGATGGGGAGCCGGAGGATGGGGAGCCGGAGGATGGGGAGCCGGAGGGTGGGGAGCCGTAGGATGGGGAGCCGAAGGATGGGGAGCCGAAGGATGGGGAGCCGGAGGATGGGGAGCCGGAGGATGGGGAGCCAGAGGATGGGGAGCCGGAGGATGGGAGCCAGTCTCATACAAACACAGTCTTCATTCACATTACTTACTGACAATCAATAGCCATGATATGTATGCACGCGCTACTGCATGCACCGGAGAGGACTGTCCGGAGATGGTTCAAAAAGGCCACTTGCATATCCCATGTCTCAATCGATATGATATAGCGGTGTGTTTGCATTGCATTGTGCGCAATACATTTGCCACATTTGAACTTTATAGGTTTCCTAAGTCGAAGTCTGTCGGTTTACTTTTATTTACCCTACAGTGCAACCTAGCATAAATAGTGTAACTTGGAAGATATTTTATGTTCATGTTGATAAATTAATGTAATATGACAAAAAAATAAGTTGCATCATTCCATGACAAAAGATCGCATAATATGCCTTTTGAGTAATTGTTAGTTTTATTTATTTGGCCATTGACTTGCCCATGAGGTGGTTTCAGGGATTGAACGCCCCTCCGGGTTAGGAAAATGAAAATATAAAATCCTTTAGTTAGAGCCCCTGGGTTGTACTCACTTGTTTGCAGTTGTGATCGTAGCCGTAAACGCTACAAAACGGCGTTAACACTTTCCACGCGGCAGGCGTCTGCAGACGACAGTTCCAAAAGTTCACAAAATGTTTCAAAAATGTCGAAATTATTGAATCATATTACCATATTTGGAATCACCATAAGAAGTGCGTTACAATAAGTACAAACATGCCTAGAATTGGTTCAGTAATTCTTGAGATAGACTTTGAAAGTTGTCAAAGGTTTCTGAAAGATCTGTTTGGTATCATGGTATAAAACCTAATAGTAATAGCCGCGTGGAAAGTGTTAAGGAAGAAAAAAAACTAATCTCGGAAAATATACTGTCAGGTTATCCGACAACTTCTTTTCAAAATATGATTTTGAAGTAATTAGGAAACGTACGTATAGCTCTGTAATTTGGAAAATAAGGTATTTTATTTTCATGTTTTTAAATGTAATTGCATTAAGAGGACGAAATCAAATATGGAGGGCGTTTCGCATAAGTAATTGTTAGTTTCTATTTATTTGGCCATTGACTTGCCCGTGAGGTGGCTTCAGGGGTTCAACGCACCTCTGGTTTTGAAAATGAAAATATAAAATCCATAAGTTAGAGCCCCTGGATTGTATTACTTGTTTACAATTGTGATTGTATTGTAGCCGGAAACGCTGTAAAACGGCATTAATATAGTGTCAAACCAAGTACTATTTAAGAATTAGAAGAAGAAAAGAATATACTCGGAAAATAACTGTCAGCTTATCCGACAACTTCTTTCCAAAATCTGACTTGAAGTAATTAGGAAACATTATTGCTCTGTAATTTGGAAGATACTTTTGATGTTCATGCTTATATAAATTAAAGTAAGCTTTTATTTATTTGGCAATTGACTTGCCCATGAGGTGGCATCAGGGGTTGAACGCCCCTCTGGGTTTTAAAAACGAGAATATACAATTCTTCACTTAGAGCCTCTGGGTTGTATGCACTTGTTTACAGTTGTTATCATCCGGAAACGCTGTAAAACGGCGTTACACTTTCCACGCGTCTTTTAGTTTTACCATATTATACAGTCCTCAAAATAAGTAACTAAAAAGGTAATAAATATACTCTTAGCTCCTACGTAAAAATATTAAATTATGAAGTTGTAAAGAAATTACTTCTCTTTGATTTGAGATATTGTTCACGAAGATCATTTAATAATTTTTCTGCAATTTTATTCAGCAAATTTTATTTATTCAGCAAATGTATTCAGCAAAAATAATAATATAAACAAATAATAATACAATATGAAGGAGAGGCAAGAAGCCCCAGTGGAAACCCTGATAGACGAGCTTATATAATGGGGACCCTTGACACAAAAATAGAATGATAGCAAATAGAGCGTTTTAATGACGGGAGAACAGAAAAACAAGATCAATTAAGATCGCTATATTGAAAAGGATCGAACAAAGTGCAGTTAATATTTTCAAACTAGGGTTTTGAACACGCGGGACAGTGTGACAGGTATAGGCATTGAGGCTGCATGTAGTCGAACAAAATGTTAAAATGAAAAACGGACTTCATTTATTCTTCACGTGTAATATGTCAAATTGAAGGAAAGATGTTTGCTTACAATTTTATTATTTAATATTTTTACGTACATGACGGAGGAGCTATAGTGTTGGAGCAGAGAGCATATGTATTACCTGGTCAGTTACTTATTTTTAGGACTGTATACAAAACAGATTTTTCAGAAACCTTTCCCAATTTTCAAAGTCTATCTCGAGGATTACTGAACCAATACTCGACATGTTTGTACTTATTTCAATGCATTTCTCATGGTGATTCCAAATATGGTAATGACATTCAATAATTTTGACATAATTTAAAACATTTTGTGAAATTTTCGAATGTCGACTGCAGACGCCTGTCGCGTGGAAAGTGTTAATACAGTGTCAAACGAAAGAACTCTATTTTAAGGAGGAGAACCAATCTCGGAAAATAAACTGTATCAGACAACTTCTTTTCAAAATCAGATTTTGAAGTAATTAGGAAACGTATTGCTCTGTAACTTGGAAGATGAGGTATTTTATTGTCATGTTTTAAGAGGACGAGATCAAAGATGGTGAGCGTTTCGCATAAGTAATTGTTAGTTTTTATTCATTTGGCCATTGACTTGCCCATGAGGTGGTTTCAGGGGTTAATCGCCCCTCTGGGTTTGAAGATAAAATATGAAATCCCTTAGTTAGAGCCCCGGGGTTGAAAGGCTTCTTGGCAATTCCTGGTTGCAATCATTAAGAATAAAAATTCCTTTAAAAGAAAAGGGGCGCTGAAATAAATAATAACACTAGTATACCGGTGGGGGGGGGGGGGGGGGGGGGGGGGGGGGTATTATATATATAATATGGCTGGTGTTTTTATAGCAGATGAGCACAGATTAAGAAATGGAAGGGTGTTGGATTGTGGGAAGTGTTTTGGTATACGAATTTAAAAAGTAGGAGTAGGCCTACATAGCAATTTATGGTATAGCCTCGACACGTGTAAGGAAAGCAAAGCAATACATGCAGGTAGGAATTTTTAACTTTTCATAATGAAAATATGAAATGAGCACGCGTTATGGTTAAAAAATATCATGGTCAAGGGTGTTGGTCAGAGTGACCGGAACCAGGTAAGGTTTGGATTATTATTGACAAAACCGCTTCAATCTTTAGTACTGAATATTAATGACCCTTTAGCTACATTTGAAATTCAGTGAAAGTACCAACAAAGTGAGTCCAAATTTCCAAGCGTTTGCGTCCATCTTGACCATTGAAATCACAGAAGTCAATTTCAAATTTAATTCAGAGTTATTTTGGAGTCATGAATCTTTCATATTTTTTTTCAATAATTACATCTCAATGCCCTTAAGTTATATTTGCATGTTGAGGATTACATGAATTCATTGGACAAAACAAAAGTAAACAGAGTCCAGGAAACTTAGATTCTTTAGTTTTGTGACTGTAAATAATCTAAATATAAAATTGTCTAACAAAATAATATACAAACTCTAGTTGGCTAGTGCCCGTAATGCATTGTGGGATATTGTAAAATCTTCTATCAGAAATATAATTGCTATTATCGAGTGGGCCAGTTAATGTAAACATCGGTTTTATTTTAAACAAACATCATTGATGAAAGACACTTATATGTGAGATAGCTGCCATGCTTAGTATTTGATGATAAGATTATCTTATCAAAATCACTACAGCTGCATGTTATCAATCAGTTTTACAATGTCTATACAGCAGCTATTAGTATTTGTCCCTATTCGTTACTGTTTGCAAAGAATGATGTTTGCCGAACATGGTCAACGCCTGTTTAACACTTTTAATAGCAAAAAGGTCAAGAAATAATTTCAGATTTGTATGTGCTAAAGGTTTTGCGCATTGTGACATGCGGTCACCTTTCCTGGTGTGACGTATACAGTGTAAGATACTGTTTTCCCAACGGTCATTCTTAGATCTTATAGGAGGCGCCGCCGTAGCGGGCGCCCAAAAAGCTTTTGTGGTAGATTTTTGTAGTATGCTGATCTTTTTGCCCATACATTTTTGTATTCTAGTCAATTCAAACAATTTATATATTGATGAATGTGTGATCCTTAGATAGAACTAAAACTTGGAAGATTCATATCTACACTTTAAATTATATCAGTATTAATTTATTCATATCTGGGTTAATTTTATCAAGTTTCCTGTAGCCATATCTGTTTAAATCATAGATTTAAAAACTAGATCCATACAAACTAAAATTCCATAACGGGGGAATATTTGGAGGCATGTTTGTATTTTCTGGAACTGCACGAAAAAGAACGAAGGTAGCTACGTCCGCGCACTGAATGAAGCCGTGTATCATTCCGCGTTGGTTGGTTCGAAATATGTAGAAAGAGTGGCGCTTTCCGGATCCTCACACACATTTTCCAAATCAGTTGACACACTCCTGGTAGTCATCATCCAGAAAGACCTTGCACGGTTAGGGTTAATTACTCTAAGTATTTATAGTCTAATTAATGATGGAACGGACAATTGTGAAATAGCGTACTGCGTAAACAAGTTCAAGCAGCGTGAGCCGCCTATGCTGCATAATGCGTGTCCACACACCCCCACCCGTCCAATCACTTGAGCTCGGAAATATGCACAAGCACCCGCACTATCGGCGCTGCATCAATCACGTACACTGCCGCCCATAGATATTTCCCCCTCTGGAAGCTTGCAAGTTATCACTGTGTTGTCGACAAAGTATTAAACCATCAGACCCAATTACCATTTCATTGTGTTCATTGTACATTTTATACCAATACATTCATGTTTCCTATTCAGATTCATGATTTAAAAGCATTACGATTTTATCGAGCAAGTCAAAATTCCAATGTAAGATCGCCGTAGTAAATCACCTCATGAATATCAATTAGCTCATTATCGGCAGTGTAACGCTATGGGAATTTTCAACTGAAATCAACTGGTGATGGAAAACTTCATGTGCAGAAATTTATAAATGATAATTGGCATGCGCAGTTTATTGGAATACCTTCAGAATGAACCATTCCAGCTTGAAAGAGTTATTTTGGTGACGACGGTTTATGTTTTTTTGCAGATATTCATCTTTATTTAAGGCACATCTAAATTATTTTCAATACAATCGGGCTGAAATAACATGGAGAACCAGCAAAATTACAAATTGTGCATGCACGTAGTTCATTGACCTATTTACTTCAGTGACATAACAAACCACGTTATCAATGGAATGATTCAAAGCAGTAGAGTTTCCCACTATTTCATCGTCACAAAGGACCGCTCAATAAACAACATACCAAGACATAATAAATCTTTTTTCTATATACTATGCCACCTCTCTTCTCAATCCCAAACAAAAGGGAGCTAGACTATCCTATTCAAATCAGATGAATAGGATACTTATGGTGTCCATCCTCTAACAGTACTTATTTACAGTCAATGGGTCCCCGGTGCTTTTTTAACTTGCCGAATTTGCGTTATTACGGCCCGATATGATTTGGTTTAAAAAGATGAATTTCTGCCAAAGACATAGTTCGACGTCAGAAAAATAACTTGTTTTAGCTGGAATGGTTCATTTTGAAAGTATTCCAATAAACTGCGCATGCCAATTATCATTTATAAATTTCTGCACATGGAGTTTTCCATCACCAGTTGATCTCAGTTGAAAATTCCCATAGCGTTACACTGCCGATAATGAGCTACTACGGCGATTTTACATTGGAATTTTGACTTGCTCGATAAAATCATGAATTATAATGCTTTTATCTCATGAATCTGAATAGGAAACATGAATTTATTGGTATAAAATGTACAATGAACACAATGAAATGGTAATTGGGTCTGATGGTTTAATACTTTGTCGACAACACAGTGATAACTTGCAAGCTTCCAGAGGGGGAAATACTTATGGGCGGCAGTGTATGTCGTAGCTGCGTTAATGCTAGTATTAATAATACTACACATGTAGTGGTGATTTTCGTTTACATACATTTTTGGCATTCTGGTCATGTCAAACAATTTTGCATTCTAATGAATTTGTGATTTAGGTGTTCCTTTAAATAGCACTAAATGTTTAAGAATCATATTCCAACATTTTCATCAAATCAGTAGTAGTACACGTATATTCATACCAGTGTAAACTTTACCGGGTTTCCTGTGCCAATACCTGTTTCAATAGATCCAGCAACATATGTTATTGTATAACAATCATGAGAATAGTGAATCTAATTGAAGATATAGAAAATGGTAGCGATTTCGATATCGCTTAATGTAGACTCATAATAATAAAAAATAATAATAGTGACAGGGCATATATCCACTCTAAATAAGAGCGCTCAAGGCACAAACATAAAATAAAATATCATAAATAAAAACGATAAACAACAGCAATAAAACTACTTTCATTCTAATATTTTAACAATAAAACTACTTAATTATTACAAAATGTCTCAGACATCAGATGTGTTTTCAACATTTTATTGAAGATTGTAACAGTTTTTTGCAGTTTTAATATGGATAGGAAGTTTATTCCAGAGACGAGGAGCTGCAATAGTAAAAGATCTGTCTCCCCAAGAGCGCTTAGATATAGTTTCTTGAAGAGGTTGCATTTGTCCAGAACGAAGAGTGCGAGTTGGCACATAGTTTGATAACAATTCAGATAAATATGATGAGGCAACATTGTTGATACATTTATATACGATAAGCAATAGTTTGAAAACAATTCTCTGAGCTACAGGGAGCCAATGGAGTGCCTTTGAAATTGGCGTAATATGGTAAGATCTTTTAGAGAATGTGAGAATGCGAGCTGCAGTGTTTTGAAATTTCTGAAGACGATAATCCATAAAGAAGAGCATCGTTGTTATCAAGACGAGAGGTTATAAACGAATGAATTAATTGTTCTCTGTAGCATCACGACTAAGATATTTGCGGATTCTGCTGATATTACGTAGTTGAAACGCTGAGCAACGAATGAAATTGGAGATGTGTGGTTTCAAAGTCATGGAATAGTCGAAAATTGCACCCAGATTAAGCGCTTTGGAGACTGAGGCAATTGTGGAGTTACCGATATGTACGTGTTCAATGTTGATCTTAGGCAATTGGTGGTGGGATCCAAACAGTAGAAATTCAGTTTTTTCATCGTTGAGCTTTAAGAAGTTTGATTTCATCCGTGTGCGCTCCGTGGTGCGCATATAGTAAACTCAACCTGACGGCGCCGATCGGCTATCGGATTTCTGGGGTGTTTTTCTTTTTTCAAGCATGCGCGATGAGCTGATCGTATAAAGTGCGCCCGCATGTGTTTAACCGCGGGAGAATAACAGGAGGAGGATATGTGCAGTGGCGTCCATTATCACCTTGCTAAGTTGCTACTTGTTAGTGGATGGAATCTGCAAAGACTCGGTAACTTTTAGCTCATCGTAATACTGTTGTGCGATTTTGAATGGAAAGAAGCGTGTAAAAATGGCGCTGAACAACCAATTAAATATTACAAATGTGAAAAATGTTGCCGGCGATCATGTTCTGCCAACAATCACATACCTCCAAGGCATATTCTTGGTATAGGGCGATTGCACGGAAGGTCATTAGTTCAAACTGTCCTCCAGAACAACTCATGCATGTATGGAGTACAATACTAATCACTTGGATCAATATCAGTAAACAGGTTATTGGTATTGTACTACATGCATGCATGAGTTGTTCTGGAGGACAGTTTGAACTAATGACCCTTCGTGCAATCGCCCTATATAATGACATTACTGTTATTGGCTTTGTGGCTAATTCGGCGGTAATCTTCATTGTGTTTCGATTCCCCGACATGCGAACGCCAATTAACTACACCTTTTGTAATCTGGCGATTACCGATTTTCTATTTCTAGTTTGTTACGCTATACCATCTTCTTTTATGGGATTTCCCAAAAATGACGATATTTGCAGGATGAGATACTACATACGTGGGATAAGTGACAACCAAAAAAATGTACACCTAACACAAAAAGTTCCTGGCCAGGTGCTTTGATGTTGGCTTATGGCCATGCGTTTTGAACTGGGCCTGCATATAGGTGGAGTTGTGACATCGGCACATCAAAAATGACATTGTCTATTCAATTTCTTGTATAAAGATACCACCTACATAGCTAAATTTGGTATCAAAATAAAGCTCTTATGCAGGGCAAGAAGATAAAAGTATTAGTATGTGTTAACATTTTGTCATTTTCTGTTAATTAATGGCTAATTAACCAACATCAGGGGTGGAGGAGAGTCCGGCGCAGGAGAGTCCGGCGCAGCAAATTTGGCATCTACAGTACAGTTCAGTGCAATTGAGTTAAATCATGTTTATGGAATGAAATACGGTTGCATCTAAGTACATAAACTCTGGTAAATAGACTGATTTGAATAATTTAGATGTTTAATAATGGGTAATCACCTTAATTAATTAAGAATTAATTAATAATTACAGACCCGCAATTGCATTGAAGAACTAAATGTGTATGACTGGATGGATATGTACCGGCGCAGCGTCTTTTACCAGCACATACGGTTAGGCCTATAATACTGTTATTTTGGAGTAGGGCTTATTGCATAGAATCTGAAACTTACATAAACCTTATACTTAGCCTAATTAAGCCAATTAAAATAATATATTTAACTAGCAACCAAATTGAACAGAAGTAAAAACAAGGCTACATGTGCACATGTCGCGCCATTCAAATCAGTAGCTTTTCTCGATGGAGTGAGTGCAAGTGATCAGGATGTATCAGAAGACTCTGCAGATCAGCATACACAGATTTAAATTTGCTACAGGTGGACTATACTGGGTTGATTGTGAAGGACTCTGTCATTGCAATTCAGCCATCATCTGATGCAATATATTCCTATCTCGTGCTTCATGTCATATCGGATGGTGTTGTTCCCTTGGAACAAAATACACAGTCAGATTATGGTCTTGTTATTAAAAGACACTACTTAAATTAAGAGAAAACAACCAGGGAAGGCTTGCTTTACAAAAAAGACAGAGGAGAGGAGGCCATTGTACTACAGGAGTGTTTTTAATATTGTGGCTTTGATCTTCAGCGAAGTAGAAAGCAGAGCGATATTTATGTACTTCAAAATGAAGACCATTCATAGAAGACATTATGTGTACAATAACTCTAGACAATGAAATGAACATACCATCACCTCTGCTTAGTTGCAGCTAGAACTTAAGTTTCAATCATGATTTGAATTGTTTTACGTCGACGCGTTTGTATTAATGAGGTGTGCAGTAAGTGCAGGGTACTATTACTTACATGTATTCCAGTTCATTTATTGCTTCTGTATGTGTTTCTATGCCCTATCAAGTTGAATTGGATCACTTAAGAGATGTTTAGTATCTTAAAGGACATGTTACAGTAAGCACATGGCAAGCAGGTAAAATTGTCAGATTTTTTTCTTCGCGAAATGACATTTTTCCAGCCCGGTGCAAAATACTGTAAACATTACCTAGATATAGAAAGTTATATATGCTTGGAAAGCTTTAACTGCCAGAAATTCAAATCTGCAATAATTAACCTTGTAGGGTATGCAGAATTTTTTTCATATATTTTTTTTCTCAGCAGATTTTTTTCATAAATTGTTGACCTTTTCAAATTCATAACCTTCTAGGGGTACAACCTATGTTAATTTTAAGTGCATTTATGAACTCCTAAGACAATTTTAATCAAGAAAATGTATACTTTTGTGGGGGTAATGCCTAGTTTAGCATAGTTATCGCCATTCAAATGAAAATACACGCGATATTCACCAATGTTAAGTTCGTCACACGAGACCGGCCCAACTTAAAACGCATGGCCTTATCCAAAATCAATAATCGATATGAACAATCTGAGATATACATTTCATGAGCAAATTTCTTCTCCGTAGTTTGATACCTCATTCATAAAAATCGAGCGGATATTGTTGATGTTATAATTTTTTAATCGACCACAACTACCGAAACAATTCTTGCACTAAAATTTGGTTTCAATGGGATATCCTTGCTAAGTGTGTGATTACGCATTGGAATTGTGTGTGTACCGACTCCCAGCCTGCCGATGCCTGTTACCCATTCATCCCCATACCTGACTGGGGGAGATAGTACACAGTGAACAATACAAATCAATGATATCCCATAGGAAACCAATTATATTGGAAACTTTGTTGTCGTTACTTGTGGTTATTGAAATCGATGGGTCGGTCGATCGGGTCTTCTTTTAACTTTTTTAAACACTTTTCCCCCCTTTGAATATGTCCGTAAAAATCAAACAAATCTGTTAAAAAAAAATTGACACGCCAAACAAATTATTTGGGTCGGTATTCATCTGCACGTGAGAAAATTTTACCGATTTCTAAAAAATGGGTCGTACTGGCCCGTAGAACAGTAATTTTTTTGTTCTTCGCCTTAACGTAACTTATTAACACCTTTACAATTTGTAAATCATGTAAGCGTACTTTATTATAAATAAAATAATATGAATGCATTAAATTCAATATAAATACTTAAATTTGAACTTCAATCCATTTTCTCCCAACTGATATGTCATCCGCCTTATAGTATTGACTACGTCAGTTATTTGAAATAGGGAACATCCTGTATTGGGTTTTTTATGTAGTTTTATATTGTCTGAAGATTGCCGCCGCCCTATGTGGTTGATGCGCATGAAACTGTCAGTTACGATGTATAAATATTTCTTAATTTACCCCATGTTTTTCAACATATTTTCAAATTAATGTACAGCGAATTAATCTGTTAGGAAATGCGCTACATAAATCCCTATACTAATAATAATAATAACATGGATAGCATTAAATCAATGTGATCCGTATCACCGTTAGATGAACACCAGATGGTTCTACCTCGACAACATTTAATGCTGTCTTTCCCATTCCTGCACCACACGACATGACGCATGTTATTGTGTACTAATGGTATTACGCGCAGCAGCCTGATCTTCCCGCATCGCATAGCATTTCGACTTTAATCATTTTTTAACATGAAACCACCGTACAACTTGCAAAGTTTCACGTTCAATTCTCAAAGCTCTAGTGCACGTAATACTGAAGCGATTAGCGATTGAACAGCACCCACAAGACGCTTATGTCCTAATGAGCAATTCCCATTGTTTAAAATGCTAATCGCTTCATTATTTCAATTTTGAAAGAGGTATGGGAATCAGCAACGCGTAAAAAAAATGTGATGCTTGAATAACTCCATATTGCCAAAACAAAAAAAGTTAATCCAGTGTAGCATAGTGGCCAAGCTATAGGGCTCCCAAGGAGGACTCCCGGGTTCGATTCCTCGTACTTTGATCGGTTTCTGCAAATGTGTAACCTCATTAAAAGTGTTGGGCCTGTCCATACTTTGGGAGAGGTAGTAAACTTTTCCCCGAATAAATCAATATAACTTCGATCCTGAAGCAAGCCAATGTTAAACATGTTGTTATACGCTTATAATCAATTTTCACATACCAAATACTTAGTTTGTTTTCGACATCACTCGAGTCCGATGAATCTGCGTCGTGGTCTGAATCCTCAGATAATTTGATGATAATTTGGGGAATGTCGATATCACAGATGTGATCTTTTTCCCAGTACGATTTTTTTAATTTTCCCGGACGTAACGACACGCATTTTACTAGTCTGATGTGGGGACACCTTTTCCAATGGAAAGTTTGGACCCGACAAACCAACCCGCAGCCTCATCAGATTCTAACCAGTGGAGCAGTTATGGTCAATACCTTAAATATAGTCGATCGATGGGACAAGTTGTCTCACAATAGCCACTACAAGAGACATGTTGTCGCAAGAGACTACCAATGTCCGTACTATTAAAATAATCACCGCGCTTTCCATACACGTCGGTCATACAGGTGCTCCTGCACACAGTATCAGTTCTTCAATAGAGATTATCATCCCTGTTCTATAACATGTAATGCCTTTTGTTGAAGCATCCCTTGTTATGTTTGCTCGTTTGTGCTGAAATCACTCTCTTGTTAATTTACTTACTCTTAAAGATAGTGTATTCGTTTTAGTCAAAGATTATTGATTTTACAGTTGGAGATTTCCACGAGTTTCCTCCTAAATTGTAATCATTTTCTTTTAATCCTTGCAGGTTATGACTCAAGAAACAACTTTGACCCTGGCATATATCTCATACAATCGATACCGAGTGCTCGTTTATCCAATGGAGAATTGTACTTGTGGTGACGAGGCGAGGACTAGAGACGTTCTTCTCGTCAGTATAGCTACATGGACAAGTAAGATTAGTAGTTAAGAGTTGGTGCGCCACAGGGTCACTGAACACGTGGATAATTGTGTTTGATTTTAATTGCACGTTTAATATAAATTATAAACCTAACACAAAAAGTCCCTGACCAGGTGTTTTGATGTTGGTTAATCCAAAATCAATAAACGGTGCGACAAATCTGAGAAACACATTTGATTAGCAAATTTCTTCTCCGTCGTTTGATAACTCATTCATAAAAATCGAGTTTATAGTTTTGAAGTTAAGATTGTTTCAATGACCATAATACTACCATCGAAATTGTTGCACTAAAATTGGGTTTCTATGGGATATCATTGCTTAGTGTGTGATTACGCAGTGAAAAGGGGTGTGTACAGACTCCCTTTCGATACCTGTTCCCCATTCATCCAGATACCTGACTGGTTATAATAGCGCACAGTGGACACTGCGATGATAGATCAGGAGCGTGTCCAAGGGGGGGGGGGGGGGGGGGGGGGGGGGGGGGGGGGGGGGGGGATCAAGCCCCCTCTGGTCCCCAGAAGAAAAGGAAAATAGATGAGAGTTGGGGGTGGGGGTGGGGGGGGGGGGGGGGGGAGAGTGAGAGAGCGGAGAGGGGGAGAGAGGATGGAGAGGGGAATATAAGAGAGTGTTGATGACAATAAGTTTCGTTACACACCCAACAAAATCAGTCAGCAAATCAATGAATTAATATCATTATAATATTATTAAAGGAGAGGCCTCCATTGGTGTCACAATCGCCAAAATCCCCCATTATTATAATAACAGTTTGGCCCATTGTAAATGTTAATGATTTTACCCGTCGAAATTGAAGAAGGCCTCCCTCTGGGTGGTGTTAAAAACGCTAAAGGTCCAGGAGTTTCCAGGAGCCCCCTGGACCACACAAAGTTTATACTGTAATAGGATGTAGGGCCAATTTAAAATTGACATGTTTTTAGCCTTCAGAAACATTACATTTTTAAAGGAGAGGCCTCCCTTGGTTTTACAAAAGGGAGGGAGATTAGTGTCTCTCACTCTCTCTCTCTCTGTCTCTAAACAGTGTAAATATTTTATAACAAATGTAAATATTTATAGCAACGTCATTGAAACAGGCTGAAACACAACAGCTCCGCCAACCGAACTTCTGCCAACGGCATTCCCCCATCCCCTGTGGCGTATCCAGGGGCCCTGTAGACCATGCCTCCCCCATCAGTGACAGAAGAGTAAAACATAAAAAGGAAGAAAATTAAGGAAGAAGAGGAGAATAAGGATTGAGAGGAGGAGGAGGAAGGGTATAACTTGACCTTTTTAGCGTTACAAGCTATGCCAATCTTTTCAATGTTTAATTATTCAAGCTTAACAAGATGGCTTCAGGTACGTTTTTCTGGACCTTTTGAGTGTGAAATTGTCTATTTTTGTGCGCTGCGCGCAAATTAGTTTCAATGTTTCATTATTCAAGCTTAACAAGATGGCTTAAGGAACGTTTTCTAGACCATTTCAGTTAAAGAACTATACAATTCTTTCGCGCTTCGCAAGAATTAGTTTCAATGTTTAACTATTCAAGCTTAACAAGATGACTACAGGAACTGTTGCTGGACCTTTTAAGTGTTACAATTGCCCATTTCGTGCGCTGCGCGCTAATTAGTGTCAATGTTCATGATTCAAGTTTAACAAGATGGCTCCAGAAACGATTTCAGGACCATTTCAGCTACAAAACTGAAAGTTTGTGCGCGCTTCACGCGAATTAGTTTCAATGTTAAATTATTCAAGCTTTACAAGATGGCTACAGGAACGTTTTTCTGGACTTTTGAGTGTTAAAATTGCCATATTTTAAGTCAAAGGTGTATGTTCCGATCAATTTTTTGGGGTATGATTTTTTTCTTCACATCAAGATATTTTCATATCAGAAGAATCTCCATATTTTTCTCATTATGTCTGTAAAATCTTAGGGGCCAGAAATGTTCCATTTGGAAATCATAGGCTAAAATGTGATGAATTACTTCCAAAGGTGGTTAACCACCAGCCATTTTGTGTACTAACTCAATGGGCAAATTTATTGTGACCTTGTGCTTCTAAAATACGAACCATTTGAGTTATGCAACGCAAACTTTGGAATTTGACTATTCTAAGGATGACCTTTAATGTAAAATAGAAAACATCAGGCCAGCAATCAGAACATTTACCTTTAATAAATGGGACTTTTTTCGCGCTTTGCGCTAATTAGTTTCCATGTTTCATGATACAAGATGGCTTATGGAACGTTTTCTGGACCCTTTTAGTTTTAAAAAAACTGTAGTTTTGCGTGCTTCATACGAATTCGTTTCCATGTTTCATTATTTAAACTAAAATTAAATGTCTCCGCCAAATGGCTGCGCGCGAATTACAAAAATGGCTGCGCGAGAATTACTTTGAATGTTTCATTATTTATGCTATAATATAATGTCGAAAAAAGCCTGAATTTAAGAAAAAAATGAATTCATGAGGTCTGAAATGGCTTAGAAACGCCGTCAGAGATTCAAATTCAAAATGTCCACTCACCAGCATGCTTCACTTTCATGACATGACCATTGAATTCTGTAACCAATGTCTACTGGTTCCCATTGACATTACATGTTGTTAAACGAGGGTCTTTAAGAAAATCCTGCTGCAAGTAGTACAATTGATGTGACTTCAATTTAGTCCTGTCTTGTTTTTCTTAACTCTAACCCCCCTGAATGCTAAAAAATGCCAATCCTAAGTCTTTCTCCAAGCGCATGCGCCGTCTGTTTGCGATGACGTAGTCAACCGAGCCTATATAGTGAGCGCAGTATACTGCGTGAACGAGTAGCTGAGGGTCGTGGCTTAGCGGGTTGGACATGGTTCCTGGAGATTTAGTTGGTGTTCGAAAATTGTGATCCCGGTCAAAAACCCTAAACCGCGGTTAGGGTGATGGTACCATTTATTTTTATTTTTTGCGTTCTATTAACCCTTACCCCCCTGAATGCTAAAAAATGACAATCCTAAGTCCCATTCCAAGCGCATGCGCCGCCTGTTTTCGATGACGTAGTCAACCGAGCCTATATAGTGAGCGCAGTATACTGCGCGAACGAGTAGCTGAGGGCCGTGGCTTAGTGGGTGGGACATGGGGCTTGAGAACGGAGGATCCCCGGATCGAATCCCGGCAGGTATTTAGTTGGTGTTTTTCCCTCGAAAATTGTGATCTCGGTCAAAAACCCTAAACCGGGGTTAGGGTTATGGCACCAATTTTTTTTTTTTTTTTTTTGCGTTCTATTAACCCTTACCCCCTGAATGCTAAAAAATGCCAATCCTAAGTCCCTCTCCAAGCGCATGCGCCGCCGGTTTTCGATGACGTAGTCAACCGAGCCTATATAGTGAGCGCAGTATACTGCGCGAATGAGTAGCTAAACCACTGCATATAATCACTGGATCCCGTCTGAAAATTAAAAAAAAAGTAACCGCTGCTTTAAGTGCTCGTTTATAAACATTATTTTAATCCATATGCATTTTCTTTTCAATTTTTCTTTCAGTTTCCATGGTGCTTCATTCCCCACTCCTCCTGTTCACTATTGTAAACCGGCGTGGCCACTGCGCTATGGATTTCTTGTCCTACAATGTTCCTCCATGGGTTTATTACACCGGTGTCACCATCTTCACGTATGCGATTCCGCTATCGGTGATACTGGTGTGTTACACAAAAATGTTGAGTCATCTGCGCACCAGAGCTGCCGCATTCGACTCCGCGGCCTATGCAAGTAAATCTGTGAAGTCCAATAACAAATCGACGAAGATTGTTATTATAATCGGCTGGTTACCTAGACATACGGCTGTTGTGTTGATTTCAGTTTTTGGTCCCAGATCCACTCTTAGTTACACCACAGTCTTGAAATTAGCTGAAGTTATTACTTGGTTCAATATTCTCAGACGACGGTGGATACGAACGGCCGTTAATTTTGAATTTCCGTTGGTTTCAATGTAACAGTGAATTTTGATTATATGACCCAATAAAATTCATCACACGTTGGAACTAAATTATTTCATCCTAAAACCACTTGGGATGGCTAACCATCCCTATTGTCAGTATCATTTTTTTGAATTTAAACCGTTGTTAAGCGTTCGTCCCATTCACTTGATCACGTAACCTCGTTCGCATATTTTTGCCTGAATATTCGTAAATACGCCCATGTCCAGCGTCGTCTGAATATTCTGCTATTTCTTAACAGCGCCCTCAATCCATTTCTTTATGCGTTGGCTGGGACGGGTTTTACCAAACACTTACCAAATTGCATGAGTTGCTTTATTTCGTCTGCAGCCAAACCAAAACAAAACCAGGCGCCACTTCCGAAATAATGACGATCTAAAGGGCGTGTTAACAAACTCCACAACGCTCGAACTCACCCATGCGTACTAGTGACATAACACAACTAAAAACACGCCCAATCAGGAATACCGCGTTTGCCGATAATTCGATCAATCTATGCTTCCAAACGCTGGGGCCAACGCTGAGGATGAATTCAAGTCAACTCGTTGAGTTGCCGCTGTCCATGGACCAATCAGCAAGCGTAAAAGTATGACGTCACATACATTTTCTGAGATACCATTCATACTATGAGCGCGTTATTGGTGTAAAATAGGCAAAGTAAAACTATTTTTTGTTGATGGAATGACATAAAAAATGCCAAAGTAAATTTTAATAGTAGGCCTAAAAGCGATATCTGTGATGTGCTAGAGGCTAAATATAAATTTACGGCGTTTATACGGGCACTGGCACTGGAAGTGGTACCGATACCACCATGACTACTGATATCGATGAAATATCAGGCCTTGCGTTTCGTTGCGCTTAAAAAAAGTATCAAAGCGCCAAACAAACGCATAAGAACCTATTGGGGACGCAGTGGACACTGGCTAGAGCGGGAGAGGGTCCCCATGTAACACGCAGGAGGAGCGCGGAAAACTGCTCAAAATTGTCATTTTATCAAAACAAGATAGCTCTAAGTACGCTCCTATCCCGCTTATCACATTTTCACGGCGCTGTTATTACGACCCATTGTGTTTCTACTTTAAAGTCTCACTGACTCTTACTCCGCTTCCTCTAACTGTAAACATTGTAGTGCGTTTTCTGCGTGCGTGCGGAGAGTACATAGCGATTGCATGAAGGGTATTAGATTAAAAAAACATATAGAAATAGTAGATGCAGAAGGAATAACATGATGCCAATTGAAGAGCGCCAACGTAAAACTAATATTGGTCCAATATCGGGCACAATATACCAGGGGCGGAAAATAACACGATTAATTTCATATACAAATTCTGACGTGGTCTAAATAATATGCGCAAAATATTGTCACGCCATTGAAATTCTTTGGCGGGAATCTTGCTATGACCTATTGTTGGTTAAAATAATGATGCCTTAACCAACGTTGAATAAACTAAAAATGAATTATATTTTTACTCTTTAACCAACTCAGTATTAAAAGTAATTTTTAACCAACGCTTCATTTTTATCCAATGTAGTATACTTTTTAACCAACATTCTTTTAACCCATGGTTTTTTTATACCTGTTCTGAGAGTGTAGGGTTAAGTACATTTGAATTTTTAAAAAATCATACCGTTTTCATTGTGGCACTTAACCCTATACCCGTGAAAAGAGCGTAAACAAAGCAGTAAATGTACCAGTTTTTTCTATCCATGACAAGTTTCTGGAGTTTCTGTAACTTTGAAAATGGGAAACTTATTATGCTTCCATTGCTTCTCTTTTAAGTGCAAGTCTTGGTGTAGTTTGTCGGCTGTTTAATATGATGATAAAATCTGTAAACAAATTTAAAAATTCAAATGTAACAAAAAAAAACTCGGATGCACAACAACATGGTCATATAAATATAAAACAAGCATATGATACCAGTGTTTTCAAGTGTTAATTAGTCTTGTTTGGACACAAACATAACAAACTTTTGTCTATTGGCAACACTAAATACACTTAAAGCATGATCTTTTAAAGAAAATAAATAATGTCGAATACTTTTACTGCAAAGGTACTATCAAAACAGGAACTTATATATAAAAAAAAAATGGTATAGGTAGTATTAATCTGCATGTTTAGCCACTTCTGTTATTAGCCTCGGTTTTGGGTATCATATGTTCTATTTTTAAATACATGTATTATGGGAAAAGTAAATTGAAATGAACAAAATGGATTGGCAAACCAGGTTTGATTTGAAAAATCCTTAATTGCAAAGATCTCTTTAATATAGTGATTATTTGTTTATTTTATCATAATTATTTGACGATGATTAAATGTGTCATATATATTGACATATAATTTATACCATTTAAACAATGAAAATTATACAATATAAAAAAATTTTTCTAAAAAACACTTCCTTTTCAAAATAGGTCATTTTGGTCAAACTTGGAATTTAGCACTTTTACAAAAGAAATGACATATTTTCTGTCAGAAACTTCCGATTTATAAAATTCAAAATTCCTAAGAAAGCTAAATATATGTAAATGTTGGCATCATAAGCACTTTGACCAATAACAGTGGTGTTCATAGCTAAATAAATACACCTTTCCCGAAATAAATCATTCTGGGACACCCTGTATGAACTGCCACATTCTTGTAATGGTCCCATCAAATTGGTATATAAACAATAAAAGGTACACCCCCTATCAAACTTTTTTGGTATAACCCGCGTGACCTTCGACACAAGTGTTCTTCTGTTGCTCTCTACATTATTGGTTATCATTAAATATAGCTACTGATGAGAAGAGCAACACACTTTAAACTTGGTTAGTGCTATCCCTTTGTCACACAGCTATAGAAAACATTATCTAGGTAAGATATTCTATAACATTTTGATACATTACAAAGGGTGACTTTAAAGACAAGGGTCTGATGTCTTGCTGTCTATGTGAAATTATAATGTTCCAAGATGATCGTGAATATCGCGCTTATCACCAAGGTAAGTTTTGAGTTTATATAAATGTCATTATGCATTGTTATGTACAAAGATCTAACTAATGTTGTTAGTTAAAACAATAATTTAATATAATTATTTAAAATGATCAGCATTCTCCTCTCCAGGCGGAGGAACTAAGCTAGGCTATGCTTAAAGCCGCACAATTATGTCGATGGTACGAAAGAGTTGCTTAGAGTTACATTTAGCAATTTGAGAAATGTGATGCTCTGTCTTTGCATCCTCAAGTTGACTCTGGTATTCTTTGCGTTTCACCGTGTAAGTGTGCTTGTCAACCTTTGCTGTGCGTACAAGAGTAGGGCGCGGCGAAAACCCCGACTTTTGTGTGCTCAAAAGCAGGGGGTTTTTTTCGCGGATTGCACGAAAACTGGGTTTCTGTGCGCGCAAAACTAGGGATTTGCAAAATTCCCTCCTTTTGTGTGCACAGAAGTAGGTTTTTTTCCCGCAGATTGCACTAAACCCCAGTTTTTGTGAAGAGCTGCCCGCAGACATGTCGTGCAGTTCGTGTTCAGGCAGACAGGTTGTTTACGATGTGTACGAGCGCGTATTTTGAAAATCATGTATTTCTTTTGTAAGGCCGCGAATAGCGGGGAATTCAGTGATCAATTGGTTTCGTCATTCTATATGCAAAGTGCCCGTTATATTGCATGCATCACATTCACCAAATAATATGTTCTACTGCTAGTAAAGCTAATGGTTTTAGAATACTGTTCAACCCACCTCGGTATTGGCTCCCTGTCAGTGGCGTAACTAGACTTTTTCATTTGGGGGGGGCAAGAAGGGGCAGTGACTTGAAATGGGGGGCTCCTAAGATTTTATGAGTCGAGAGATGCGCGCGTAGCGCGCGAAAATGTTCGACTTTACAGCTAGTTGTTGGACAATTGAGGTACATTTTGGCTCTAAACAAGCTTGTACCAAAGAATATTTCATTTTGGGAAGACATATGCGCCCGTAGCGCGCGAATTTTTTTCATATGTGTACTTTTGACCATCATAATTCCATGATTCCTTTCGTCAAATGAACCGACAGTGCCAATCTCAACCGACACGATGTCATTATGGGGGGGGGGGGGGGGGGGGGATTTGGTGTGTACTTTGTTTGTAAATTTCATTTACAGCCGTACTTGATTTCATTTGGGGGGGGGGGGCAAGCGGGGGGCAAAGGTTCCAAGTAGGGGGGGGGGGGCTCCCGCCCCCCTGCCCCCCGCTGGTTACGCCACTGCTCCCTGTGACCTATGAAATAATGTAAATGTGTACATTCCGTGCGGAAGCGTTAGCGCAAACATGGCGCGTGTGTTTTTCAGATTTTGTATTCTATATTATTTTTGACTAATCCTCCTGATTATCAGTTCGTAGCTTTTTAGCTATACGGGACCCGTCCATGCGATAATAACATTGAAAATTGAACGTCATGGAGAAAATGTGCCCCTTTTATTATATTAGAATGTAAAAAAATGAAAAGAGTACCGTTGTACTCTTTTCATTTCATAATACTTCGCTCCTTCCTATATTGGCGATATGTTTGAATTTTTTTTTTAAATATGTCATACACTTTAGATAAAGAATTCATTCAATTACATCAGATTGTGTAACAATATAGATGAATTCAGGTCACTAGGCGGCTTATTTTCCACCATTGGTGATATGAATCCGTGATAGTGTGATTGTCGGTGCCATTACCGAGATACATGTAAGATTGGAACTTCACTGTTGAATGTTTGCGAGAGTTATTACCGAGATTTGAAGCCTTTTCGTAAGCATGATACAACCGGCTGAGACGAATAATACCTATGTATATTCAACTCATATACAACGATTTATCTTGGGCGTTAACTAGTTACAGATTGATTACGTGTAATTAAGAAGATGGTATACTTGAAATAAGGTTATTAAAAATGGGTGAATGTAAGATCGCGCGATGTTCCAAAAGATATGTGTTAAAAATGATAATGAACGCGGTGTGTGATTTACACACCGCCCCCTTCCCCTTTAGACCATCCGCGATAGAAACAGGAACTCTTTTTACGACATTTCTGCAAAACAAATTGTCAATCTAGCTATTACTGCAGCCGCGGTATGTTTTGCTTTATTTCATTAGGAATTTATTGATCATTTTTTCTTTGATAATCCGGTTTAAATCAGCATCCCATCATGGCTTCTGTTCTTCTTGACAGCGGTGATCTCATGGACAGAGCAGGAAAGGTTTTGGCGGACGATGGGTCGCAGAATACGGCGATTCATAGCGTGAAGTAGAATTGAGCATGACACAATTTAATAGAGTGTAATGCCATACTTTTATTGTTCCCTTCTCGGGTCGGGATTAATGAACGGTGTGAAGGCACACGTCGTCACAAAAAAGGGTTAGAGGTGTGGTGGAAGGGTATGACCAATTTTATTTTAGTAGAAACAACAATAATGGCAATTTTTAATGTTCATCTTGAATTCTGTAGTAAATTAATTGAAATTAAAAAAATTCAACATGACATTGTGTCCGTTTAAGTCCCCCCCTTAAATATCACTGCTTGAATAATCTGTTTTGTAGGCCTATATGGTAGCCGCGTGAAAAGTGTTAACCTCAAAACAAGACATTTATTTTAGAATTTGTAAAAAAATTATATTTTAATTTCACTGTATTTGTTATTCTAATAGAACCATGGCGACTTCTTCTCGTGTTTTGTCAATTCAAGGACACACGGTGAGCGGCTATTGCGGCGACAAATGTAGTATATTTCCATTGCAGGTGAGAGTTTATTATTCAATAGTATGATAATACTCATAAATATTCAAGAATTAGTCATGCCAATGCATATATATTGGCCAGTTCTGAACATAGGTACTTTGTCACATGGGTTATTTCTTTACATCATCATTCCCAGAGTCTCAGTGAATTGAAGTTTTAAAAAAAAACCTACATGTTTTATACATGTATAAGGGAAATACACTTCTAGAGGTCCTCCTATTGTCGATTATCCATTTTGCTGTACACGGCGATTATATCTACGAATGCACTGCCGGAAGTCAGAACCTTGCAAGGTTTAACATTGATCGGTGACCTTTTTAATGGTCAACTGTGCATTATCCTAATCCTTTGTTAGATAATGCACTTTGCTCGTGCTAACCGATTATGTTGACCTTGCGTGCCTCAGACTTCTGTTAGAAACTTGAAGGAGCGTTGATCGAGAAACACTCATTTAGGCCTATTGATTAATTGTTTTTAAACACGCTAATGTGTAATGCTCTGATAGTATACACATAGTATATACACAGTGGTGTGGTGTGGATATACAAATCTATGATGTTTACTTGCACCTCTGTCTCAATTTAGAACATATAATGAGCCTCAAATTAGTACCTCAGGAAAATAATTTCCTATTCAACCATGCCGCATTTGTATACTATATATTATTTTAATATCTTTAATGACAGCTTTCAGGTTATGAGGTGGATCAAATCAGTACCACAGCGCAATCCAATAACCAAAGCTACGACCATATGAGGGCGTTAGTTTACCCCGGAGCTCAGCTGAAAAAACTTTACGACGGACTACGGCTGAATCAAATTGGTTATTCACATCTATTAACAGGTAGTTTGTTAGGAATTTATAGCCCGGTGTGAGAAATTTGACGACCCTACCCCATAGCTGAGAGTTCTACACTGCAAGTCCAGTTGGTCAAAAAGTGCCCAACTTTCTTGACTAACGTTGGGTCTAATATCAACAGTAAACATTATTGGGTAAATCTTAACCAACAGTTGCTGGGTAATTGTTATCCAATAGTTGGGCAAATACTTTGATTATCTAGTCGGTTAAACATTTTACCCAACATGTAGCAATAACTTGACTAAGAGATGGGTAAGTTTGTATCACAAAATAGTATTGGTTAACTTTTACCCAATTGTTTAGATAAATGTATTAATTGACCAATAGATGGGCAAGTTTATAACCAACTGTTGGTTAAACTTTACATAATTATTAATACTGTTGATATTTGACCTAACGTTGGGCAAGAATGTTGGTCAACAAATGTAGCAACTGTTACTTATTTGTTGAGTAAACGTTTTCTTTATTTGTCTTCTGTTGTGACCCACAGTAGAAGCATCAGACACCGATATAGAGAGCTCTTTGAAAAAGCGGGACCTTGGATCTCTCCTTATCTTCTCAGGTAAGATGTGAACAGGAAAACCCAAATACAATATCCGTTGAAAAGGGTGAGACTAATAAAACATGCACAACTTTGTGCAGCGAATAGACTCAACTTAATAAGCTTATTATATGAACACTCAATAAAGTAACGTGCGACGCTCCTTTTTGTGGTCATTTACTCAAAGTCATGGCGCGGGTGTTTCTATTATTATATTAAATTTTGGGGTTCTAGTTAACATCTTACCTGAGAAGATTTCTGCGAGCGATCCAAGGCCCTATTCTTCTAAGAGCTTTCGTACGTCAGCTCCCGTATCCACCATTCTGCAGAAATTGAAAATGACATCCCTCGATGGTTGCCCGACAATTAGTCACAAAGTACCCAACTCTTCTGGAAATGTTTTATCGCTTGAAAAATTGCCTGGAAAAATGAAAATTGTTTTGGGCATAAATTCATCGAACAAACTTAGGACCTTCCAGTGACTATTAAGATGTGCCTAATAAAGACATAAAGACTCTCATTCATAGGAAAGGTCATGACACCGGTATATCAAGCTATTGATTGACCGACCGACCGACTTTTAGACTAAATCCTTCCCGTCTTCACTATTTTCCCAGAGCCGTAGCCCGCGAGGGTGTTCCTTAAATATTGCGACCATATAGAGGGACATGGGGACCAGTCTATCAAACTACAAGGGTCCATGCTTAATACCTTTGATAATAGACAGTAGACACAGTGCCAACCTCATAGATACACGTGCTTGTATGTACGGGAATACTTCGGGTATTCAATACTTCATTAATTTGTCCTTATTCACTGACCATTCATCAGCATATTGTTTAGCCCTATATTGGCGAAAATAAAAACCTAATTATCCCGGGTTTAGCCCAATAGGCACTTTTCAAGATATCATTAGGTTCATCAATTTCTAAAGATCACAATAAGACTTCTGAGTACTGGTGCCGCAACTACATGGTGTGTCAAAAAAGTGTCCCATGAGATAGAAAATTAAGATGCGACACTTTCTTTTGACACACCTTGTATTTGTTTTTTTTCGGATTTACTCCCCGAAGTCGTTAAAATAAGTAAGGAACTAAAAGAAAAGGATCCATCGTTGATTTTCGTATGTGATCCACTTCTAGGGGACAATGGAAAATATTATCATCCATTTTCATACTTAGTCGTGCCTACCTTCCAGAAGGAACTAGTACCGATATCGGACCTCATTACGCCTAATGTATTCGAAGCAGAGTAAGTTATCTTATTTCTTGTGTTCAGATGTTTTTGAAAATAAACACAAAATTGATAGGTTATTACCTCCCTATGCAAAAATCATTATTGTAGTCCCGTTGCTCGCTCCGGCAGCGTAACCGCAGACATTTTTGAGCATGTTCAAACATGTCTACCGTCGCCTGCTATTGCTAATCGGTTCTAGTACGGTAGCGCAACGGTATCACATCGCTCGGTAGTACATCGTCAGGACATCGTCAGAACATCGGCGAAAAAGATTAGCAACGGCAGGTGACGGCAGAAATTTGTGAGCATGTTCAAACATTTCAACCGTCGCCTGCCGTTGCTTATTTTGTTCGCCGATGTTCTGACGATGTTCTGACGATGTCCTGACGATGCACTGCCGTTCTTAGCGATGTGATACCGTTGCGCTACCGTACTAGTACCGATCCCCAAAAATTGCCAAACTTGTGCTCCGGTATAGCTCCGGCGAGCCAAATCAGCTAGGTGTGACAGCGCCTTTAGATTCGTTAGTAATAACGTGTTCATCCGCCTTCCGTTTTATAGAGGTTTGAAAGGGCGCGCTCTGGTGGAGCCATGAACTGTAAAAAGAAAATATTCCTGACGGGTTGCGTCATATTTCTATGTAAAACGTCATATATACGTTTCTCGCAGACGAGGTAGCTTTGTAAAAGCATTATTTGATATTAAAGATGAAGTGTGTCTCGTGGTTTCCTTTGATCTACAACCATTGGAATTGCCAACTGAAGAAAAGATAACGTTCTCATAATTATACAGTCCTCAACAAAGGTACTGACCTGGTAATAAATCCGCTCTTAGCTCCTGCGTAAAAATATTGTTCTACAGAAATCTCCTCCTTTTAATTTGATATATTATAAGTAAAGATTGACTGAATATTAACACGGCTATGCGTCCAAAAGGAAAGCAAAGTATGTTTTTCATTTTAAAATTTTGTTCTTCTACACGCAGCTTTGGTACCCTTGGTTCCTGTGGCAATAAGCAGATCACTGACTAACTGTTAGCGACAAATGACTGGTCGAACGATGATTGGTAATGCTTCAATTGATCAATGCAGCATGTATACATACCTGTCACACTATCCGGCATGTAGAAGGAAAAAAATGCTAAAATGTAAACCGCACATTGTTTCAATCCTTAATTGTTAACCGATCTGTAATGCCTCAAATTAAAGGGTGGACATTTTTGTTCAACTTTATAATTTAATATTTCTACACAGGGGTTATAGTGTTGGAGTTAAGAGCATATTAATTACCTGGTCAGTTACTTTTTTTTAAGACTGTATTACTTTTTTCGTACACTTCGACTTACTTGACTCATAGTCGTCCTCCTGAGTCAGGTCTCGGAGGCGAAATTTATTACCGTAAAAAACATTTGGATTGGCCAGTTAAAATGTGCAATAATAACATCGTAGCTGTAAATAATATCGCGTCCCGGAGATGGCTTCCCAACCACTATGAGTCTCCATAGGTCTCTATTGCTTGCTAGATATCCTGCAGCTGCTGACACAGAAGGTATGTCAGACTCTTCGCAGAAGCGCTTGATATCGTCGAGCCCCCTTTTTCATGTTTTTACAGGTCTCCCTCTGAGTCTGCTGCCTGCTATGTGACATTCTATAGAAGAATTTTGGGTTATCAGGGACTCTTATAAAAATAGATTCTGTTTTGTTTTTGCAACAGCACCTCTACTCTTCAGTTAGACTCTTCATTTCCACAATCTTGGACAAAAGACCTTGGAACGCTTTACACGTTTGAGCATTATGTGCAGATGTTTTTCTTCCTGATCTTAAAATAATGTTGATTTTGTTAAGAACTGAAGAGGACATCTACACAGCAATTTCCCCTTCCCCATAACCCATCAATCAATGTTGGGACACCTTGAATAACTACTGAAGACATTGACTTTTCTCAACATTGCACGGGGGAGAAGGGTTGTTAGTGTTAGTTTTCCGTTATTAATAAGTAAGTGTTCCAAGACTTTTTTTTCCAGGATTGCAGTTATCTGACTCAGCAATCGTTGCCTGACATCAATTATTGTGATCTTTTGCACTAACCAGTTTGGATGTTGGTATGTGTTTGTTTGTTTACAGGTTATTAAGTGGCAAGAAGATTACTAGTGAATCAGATGCCATTGACGCTATGCAGGTGTTGCATGATATGGGGGCAAAAACAGTCGTAATCAGTAGTCTGGATTTACCCCTACATCCAAACAAAATGGTTACTTTGGCAACGTCTATAAAAGGTGAGCTCATGAAAGCCATTTCACATCTTGTATTACAGTATTTTCAGTAGTATTATTATATTAGTCCCAGTTCATTTTTTGAATCTGCAACGTCTGGCAAAACCGATTATTCGTTTTGGAATGTGGTTATCATTTTGTAGCGCAAGGGGGGGGGGGGGGGGGGGGGGTACTGTGCCCCCAAACATGTTCATGTGGGGAGACGATCCCACCAACAAAATACATATTTACGCGCTTCACACGCATTTTTCTACATGTTCAACATGTATCAAAAAATGTGTTCTCGATCACCTCCTATTTCTTTTTGCTTCCTCCACCACTGGTGGTTATTACGATGAAAGGGCTCTATCGTCTGTTGAGGTTAGTGCTTCTTATTTTACAGGAATGTCTAGCCAATTTTGGTATATCTTCCTTTTGTCACATCATAGGCATAAATCC
>CM069446.1:59821099-59851242 GCA_035610835.1 Ophiura sarsii | reverse complement strand
GAAATGGTTATTGGACGAAATGGGTACGGACGAAATGGTTATTGGACGAAATGGTTATTGGACGAAATGGGTACAGACGAAATGGGTATTGGACGAAATGGGTATGGACGAAATGGCTATTGGACGAAATGGTTATTGGACGAAATGGCTATCGGACGAAATGGTTATTGGACGAAATGGTTATTGGACGAAATGGGTATTGGACGTAATGGGTATTGGACGAAATGGGTATTGGACGAAATGGTTATTGGACGAATTGGCTAGTGGACCAAATGGCTATTGGACCAAATGGCTATTGGACGAAGTGCCTATTGGACGAAGTGGTTATTGGACGAAGTGGCTATGGACGAAATGGCCATTGGACAAAATGGGTATGGACGAAATGGCTATTGGACCAAATGGTTATTGGACGAAGTGGGAATGGACAAAGTGGTTAGTGGACGAAGTGGTAATGGACGAATTGGCTATTGGACCAAGTGGTAATGGACCAAGTGGAAATGGACCAAGTGGCTATTGGACCAAGTGGCTATTGGACCAATTGGCTATTGGACCAAGTGGTTATTGGACCAAGTGGAAACTGGACGAAGTGGGAATGGACGAACTGGCATTGGACGAAATGGCTATGGACGAAATGGCTTATGGACGAACTGACATTGGACGAAGTGGCAATGGGCCGCTTGAGTGCGTCACTTTTTCTTGTAGCGTCCCTGCGTGTTGATCTGAAACAAACGCAAGCGTTTCACGAATAACGCCAACGTTGTTCTGAAGCACGCACCAGTTTGCGCTCCCGTTAATTGCGCCACGGACGCGGGTGTGTCTGCGTGCTAATCATACGTACTCAACGCATAAGCTGCGCCAGAAGAATTGACCGTCGTCATGGGTGATTGACTGTCGTCATGGGAGATTGACTGTCGTCAGGGAACACGCGGCTTCAGTGCGCTGTGTGTGTTGGAATGCGGAATGAGCAGTCTCTAAGTAATTAGTCTATGCGTGTTTGTGTGGTCAAAACCGTGTGCGTATGGCTATAATTACGTACGTACGCTTGGATTACTTTTGCGCGCGGAGAGATAAAGCCAATTTGGAATATTAGGAGGCACAGCTCTAGTTAGGACATAGTGACGTAAGTAGTGCATTTTCTCTTTCATCTGTTTTTCTAGAACGTACACACATGCACAAGGTATAGTAACCCTGCCTGTTTACCTGCTTGCCTGCTTGCCTGCTTGCCTGCTTGCCTGCTTGCCTGCTTGCCTGCTTGCCTGCTTGCCTGCTTGCCTGCTTGCCTGCTTGCCTGCTTGCCTGCTTGCCTGCTTGCTTGCTTGCTTGCCTGCTTGCTTGCTTGCCTGCGTGGCTGCGTAGCTGCGTACCTGCGTGCCTGCATGTCTGCGTGCCTGCGTGCCTGCGTGCCTGCATGTCTGCGTGTCTGCGTTATTGATTGATTGATTGATAATGGTATTGATTGATAATGGTATCGATTGATAATGGTATTGATTTTCAAACATATGTCGTCTCATATCACATGGGACGTCACCATTATTTTTTATGCTTAAGTAGGACAACCAGACATATTAACCAAGTTGATCGTCTATCGAAAATAGACGGATGATTAATACCTAATGCGATTGCTTTAAATTGATAACATTTTCAATGTTATTTCAAGAAAATCTTATAAGATCTAAATCTTCAAACACTGTCCAAAGGTTCATCCTGATGTCTTCTTTTCTTCTTCAGCTCTTGCAGGCGAGGGAAATCAACCTAATGGATACCAGAGAGAGCTGCAGTTGATTCAGAGTAAGAGAGACATTGAGGAACCGAAACTAGTGGTGAAAGGAACTCCACTCAAATTTTAGGAATGAAAAGAGAGTGTCGATTTTGGAGTGGTTTCAATGCTAATGATGGACTTTGCCAACACTTTGCATTTTGGGTAAAGGTTGGTATCGAATATCTAAACCAACCTTGATACTGATGCTTCGATACAGATACCTAACTTTGCACTGAGGGTTAAGTTTTGTATTGAATATGGATACATATGCGTAACTTTGCACTGAGGGTTAAGGTTGGTATTGAATATTGATACAGATGCCTAACTTTGCAATGAGGGTTAAGGTTGGTATCGAATACTGATCATGCTGATACAGGATGCGTAACTTTGCACTGAGGGTTATGGTTGGTATCAAATATTGATACAGATGCGTAACTTTCACTCTCAGAACAAAGGTTAAAATCTTTAACCATGTTGGTTAAAAGTTTAACCAACGGGAGGTTACCAGGTGAACCACACAATTTGTTGGTTAAAACTGTAACCAACAGCTGTTGGTTAAACTTTAACCCGTGGTTGGTTACAAATTTTAATCATTTGTTGGTTAATATGTTTTGACCAACAGTGGTTGGTTAAACTTCAACCTGTGGTTGGTTACAATTTTTAATCATTTGTTGGTTATATGTTTTAACCAACAGTAGTTTGTTAAAAAATGTTGGTTAAACTTTTAACTTGAAACAGCGGCCGCAATTTTTAGACCACGTCAGATTTTGTATATGAAATCAATCGTGTTATTTTCCGCCCCTGGTATAATGTGCCCATTATTGGAACAATATTGGTTGCCAACATAATGCCAATTGAAGAGCGTCAATGTAAAACCAATATTGGTCCAATATTAGTTTGGCAACATGATGCCAATTGAAGAGCGCCAATGTAAATACCAGGTAAGGAAAATAACACGATTGATTTCATATACAAATTCTGACGTGGTCTAAATAATATGCGCAAAATATTTTCCTCGCCAATGAAATTCTTTGGCGGGAATCTTGTTATGACCTATTGTTGGTTAAAATTATGATGCCTTAACCAACGTTGAATAAACTAAAAATTAATTATATTTTTACTCTTTAACCAACGCAGTATTAAAAGTAATTTTTAACCAACGCCTCATTTTTAACCAATGTTGTATACTTTTTAACCAACATTCTTTTAACCCATGGTTATTTAATACCTGTTCTGATAGTGTTGCACTGAAGGTTATGATTGGTATCGAATAATGATGCAGATGTCTAATTTGGCACTGAGGGTTAAAGTTGGTATCTAATATTTATACAGATGCCTAATTTTGCACGGAGGGTTAAGGTTGGTTTCGAATATTGATACGGATGATTAACTTTGCACGCATAATTTCGTAAAACTCTATTACTAACTTGCCAAATTAATTTCGAAACCAATTTTGGGTGGACTGAGATTTGGAAAAATAATATTGAGAAAATTAAAGAACCACGTCAAGAAGATGATGATACAAATAATTGTATGAATAAGGTAATTTAGCGATTAGCAAGTTCCGTTATGGGAAGAATGCAATATGTGAAAACATGTAATATGTGAAAATATTAAACATTATGAAATATGTAATGTGTGAAAATAACATGTAATTATGTGAAAATATTGAATATTATGAAAACATGTAATATGAAAATATTGAAAACATGTATTATGTGAAAATACTTAAAATATTGAAAATTATGAAAACATGTATTATGTGAATAGATGTGAAAATATGAAAATGTTGAGTAAATCATATACATCAGCATCGTATTATGACTATTGTCTGAGTCTGTAATAAAACAGGGAACCACTGCCCCTCTTTATTTCTTTTTGATTTTTGGAAATGGAGGTCCTTATTCTATAGGGTTTTTACCAATATGTTGTTAATTTTGGAAGGGGAAACCCTCATAAAGTACCCTGTGTCATTTCTCAGTGTATATATTTTGGAATTTTGGTTTTCCCCTGAAATAATAATAATTGCTTCGTGTTTCTTTTGATAATGAAAAATGAAGTCAACGAACTTTTGCATTCCATATGGCCACGCTTCACAGGTTCCTTTGATATCAGGGCCAGAATATTTATATGTTAACACTTTCCACGCGGCTATTATTTTTACCATTCACAAAACAGATTTGTCAGAAATCTCATTCACAATTTTCAAAGTCTGTCTCAAGGATTACTGACCCAATACTATAGGCGTGTTTGTACTTATGTCAATGCATTTCTCATGGTGATTCCAAATATGGTAATAAAATTCAATAATTGTGACATTTTTTAAACATTTTGTGAAATTTTGGAATGTCGTCTGCAGCTGCCTGCCGCGTGGAAAGTGTTAACACAGACTTACACTGTTACACAGGTTTTTTAAAAATCTTTTTACTTGACTTACACAGTTTGATACAATATTTATAGATCTACCTGTAAAATTCAGAATAATGACGTCATTTGTATTTATATTCGCTATCATTAGTTTACAGTAAGGAAGCTATAGTTATAACTTAACCGAATAAATACAATCTAGATGAATTGCTTTTCCTAGATAGAAAAAGTGAGACATCTGATCAAAATGTAAATGATTTGACCATTAACACTCTCCATGCGGCTATTATATAGTTTTGCCATACAAAACTGATTTTGTAGAAATCTTTCCTAAATTTCAAAGTCTTATCTCAGGAATTACTGAACCAATACCACGCATGTTTGTACTTATTTTTAATGCATTTCTCAGATTCCAAATATGTTGATGAAATTCAATAATTTTGACATTTTGAACCATTTTGGGAAATGTTGGAACTATCGTCTGCAGACGCCTGCTGCGCGTACATAAAATATGCACTATTAGAAAGGAAATGAGTCAGAGAATTCATTTTTGATATCAAATTTCACTGTTAACATTTTGACCAAATTATCACTTTTGGGCTCAAAATTTTCGGACAACGTAACAACATCAGTTTTTGGTAAAGAAATGCCAAAATTGCATCAAAATCATCTGAACTAATCATTTTGACAACATTTCACTGATGGTGAGGTTGGGGGTGGGCGGGGGAGTTAATAAGTGACAAGGTTGTTTTCCGTACAACATGGTGTTTTTTGAGGAAATGAAGGTACATGTAAAAATGTACTAGAAATGTATACAAACCAAAACAATGACGTCATCTATATTTTAGGATTTTTGGGAAGTACCTGGTGGTTTTTCCCTGTGTGACATATTTCTCCTGATCTACCGTTCTTTTATATTTTACTGATAAGTCGAGTTAATCCCAATCAACGCTCCGTTAAGGCTCTCAGGTACAGTCTCCGTAAAACTGCCGTAACTTCTTCAATATTCATTTAATCTTTATAAACGTATACAGTTTTTTGCAGAAAAGGGTTCAATGAATCAAACCATGATAATGAAATTGACCATTTTGGGAAAAATTATAAAAAACACGTTTTTTGACCCATTTTAGGTTTGGAAAAGATAACTCAAAATATATTTTGTTACATTTTGTCATACTAGTTTTATGATAATCCTGATAACATTCCCCAGGAGCGTTTTTTTATTTTTAATATCTTATTTTTTTTTTGAGTTATATACCAAAAAGTGCCAAAAAACTTGTTTTTTATAATTTTTTTCCAAAATGGTCAATTTCATTATCATGGTTGGATTCATTGAACCCTTTTCTGCAAAAAACTGTATACGTTTATAAAATTAAATGAATATTGAAGAAGTTACGGCAGTTTTACGGAGGCTGTACCTGAGAGTCCACACCCCCCTTAAGCAAGTAGTATTGGTGAGAAAATATCACAGCAAGACTATAAGAATATAGGGTTATCACACTTGCAACTCAAGGTTACAAAAATGTTTAAGAAATCCACTTATTTCTATAAATGATTTTATTTTTTATGGTTAAAATTATGTACAAGTTACCATACCATTAAAACAATGTACACCTAGCACAAAAAAGTCCCTGACCAGGTGCTTTGATGTTGGCTAATTCAAAATAGATAATCGGTACCAAATATCTGAGATAAATGAGCAAATTTCTTCTCCGCAGTTTGATACCTCATTCAACAAAATCGAATGGATACTTGTAAAGTTATGGAAATTTTAATGACCGCGCATAACAACAGCAAAGTTGCACTGGAAATGGTTTTCTATGGAAAATCATTGGTTTGTGTGTGATTACGCACTGAAAATATTTATCTATCCTTCTTTCATTGATGGTCACCTAAAAATTGGCGCCGTTACATATTCGTTAAAAAAAGTTGAATTCCCCGGGTTTTCCAGTTGCGCAGTTGATTAAATGTAGCTTTGTCTGTAACACTTTCTATCTATTATTGCATCTTTGTATACTGCGTATCAACGTATATGACAGATAAATAACTCACAGTTACCTTCCTCAATTATATTGGGCTCCGACATGCATCTTGTGCATGCTCGGCCTGCAGCCTCGCCTATACGTGATTGATTGGTACATATCTGACATACATAGGTCTATTCATGAGTTGTGAATTTGTATCCTCCTACGTATAATAAATCCGCGCGTAAAATTAAATTGAAACAATATGAAATAATGAAAAAGTACAACAGTCTCACGCAACATTACAACCAAAGTGTAGAAGGATAAGGCTCGGTACCATTTGTAAGCGAAGGAGGTGGATGAATTGTTGCACTGATTGAATCGGGAGAAAACACTGATTGACCCGTTTCACTACTTGTATCGTGACAATCAAAAGAACGAGGTGAAATTCCATGAGGTCCTGGTTGCGTGGCGTCATTGGGCACGAGAGGACGCCGAAATGAAACGCCGGGAGATGCTACCATCCTTGATATGGAGTGAACGTTCCCGGTGTTTCTTTTCTCTGATGGCCAGCTTATCTGCGCAGCTTTTGGGTGACGTGAAATTTTCAAATTAGTCCGGTAGCAAACGGCGTAAAGCTTGACAATAAACAAGAATATGAGCGATACGGTGGCGCTGATGATCAGAGCAACCGACAAAAAGATCACTTTCAGGGACGAGTACGGTATGATGACGTATGAAGGGATGAAGAAAATCCAGATCACCAACGTGGTGTACGCGCTGAAGCCGATGAAACGGGACTCGTTGAAATTCTCAGGGACTCCCCTCGTCAGAAATGCGTGTATGCTACAGAAAACGATTAGAAGAACGTTGTAAATCATTGACACGGCTAGTTCAACATCGTCTTTGTTACACGTCAGCTCTCGCTCTCCTGGTGTCGGTTCAAGATCTATCGTTTTTGGTGGCGTTTTGATCAGGAAAATGATAGTTATGGTGACCTGAAATTAAATTAAAACAAAAACAAAAACAAAACATGAGTTGAATATATTTCTCTTCCAAAACTATTTTTTTTAAATGTAAAAAATACTTTACAAAGGTAAAAACGTTGATTATATCATATTTAGCCTAATATTAATACAGTGGGGGAAAATGACAATTACGGAACAGGGACGATGGGATATACACTAGCCATTCACGTGTATCTGTGTATTATCGAAAATGTCTTAACACTTTCCACGCGGCAGTCGTCTGCACACGACAGTTCCAAAATTGCACAAAACGTTTCCAAATTGTCAATTTTTTGTTGGATTTCATCACCATATTTGGAATCACCATGATAAATGCAGTAAATTAAGTACAAACATGCCTAGTATTAGTTCAGTAATTCTCTGGAGATAAGACTATATTAATATGTTGAAAATATACTAAGAAAAGAAAACACTACATTCATGACATTGGCAATATTACCTGAGTCAATATCAAAGTAAATGAGAGAAATATCTTGACAGAACCACTAGCAGAACGACTGGGCCTTCTCTTGCACCTTATCACAGCTCGGTACCTGCGATATATGGTGTTGGCATGTACGAGCAAAGGAGCGTTCAATGTTGTAAAACACAACATATATCCAATTCGAATGAAGTAACACGTTAGAGTAGATGGCTTGGCGAGTAACGAGAAGACCAGAAGATATGACACGAAGACCCCGGCAAGAACGAGGTAGCTAACCTCAGGGCCAGATGCGCGTATGAGTGCGTGGTTAATGTTGAGAGCGTAACAGATGGCAACTGCGACGGTACATATCAGAGCTGTGCAGTTGAGTATCACTATTACAACAGCCACCGGATCGCTCCATTTGATATACGTCTGCGGGCCTTGACAATAAGAAAGGGGTACGTCGTCAGAAGACTCTACCCCGGCGGTGTCAACTCCCCAAGCGATCAATGTTTCATTGATGCGCAACTGTTCCATCGCGCTCCAGTTTCCAATTTCAACTAACTCGCAGTCATTTACAGTTATGAATCTCTCATCGTGTTTGGTGCATTGGATGTTGACAATATCGTAGATGCCGGTTTCGTCCCCGTTTGAATCGAAAGATACATTGTACCTGTTGTAGCCACGAAAGTTAAGCTTCTTCATTGCGTGAAGCAACTCTGTGCCGTTGAAATTATTCTTGTAATGCTCGACACACTGCGGATCAAATGTTGGGCATTTTTGTCTAAGAACAGTGTCCAACCCATATGCATACACAAGCACAGAATCCATGAGTCTGGACACCTGGCTTTCTTTACTGAACCCCTTCACTAAGGCTCGGTTTCTTTTCGTAACGTCCTCATCAGACCATGGATTCCCATTAACAGGACTTTGCCTGAACAGGTAATCTTCAAATTCCATCACGGGTTCATCTACGAAACGTAGCTTTAGCGTACCGCACGCGTTGGTCAGCTCATCTCTAATTTCGTCCAGGTTCGAGCCCCATGCATCTCCTGCTATCAATTGAAGGCCCCGTGCGTCTTTTGTGCGATTTATCGCTTGCAGGAACGACTTGGCATAAGCCGGGTGTACAAATAAAATTACTACTCGGCTATGATCATTTCGCATAATTTTCTCCACAATATCATCATAATCAGATGGATCTAGATTCGAGTCTACTCCAAACTCCCCGGCTATGCAGAGACGTCCACCCTCCCGCTCCTCATTCTCCGCTTGCTTTTTGAAGAATTTCAGAGCGTTTCGACCGTAACTGTCATCAGTGTACACAAATGAGACGGATGTCCAGTTAAATCGATCAAGTATATCAAGGATCGCTTGAATCTGGTAACGATCGGGTGGTACCACGCGTAAGAAGTACGGAAATTCATCAGAGTCCGAAAGTTCGTCGCTCGTGGAAAGGAAACTCAAACAAGGTCGGTGAAACACACTGTAAACACGGCTGACAGCTATGGAAGTTGAACTCCATTCGGGTCCCAGCACACCGATAATTGGAACGTGTCTTTCCGCTTTGATATCTCCAATGTCACTTGATTCATTATGCCGGTTTTGGGATGCAAATTGCGTTGACAGTCTGAAGAGTTCCAGTTCCGATATCGCTTCCTCTAAAGCTACTGTCTTTTTACCGCATGTATCATGAATAGAAAAACCTAGTGTAACGTTCGGAAGGATTTCTGTCATTTTGTTGACCTTCTCCAAAGCAAACACCATTGCCTCGATCCTGTGAAAGCCCCTGAGCAAAACGGATCCGATTGCCGACGATCTATCGCTGCTGATAGCCCTATCGCAGTTGTCCAATTTCACTTCATCGAAGAGACCAAGAAGGACGAAGTCGCCAGGACGAGAGTATTTGTCACTGGTAGGTATATGGCTAGCATCGACAGCTATATGGTGCAATGGTAGAAGAGCTGCACAAAACAGAGCCAATCCAATGAACGCGGCGTAAGTCGAAACTGCCATCTTCTGTACCAGTTTTTAATTACTGTTCTCTGTCGTAGTTGTTAAGATTTGATTATATGGCGCTGAACTTAATTCCATCCACCTGAGTTTCCCAGTAGCACATCCGCTTCAAACCAAAAGAGGAATGGAAAGTGTGTAAACAAAACTCGCTATTCCACGTTGTTTACATTTGTATTCTATTACTCATTGAAGGTCACATGCAAATAATCATAACGCTAATACTACTTCTATTTAATATCATAGTGAAAGGTTTTCGGGGTTCACTGCATATCCATTGAAAATGGGTATGGGCACAAAGGAACAACCTTGCTTTCCACTCGTGATCAGAATTTACCATTAACACCAATTTAGACCAATATATTGCTTTACATCATTATATTCAATGTATATATATTTTCACGGCACATCCGAACATATATCACGATTTTGCCTCGACTTATGTTTTACAGAACGTCAGAAGCGCCGAGACAATGATCTTCTTCGGAGATGCGAAATCGAAATAACAGCTGCAGTCGCTATGTACCAGAGACAAACATAAATTTAGGTTTATAGTCCTAGCTAGTATACAGTGTGGTTCAATAAAAGGTTGAAGCCATTTTTTTTTTAAATTCTGTAGATTTTTTTTCTTCTTTCAATATTCATCAATTATATGATCTTGACCATCTATGCTGAAAATATCGTTACAAATAACCTTGCGGTTGCAAAATAGCAGCTATTTGAAGTCTGTCCCATTTCACTCTGTCCACGGGTACTGATTTCGCTTTACATTGAATACTGAATGATGAACTGCATGCAAGTAATCTAAGATTTGAAGATCCCGCCAGGTGAAACCAGTGTAATTGTTAAAACATCTTAACTATCTATTCAGGTGTGAAATCAATACGTAATAATAATACCACGAGTGACCCTAATTAGAATTATTGATTTTCATAGATTGGAAGTGTAATTGTCTATACTCTATGCCTTAAAATGACGATGCCATTTAATGTTATCGTGCTGGTCATTTCCCGTAGACTTACCCGTGGACAAAGAGATTTTGGAGACATTCTCTTCAAATAGCTATCATTTTGCCGCCATAGCATTATTAACATTGAGATTTTCAGCATAGATGGCCAAGACGCAAGACGATATTTTTGAGAAATATGTAAAAACAAATTAAACCAAATCCCAAAATATTTGAAAAATATGGCTTTGAAAACAGTCAACGTTTTATTGAACCACAATGTATACATTGATTACCATGTGAAGAAAAAGAAATTATCCAATAGAGCCTGGAAGTTTCATAATTATGATCCAGTGACGCCCATCGCCGCTCCATCAGCGACCAACATAGAGGGCGCTCTTGAATGCACAACTCATCTCTATATTATATTTGGGGGAGAATACTTCCACACTTTTGCACTATATTATGTATCTGCACGGGTTTGGCTTGAATCTACATGAAATTGACACAAGAAATATACACACTTTTTATCTATAACATATCAAGTGTCACATTATTTACAAATTATCAGATTCTTAATTTTGGGCCCATTTATTTGGTTGGAACACTGTGTAGACTTTATTTGTGTAGATTTGGTACATGTGTCAGTGTGTCGGGAATGTTGTAATATACTTGCTACGATTGTCCTAGCCAAGCACTGAAAAATGAAAATTGACACAAACATTTAGCAATGTTGGGGGAGATGCCCCAAGTGTTTACCAAAGACCCATTAAATGTTCCTATATATTTGACAGTTTTTGCTAAATGCTAACATTTCTGTGAAAAACAGCAAATGTAAGGATATTGGACCCATACATTTACCAAAAATGGCTCATGAAAAGGGGTCATTCCTTCACCAGACGGGTGACTATGGGACCCTATTTAGCGGCACATCCCCGTGACCTCATACCCACTAAGTACTCCCCCCCCCCCGGGATTATCCCATAGGCGCTTGCCCTATTGTGTACCACTTTCACAATTGCATCGTTTTTGCCTAGAAAAATGAAATTTTGAACAAATGAATTGTTTCATTTATGGGTTGAATGAGTAAAGATCAGCATAGTAGTATTACTACTATCTGAGTCTGTAATAAAACAGGGAACCACTGCCCATCGTTTTATTCTTTATTGGATTTTTGTAAATGGAGGTGCTTATTCTATAGGTCTATGGTTTTTACCAATATTTCGGATTTTGGAATGAAAGACGCTCTGGGTCATTCTATTTTGGAATTTTTGGTTTTCCCATGAAATAATAACAGTTGCTTCGTAATCCCGTGTTGCTTTTGATCATGAAAATGAGGTCAAGTCAACGAACTTGTGTATTCAATATAGCCACGCTTCACAGGTTTTCTTCAAAACGTGATATACATGTATATCATCAGAGCCTGAATACTAGTATTTATATTAACACAGTTTGATATAGGTTAGGCCTACCCCCGGGCCTACCCGTAAATTACGGAATAATGATAATGAAAAATAGTTTACAGTAAGGAAGCTGTAGTTAAAACTGAACCATAATGTAATAATGATTGGACCATTAACACTTTCCATGCGGTTATCAGTTTTTGCGATACAAAACAGAAATCTTTCCGAAATTTCAAAGTCTTATCTCAGGAATTATTGAACCAGTACTACGCATGTCTGTACTTATGTTAATGCATTTCTCATGGTGATACAAAATATGTTGATGAAATTCAATAATTTTGGCATTTTGAATCATTTTGTGAAATGTTGGAACTGTCGTCTGTAGACGACTGCCGCGCGTACATAAAGGCTACTCTTTTGGGATTGAAATGAGTCTGAGAATCAATCTATTTTTGGTATCAAATTTCACTAAAATGTCTGATTTGTTAAAATGTTGACAACAAAATCCCTTTTTCGCTCAACATTTTCGGACAACGTAATCAAATCATTTGTTGGTAAAAAATGCTGAAACTGCACCAAAATCATCTAAACTAAACATTTTGGCAACTGCCTCGGGTCTAGACAATTGGATTTGTTTTTAAACTGTCACTTTATGACAGGATTCATGATGTGGTCTGGACTGTGGATTGAACATTTAAGGGGCAGTCTAATTAATAGATATCGTCTACTTCTCAATGTGATCTTCCCTATATCATGTATATGGTCGCGCGTTATGAGCTCGCCTCTCAATAGGGTGGTGCTGTTACACTTTTTAGTTTCATGCTGTCATATTCCTTAAATATTTTTAAAACTACAAAAGCTATCTCAACAAATTTGGTATCCTTTTAAAGCCCTACTAACAAGCTATCTGCCTGCAGAAAGGGAGATACAGCTGTTTGAAGTTTGGGGACCAGGAGTTGTGCCGGAAGGGGGTGCCGCTGGATGGGGTGCCGCCTGTAGAAACACATTGGGGATAATCCCATGCTTTGTTCTTTTTACAATAACTAGTCATCCCCCAATGTTACAAACACCATTCTGGTTCCATTTTAAAGGAATAGTAGTCTTTAAGTATGTGGTTCAACAGGCTTGTCAACTATTTGTAACAACTAATTAATTATGTATAAGACCATGATCATCAGCTTTCTTCCTATTCGCTACACAGTCAACATGAATAATCAGCCTCAATTTACCGGATTAACAGGATGAGTGTTCAACCTATGATCAGATGATAGCAAAAGTAGCCTATATATTTTTGGAAAGCTTGTAACTAGAGGAATTCAGAAATGCAGTTTAGATCAGTCAAGGGTTCATCCTAAATTTGTTTTTGTTGAAAATTCTAAAAATATATAAGATAAAAATTGGAGATATTCGATAACCGGTATAATAACCTTACCGACGAAGTACCCTTAACAATTATATGTCATCGGCTGGGTAATTTCACGAGGAATTTAAATACTAGTATGTAAAGTAAATAATCCTCATTTTGTGTGGTCCTCCTTGGCTATTCATTTCTGTTGTCTTTTCGTTGTTGCTTTTGGCTTCTTTTTTTTTTGTCTGTCCATTTTTATTTTGTTTGGTGTATTTGGGCATCCCTTCATTTTATTGCTTGTCAATATTGGGTTTTGCCTGGCATCACTGCCGAATGTTATAAATAAATAAATGATAGGGGTAGGTATAAAAAAATATGTGGATCTCAAATTAAAAATTAACAAATTTGATATTTTTCCGAACATTGTGAATCATACGCCAAGTCGTTCCTGCAAGCGATGAATCGCACAAAAGACGCGTGGGGCCTTCAATCGATAGCGCCGGGGCGATGGATGGGGCGGGAACATGGATGAAATTAAAGATTTCAGATGAGTTGACCACCGTGTCCGCTACGCATAAGCTATACGTTTCGTAGATGAACCCGTGGCGGAATTTGAAGACTACCTGTTCTGGCAACGTCCGTTTAATAATGGGAATCCATGGTCTGATGAGGATGTGACGAAAACAAACCGAGCCTTGGCGAAGGGTTCAGTAAAGAAAGCGCAGTGTCCAGAGAGTCATGGATTCGGTGCTTGTGTATGGATATGGGTTGGACACTCTTCTCAGACAAAAATGCCCAACATTCGATCAACAGCGTGTCGACCTTTACATCCACCCACCTCATATTTTTGTTTTGTTTTGTTTTCACATATTTTCAGGTCACCATAACTATTATCTTCCTGATCAAAACGCCACCAAAAACGATAGATCTTGAACCGACACCAGGGGAGCGAGAGCTTACGTGTAACAAAGACGATGTAGAACTAGCCGTGTCTTCTAATTGTTTTCTGTAGCATACACGCATTTCTGACGAGGAGTGTCCCTGAGAATTTCAACGAGTCCCGTTTCATCGGCTTCAGCGCGTACACCACGTTGGTGATCTGTATTTTCTTCATCCCTTCGTACGTCATCACGCCGTACTCATCACTCAAAGTCATCTTTTTGTCGGCTGCTCTGATAATCAGCGCCACCGTATCGCTCATATTCTTATTTCTTGTCAAGCTTTACGCTGTTTACTACCGGACTAATTTGAAAATTGTACGTTACGGTAATTCCAAAGGCTGCGCAAATATGTTGGCCATCAGAGAAAAGATACCCCGGGAACGTTCATTCCATATCAAGGTTGCAACCTTGATAATGGAGTAAATCGCCCAGCGTTTCATTTTGGCGTCCTCTCGTGCCCATTGAGGCCACGCCACCAAGATCTAATCAAATTTCACATCGTCCTTGTGATTGTCACGATACCAGAAGTGCAACGGGTCAACCAGTGTTTTCTCCCGTTTCAATCAGTGCAACAATTCATCCACCTCCTTCGCTTACAAGTGGTACCGAGCCTTATCCTTCTACGCTTTGGTTGTAATGTTGCGTGAGACAGTTGGAAGATTTGTGTTTTTTACTACTTCATATTGTTTCAATTTACCTTTTCACAGGGATTTATTATACGTAGGATGATGCAAATTTATAACCTCATGAATACATCTATATACTGTATGTCAGATGTGCACCAATCAAACGTCTCCAATTCATTAATGCAGTACGCCGCGGCACGCCGGGTAATTTCAAACTTTACGCGCAACCAGTCAAAATCACCACGATTATGCGGATCAATGACTTCCATTTAGTGTTTTTATCAGAATGACCATGAGCTCTACCCACACTTAAGCTGGTTGCTCTGATCGTATCTGTATCAATAATTGTATTATAACTTCCTTATTATTTTCAAAATGTACCATATTGAGCCACATTAGTCACTCCCATCAGTGACTTTCATCCAATAATTATTGTTATAACTTATTGGCATAGATCCAAGTCATACCTCTATGACTCACCTCATTGGTACAATGCTGACATTCTCTCTACTAACTTACAGTCATACTGGAACTACACACCAATAAAGATGCATTAAATGGCATATCTTGTCTCTATAGCCAATTTATTATTCTGCATACAATATCTGTATATTACACACAAAACATTGATTTACTCTGTCAGTTTGTCGGACAACAATGAACCGTGATGTATTAGATAAAATGACGAGCAGTTAGACCTTCCTCAGGCTAGCCTCTTGTGTAGGCGAGGCTGACGGCCGAGCCTGCACGAGCCTGCAATATAATTGAGGAAGGTAACTGTGAGTTGTTTATCTTGCATATATGTGACGTGTTCTACCGAAACCAGACACGATTGGGCAGGATATCAAAATTAAGTTAGTAATTGATTATTAAAGTAGAGATCTTCAACTTTACAATGGTACTTTTTTTTTAATCGGACTTCCCAAAGCGGAGTTAAATCATTTTCAAGTTCGTCTTTATGAAAACTCCAAACTGAGATATCGTCTTTTAAAGATGTACTTACAATGTACTTAAAAAATAATAATAATAAAATTGCATTTTTGTTGTTGTTGGTTTAATCTGAAACTTTCACAATAATGTTATAAACACTCTGAAGATTAATTATTTACAAGAAACTCAATTCCAAAAAAATCACCCCCAATTAAGTTTTGGGCTATTTCTCAGTTTGGAGCTCTGCCCAATTCCGTCTGGTTTCGGTAGAACATGTCACATGTATACCTTGATACACAGTAGGCCTATACAAGATGCAATAATAGAAAGACTTATAGAAAATAGGTGTAATGAGAGGAAAGACGTATTGCATGGTATGGTAATATAGATATTTAATCATATTTTACTTGCTCATATAGGAAATTCAGCTAACTTCTGAAAACTTTACAAAGTTACATTTAATCAACTGCGCAACTGGATAATACCGGGGAATTCAACTTTCTTAACGAATATTTTGCGTTTAAAATTAGTCAACGTTTAGGTGACCATCAATGAAACAAGGATCGACGGAGAGGCCAACCGAAATGGTATCTTATGTCGAAATGATTCTGTGCCTTTTTTATAAATGGGGATCTACAGAACTGACTGACATGAGTGACAACCAATCAGCTTTTGTGTGCCGAGCTTTCAAAAGACAGACGGATACTTACACTGAGTAATTCAAAAGGACGTTAAAATTAAATGTGAGACTTAACTCGGGGGGGGGGGGGGGGGGGCATGGTATCAGCAGCTGAAGGTGTGAAAGCAAAACCTATACAATTATTTTGACCTGGGATCATACATACATTTTCACATCATTTTACATGTTTTCATAAGTTTCGATATTAATACATTATGTCAGACTCTGTACATCCATAGCCAATCACTGGCACCTCTACTGACACCAGTGACGGGACCAGTGACCAGACAAGAGACAAACTGCTGAAAAGCATAATGTATAGTCACTGACCACCTGAGATTGTTCGCAGCGAGTATCGATACACACCACTCACACCGGTATAGAGTACCGAGTGGATGCATAGAGAGAGTGTTGGTATATTTTCTAGAACTTGGATTCAAGATAAACATGGGTGGGCAAATGTGGGGAATCTGGGCGATACAGTAGAGCTAACATACACACAACAAGTATTTGTGGTGCGCCATTCCCGGAGGCTCAAAGCGCTTACAAAGATACAAAATAGCATACGAATAATAAAGTATAAACAAAATATTATATCGAGCAAACAATTAGTTTGGAAACAAAAAAGTGACTTTTAAGCAACAACAGTGTGTATTTTCACTTTACTATCATAGAACCATGACTCATTCATTTGAAACCATTCATGCGCAGTTTACACTGGGTAGCCTTGCCATCAAGGCTTTCTTATTTGTAAAAAAAACACATTTCACTTACATACAATCATGATACAATGTAGTACTACATGTAGTATTGGTGTTTTGGGATATCAGTGTTTGACAGGAAAGAGCCCCAGGCAGGGTGTAGTTATGTTTTGACAAAATGCCCAATTATATGGTTATCAACTGATCAAAACGATTACTCAATACATGTTATGAATGATGATGGTGTTGCGTATGACGCCATAAGAGCACACAGTGACAGCATCTCTCTTTCACATTGTCCAATGGTATAGGATCAATAAGTTTCTATCTGATGGAAAGTAACCAGGTATTGGGAGAAAGGGTAGTTAGTGAGCCTGAGACCTGAGGTCAAGTCTAACACTGGGAGGTTTCGGGGGATTTCCCGGTATGTTTGTTCGACATTGATTTGTTTTCTTAATGTTTAAAACCGAACAACATTGCATTTTTTCAATATTTTGTCAAGTGGATTTAAAAGATAGTATTATACTTCTTTTAGAGGTTTAACTAGACGGCACAAGGACAAGATAACAGGGTTTGTATTGGGTCACGCGTTATGAACTCGCCTCCTAATAGGGTGGTGCTGTTACATTTTTTAGTTTCATGCTGTCGTTTTCCTCAAATATTTTTAAAACCACAAAAGCTATCTCAACAAATTTGGTATCATTTTAAAGCCCTAATAACAAGCTATCTGCCTGCAAAATGGCATTGGTATAGCTAATACGGAAAGGGAGATACAGCTGTTGTTTGGGGACCAGGGGTGGTGCCAGAGGGGTGCCGCCGGAAGGGGTGCCGCCTGTACAAACTCAATGGGATAATCCTATGCTTTGTTCTTTTTACAATAACTAGTCATCCCCTAATGTTAAACACCATTTTGGTCTCATTTTAAAGGATAATTAGTAGTCTTTAATTAGTATGTGGTTCAACAGACTTATTTGTAACAACTAATTAATTATGGATAAGACCATGATCATCAGCTTTCTTCCTATTCGCTACACAGTCAACATGAATAATCAGCCTTAATTTACCGGATTTATAAAAATGACTATAACAGAAGCAAAAGTATAGCAAAAGTATACATTTTTGGAAAGCTTGTAACTAGAGGAATTCAGACATGCAGTTTATATCAGGGAAGGGTTCATCCTTAAACAATATAAAATATATAAAATAAAAATTGGAGATATTCACTAGCCGGTATATTTACCATACCGACGTAGTAACTTTGACAATTATATATCATAATGGGTAATTTCATGAGGAATTCAAATATGTAAAGTAAATAACGATAGGGGTAGGTATAAACAATGTTAAACATTATATGGATCTCAAATTAAAAATTAAAAAACTCTGATATTTTCCCGAACATTTCCGATCATACCATTTTACTACCTCAGGGGGGTATACACGGAAATATAAATGTGTAACGTTAAAATCATGTCGCGAAAGCCGAAATCTGTGTGTAACGCGAAAGGAGGCGAGCTTAAAACACATGACCATGATGATCCACAAATGTCACGTATTTTGGTAAACAGGTTGATATGGATATAATATGCATGAATTTCTCAACATTTTAAAGGGGAAATTGGGGTGGGGTTTTTTTTTTGGGGGGGGGGGGTAAAAAGGTGTTTTTTATATCATTTTAAATATGATATGAAAAACATACTCTTTTTGATAGAACAACTATCAAATTCGTAGTAGACGGTTCCTTTTCCTTTTATGAAATATTTGCAATTATTATAAGTGTCAAGCAAACGACATTGGACTTCGCAGATTTAAGATAACTCGTCCAATCTCGATTTTTTTAAATTTTAATGTTCATAGAAGAATCGACTGCAACTCCTGTCTTTTCATGTGACATTTTAATTTGATGACTTGTGCGTGATGTGTTTTGTCTGCATTATAATTAACATAAACGAATGCGCGTGTGGTGATCGTCCATAACGCCTAAAGCGTTGAACATATTCCACAACGCTCGAACGCTAAAGCGGGTAGCTCTAACCTATGTGTTTCTATATTGGGTCACGCGTTATGAACTCGCCTCCCAATAGGGTGGTGCCGTTACATTTTTTAGCTTCATGCTGTCATTTTCCTCAAATATTTTTAAAACCACAAAAGCTATCTCAACAAATTTGGTATCATTTGAAAGCCCTAATAACAAGCTATATGCCTGCCAAATGGCATTGGTATAGCTAATAGAGAAAGGGAGATACAGCTGTTTGATGTTTGGAGACCAGGGGCTGGAAGGGGTGCCGCTGGAAGGGGTGCCGCCTGTACAAACTCAATGGGGATAATCCCATGCTTTGTTTTTTTTACAATAACTAGTCATCCCCTAATGTTACAAACACAATTTTGGTCCAATTTCAAAGGATATTTGGTAGTCTTTAAGTATGTGGTTCAACAGACTTGTCAACTATTATTAACAACTAGTTAATTATGGATAAGACAATGATCATCAGCTTTCTTCCTATTCGCTACACAGTCAACATGAATAATCAGCCTCAATTTACCGGATTTATAAAAATGACTATAACAGAAAAAGTTTTCAACCTATGATAGCAAAAATATACATTTTTGGAAAGCTTGTAACTAGAGGAATTCAGAAATGCAGTTTATATTAGGGAAAGAGAAATGCAGTTTATATTAGGGAAGGGTTCATCCTTAATCAAATATTTCTGAAAATTCTAATAAAAATTGGAGATATTCACTAGCCGGTATAATTACCATACCGGCGTAGTAACTTTGACAATTATATATCATCTAATGGGTAATTTCATGAGGAATTCAAACATGTAACAAAAATAATGATAGGGGTAGGTATACAAAATATATGGATCTCAAATTGAAAATTAAAAAACTCTGATATTTTCCAAACATTTCCGATCATACCATTTTAGTTCTTGGTCGTACTGTAATTTTAATGGCATATTTGGTTTTCTCATGCAATTTCCCTTCAGAAAATGTATACTTTTACTACCTCAGGGGGGTATACAAGCAAATATAAATGTGTAAAGTTAAAATCATGTCGCGAAAGCCAAAATCCGTGTGTAACGCGAAAGGAGGCGAGCTTAAAACACATGACCATTGTAAAGATCACGGGGAACCGGCGTATTGTATCGTAAACACTAAATATGCATGTGTGAGAGCGTGACAGAGTTGAAGCGTTTGTGAAGTATGCTCAGATTTAAAAAGTACTGTCAAGTCGCAGTATCGGTTTCATAACTGTTATGATGGCAGGTAATACCATGGACTTTATCATAACGCGCGTCATAAAAAAGGAGAAGGGAAATGGAATGTTGTTATATTTGTTGGTTGGTAGCAATGGCCATATTCATTTGAAGGAAAGCCGACCAATTTCGTAGTTGCATAATATTAATGATTCATAACCTCATGAATATGTTTGTCAGGTATGCCCCAATTACACGTCTCCGATTAATTAATGCAGTACGCATGCGCTTGAAACACAACAGTATGACCGGCACGCGGGCCTTATTTGGAATCTGTACGCGCGTGCGAGAGATTTAAACTGAGCGCATAAATGCAAATGTTGTGACATTCCATACTCATCATCAGTGATAAAGTTTTACTATTGCACAAGCAAACGGCATTCAATATTTGTTTTATATCAACCCGGGCATAGTCTTTTTTGATGACGTCACACCCCATGGTTCACGAGTCAAGCGATTCACATTCCGCGACCGGGTCCGCGACCCGTTTGAAACATCCGAATCGCCCGATTGACGAAACATATAATACGGCGAACAATTTCGTTTTGAACACCCTGTATTTACGCGGTGATTGCACAGCTGACCTTTGACATTTCGCATTTGTATTCGTCTGGATTCCGTCTGCTGCGTAATACAGTTTTTGTTTACAATTTCCATGATCAGTTTCGCATTGTTGTACCGTTTTAAGATGACACAAACAGCTATGGTTACCTTAGTTAATAAAGAAGGTATCAAAGATATGATGGATTCCGCTATACTCTTAATGCAAATTGTCAAGTGAAACCCTGTTAGAATCGCTACGGTAAGAATATTATTCAGTCACAGTGACTGACAAACCTTCCAAATTCGAATCGATATTTTTTTGTCAGATTCTACTTTGGCAACAGAACGGTGAAGGTTTTGTCTCGTGTACCTTCATTTCATGAAACTTTGGTTGGCCTAAGGTGAATGTTGATAGAAAATGTTCTTTTAACCAATCAAATGACAGGCCCTCGGTGATCTCAAAACCAGACTATGCCCCGAGGCGTAAATTTGAACCATGCCCCTCATTGCAGTCAATATTAGTATACTATCACACGCGAGGTCATTAAATATTTAGAGGTTAAATACTGCGTACTGGCTGTGTCGAGGTAATTGTGGAAAATCAAAACAAATGGTTTCAGGCCCAAGGAATTTTCCGGAGGGGCGTCATTCATTATCGTATTTGTTATTGCAATTTAATGTAAATTCACTTAAACTGTCTTTAAAGATTTTTGAAGGGGAAAGTGATCAGATTTTCCGAACGATAAGAATGTTGTTCCCCTACGTCAATAATGGATCAATCTTTGAGAACTACAAAAATAATCTCATTAATATGCATGATTTGCCCTCATTTTAGTTTCAGCCAATCAACTGATAGTTATAAATACCATCTGCGCAATCTGCTGGTTGTTGGGGATACGCATACTTATACAGATTCAGGGCCTCCACTCTTTCTGTCAATCAAAAGGTCACGCTCTCACACGTGGGATTTTTTGTATAAAAGCAGTTTGAAGCAGACCGACGACCAAGTGGCATAGCTAGGATCTTTTTCAGCGGGGCGGGGGGGGGGGGGGGGGGGGGGGGGGGATGGACAAGATTTCTGAAATTGTCGTAAAAGGTTGCCCCAAATTTGTTGGCAGTCACCTAGTGAATTTCACGTAAGTTGGGGGGGGGGGAGGTGGGGGGGGGAGGTGGGGGGGGAGGTGGGGGGGGGGGGGGAGGTGGGGGGGGGAGGTGGGGGGGGGGAGGTGGGGGAGTTACAAAAATTCGCACGGTCAAAACAAATCGCACAGTGTAGACTGCATGTACAATTTTGCCTTCTATTTGACTATTTGGGTAACATCAACCCCCACATAACCAGTGCCTCCGCCCGCAACCTCGGTCATTTTTTAGCGCTACACAACATGTCGTAAAAGCTTGCTTTTAAACGTCAGATCCTGGTCAATAAAATATGACACTACATTTTGTTTTGCATACATCATCATCATTCTATTCATCATGTTTCATTTACATGAAATTACAGTGGCGAACTAGAATTTTGTTGTAGCCTAAGCTTAATAATGAGTACAACTGTAGGTGTACTCATTATTAAGCTTACAACACGAACGTCAAACAGTGTAAACCATGTAGCCTGTACGCTGTGGTTCTACTTCTAATGGACAATATTGTGTTTCAAATGTTGAGTTTGACGACTATCTGTGGTTTGACACTCATCTTCATAGTCATCCTACTAATTTTACTATACTATTATTGTATAGTCAATGGAATTTGACATACCGTAGTGCGTCTAGACATTCTAGAGTAGACCATCCTGTGTAGATTGACTGGACGTCACGTCTTTGTGACTACTTACTCATGGAGTCTACAAACAGCTGATTGATACAGGTTTGGTAATTTGTTATTTTGTACTACATTGTACATAACAAAATATGTTGTCCAAAAACTACTTAAAATACATGCCTGCCTATCAAATGCGGGCATACATGTAGGCCTACATACATCAAATCATTGTAAAATGGGTAGAATTTTAGGTTTTTAGACCTGCCATTGCTTAAATTTTTATCCCATTCTTGTGTTTTAATATTAACACATGGTGAATGCATATCATTACAAAACACCTGCATCCAACTAAATAATTTTAACATATTAACATTGGTTTTGATCGTCAAAGATAATTATGATAACATTAGACCAAAGACTTTGATCAGACAAAGGACAATTAATTAGGCCATGCCCAATAGCTGCGCCTGTTTTGATAAACGCTTGTGTCAAATAAGGTTCGCGCTGAGGTAATCTGTTGAGTTTCAAATACCTTCGCCCGCGTACAATATTTGCGAATATTTGACGTTGCGTATGAAGCTGCGCGGTCATTTAGCAACGCAACAGATGTGCGCCATTTAAAAGAGACGCATCGGCCGCCTGTATGTGCGTTAAAACGTTGCGTGAAAAATGTTTAAATGAAATGCACTGTCCGCTTTGACGACGAAAACGAACAAACAAATGCCAAAATACCCTCAGATCACACAGTGACCACGGTCAAAGTACGTTAATGCTCGGCCTGTGGATCACCTACTTCTGTGTGTTGCTATTTCGCGTTTAACCGCTGTTGATTCGTTGGCAAGTACGTTTTACTGCGGGTTGTTCAATGAAATTACGGGGAGGTGTTGTGCACCCTCTATATGATGAAAAAGGACAATATTCTTGTAGTGTTCAAGCAGATTACGTGTTGTTTGGAAACAGATTCATTTTATTACGTTTTTATGAACGAGGTTAGTGACTTTGATCAGTTGATTTATCGGACATGAAGGAAAAATACAAAGTTTTTTCACCAATAAATAGTGTTGTGGCCCAAAAAAATGATTTGTCGACGTCGGTTTTTAAAGATAAGTATGGCGTTTATATTTCAGCCATCAGGGGTATCAGTGTCGTTTGCTATACAAGTCTGAACAACAACACCAACAAAACTTTTGATGGGAGCCTGAAAACATTATGGTGCACTTCGAGGGTTGACAACCAGAAAGACTTCGTGGAAATCGTGAGAAATATTTGCAGGCTCGATCGGTCGGAAATAAATAATTTCCTACCGTGCCTACTTCATAGGTTCATAAGGTTACAAGACAGAATATTCAAACAGTGTATCTACGTGGGGAATATAGATCGTTGGCAAGCGTCGGATGGCTAGGACTAGGAGACCGCCCTAGCTCGAGCGAACAGTAAAGAAGCGATGATAACATCATCTTCTCAAACGAGCTTCATGAACCGCAAAACATAGTGCTATCATGGTAATATCAAAATACTCACTGCAAATATGCAACGTTTGTAAAATGACTAATCTCACACAAACATAGAACCCGAAAGGCTCTTCTTACCTTAAAAACTCCACGGAATTGAATGGGGTTTTTTCTCGTAAACTCGTAGTAATAGTTGATCTTCGAATTTCTTTGCTAATCTTGACCCCTTATTCAGTGTTGCTTATTACGGTCTCTCCTTTCTGCAATTATTCATACACTGATACTGTTGAGAAAAAACTCGAGAACAAATTAGAAATAACGCGTCCGCACTGTGTATAAAAAAATAGCCCAACAACGATCACTGCTGAAACAGTGCAGTGAGAACCTCAATCAGGGATAGCACTGGATCCAAAATGTGAGAGGTCCCATGACATTTTTCAGGACCCCGTAGGACTTCAAAAAACAAATTTAAGGGGTCCCCCAAGAAAATGAGGGGTCCTGAAGTTTGGGTATTTAAAAAAATACAGTTTTAATGGATTTATATTGTGAGCAAAGGAAAGGATGGATATGTAATTTACAGAATTTCTTAAGGTTTCCATTTCCACACATCGTCAAATTTAAGGGGTCCCTTCAATTTTGATCGGGACCCGCAAGTCTTGGACGCGCAGACGCGTCAGAATGCGACCCCTGCTGACCAGGCATGACCAAAAGACTTTCTAAGGATCATACTATATTCCAGTGATCAATGCTCACACAGCATTTTGTGGGTTATTGCCAGGATTCGCCTATTTTGATAATAGTGGTTGTTTTACCAGCTCATACCCAAACATACACACAGCAATGAAATGCAATAAACAAGTTCAATATGCTCTGATCAGATGTAAAATATAAGATAGCTACCAATTTGATTTTATCCTGGCGAAGTTGATGAATCGCTGTAAAGATACTTTTCACTGCCTCTGCATTAGCCTGAGTAAGTGCCAATGGAATCTCCTCCTCCAGTTCCTCTATCTGGTCATGCTTTTCTTTTATTTTATCATTGATCATTTTGTTGCCATCGAGCTTCTTTTGGATCATTTCATGAAAGTTGGTTGAGTTGCCTTTAGGGTCGTGTCCTCAATTCAACATTCGCGCCAATATAAATATCCTATTCATCTGGCGCCCGATAGGAGATGTAATTACTATATTGTATATATTATAAAATATATTGTATTCCATTGAATTGTGTGGGACTATTTTTGAGTAGGCACTGGGTAAGTCTTGTTGGTACTTAGTATAATATGGAAGACAATGATTATTTGGTACCAATATCATGAATATCTCAAAATAACCAACAAGTGAATCACATATTTAGGGTTGTCAATCCCAGGCCTCAACTTTGTTTTGAAAACAAGATGGCTTCTTTCCACTACTGCACGGGTTTTTTTACTCACCCTGTATTGTAAAATATATGATTTTCTTTCGATGGAAAACCCTAGGTAACATTACGTTATTCCTGTATTTAACTGTTTAATTTGGGCGACAAAGCATGAACACGAATATACGGTATGCATTGTATTAAAGGGCATTTCAACCATCATACATCGCGGTCGTTAAGCAGCTCCGTTAATACATGAATATGAACTTGATCAGAGGGGCTTGGGTGCCGACCCTTCTACAGACCGGGGGTTAAACTTGGATTATGCGGTTTTCAACTTTATTTCGGACGCTCGGAATACAAAATGAACGGCTACTGTTTGATGTTGGTGATGTTGGTAGCGATTTGTACCGCGAAGGCTCAACAATTATACGGTAAGTAAATTGGTCGATTACATCCGCATTCGCCATTTCACTGTAGATTGTATTCAATGTGACCTTATCATATCTATACCATGTAATATGTTGGCCACGAAAAGCAATATAGTCTGTGTTTCTTATATGGTGTCAGGTCTATGCCCATTCAAACAAGTAAGCCTTAGTAGGCCTAGGGACGCACCATTAGACTTCAGTGGGGGGTGGGGGGGGGGGGGGGGGGGGCAGGGAGTTTTGGTGAGGTCAAGGTGGGTTTTTTTTTGGGGGGGGGGCGTTTAGTCACTAGGTAAGGTTCTTTTGTTATTTGTTCTTAGGCTTTTTGGGCAAGGTTTTTTTCATGTGGTTTTAAATTTGGACAGGTAGGGTTTTTTAAAGTTTAATACCACAATTGCGGGAAGTGAAATTGATTTGACCACATTTTGTATCCCTGTGAGCGGACTTAAACAACATCCACACAAAGTAGGTAGGCATTTTTAAGGCAAATATTCAGCATTCTGAAGCAGTAATTTTGACATTCACTCACGCGTCACGCCTCGCCTAGGGGGTTGGTGGTCGGGGTGGTGAAACTAAGGATGGATCACAATTAAACAATAAATATTTGGTATCCTACATTCTGAAACAGTAACTGTTGGATATCCAACATTCTGAAACAGTAACTGTTGGATATCCTACATTCTTAAACTATTTTGTGAGTGTTATTGCGCTTTATTCCGTTGAGGGCGCTATAACGGAATGAAGCTAATCTAGATTAATATATTATAATCTGTCATACAAATTATCATGGGATTGTGTATCTCAATCCCACTGCCATGTATATTTGTATGTGCTTCTACATGTATTGGGTGTTAAGGCATATCTACATGAGGTTGGGGTTTTGGGGAAACAATTGAAGAGGAAACGAAAAAAAAAAAAATGTTGCCAAGCCCAATTTTCGTTTCTACAAATTTTGTTTTATAATCAATGCCAAACAAATGTGCGCAAAATGCCATTGTTTAAATATTTTAACTATAATCAATGTTGAGTCATCAGCAAACATTTTTAGTAATTTAACTCAAATTTAATACCATGACAAGCCCAAATGTTGTTTTATAAATTTCAAAATAGGCCTACATGTAGAACAAATGCGAGCGAAGCGCGCTAAAAATGTCAGTATTTTCTTTGTTGCATTTCCACAGGTCAAGTTTTTGTGAGTGCGGTTATAAACATTTCAAGAAGTTGGGAGAATTTTCTAGAAATTTCGAAATTAAAAATAATAAAAATCTTTTCAACAATAGGCCTATTCCCAAAATGTGCACACAAAAATGGACCCGTAAAATAGATTTTCTTCCATTCGTCGTCGCCTTTCTTTTAGACCTATACAAATGTAATGTCTGTTGAATTACCCTTGTTCCTACATTTTTATACACCCATGTTGTAGATCTTATGGTTACCAACACTGGGCATCTATCAGACCAAGCGTTTCACATGTATCAGCCGCATACAGTAACAAATTGGACAGTTGGTTTTGAAATCACAACAAAAACAGCATTGATTATTCCTGCAAATAAAACCGTAAATCCTAGATACGAGCTTTACTTTGGCCGGCAAGAAGGTGGTCTTCTGCAAGAAGGCGAAGCACCATTTGAGATCGATCTCCTCGACACAGAAAAGCGATATCAGTTGACTCTCAACGTGAGCTTTTTCCTACCGGGACCTAAAGGATTTTGCGACACACTGGATGCGTTGTGCGTCAGGATATTTCTACCCTACCTTCTACCGCCAGGGTTGGGGATATACGATATTTATGATACCAATAATGCGAATAACATCGCGTGTGCCCCCTTTCATAAGAAGTGCCAGCTACCTTCTGTAGGTAAGAAACGGGTAACTCCCAAAAGTCCATGTAACACCACGGTAAAAATACATTGAATTTTCCGTAGTCAATGGATCGATGTCATAGCAATATACTGTATTCAGCAATTTTATTAAATGTAATCACGTGTTGACATTTTAATCAGTAACCATGTTCAATTACCGTTCGAACACACTTTTAATGAAATAGGTTTATTGTCTAAACATTGGGTTATTTTACATAACGTTGCTGTTCTTCCAAAATGGCTGCCTTTATTTGGTTTAATTTCGAAATTGTACTTTTTTCAAATATCTTAATAATTTGTAAATGTGCAGGAAGTAGGTCCATTACTATACATGTAGTATATCTTTAAATATGTTTAAATTTAGCTTATTGTCATAAGAGAATACTAAGTCGTACGTGTCGGGTCACATACAGGGTGAATCAAAAAGAATTGTGCACGATTTGAAACGACCGTTTGACCTTAATGCGTGCATTGAAACATAATATTTTATAAGTTTTGTTGTCTGTATAATGCGTTGTTAATCTACATGTAGTTTATCCTCCTGAAAATGGAAATAATCGACTTAAAAATAAGCAAACTGTGGCAAGTTTTGTAAACTGACTGCGTTTTTCGCCATTCCAATGGGATTTACACACAGTAAAATTGGTTTCGCTAAAATGGTCATTATCATCACATTAATTGTCAAAATGTCCCTGAAAATCATTCTTTCACTCTGGGATAAGTAATTAATAGTCTGATATCGAGTTGTCAAATAAAAAGGCAAATTTGAATACAAGCATCACCTGTTACAGACCAAGAAGGCAAGAAGTCTTTAAGAAGTGGAGGCACGTTTCAGAGCCGAATTGACAAGCTACAGCGCTACAGGGGAATGGTAAGACGAGCTGTTCGCAACATGTTGGTAAGGGCACACATGATGTCTTCGGCAAAATGGTGGCCATGCCGAAGGAAGGCTTCATTAAAAAACCTTAATATCAGCAAACAACTAAATGATTTCTATTTTTAATTTGCAAGAAAGCTAACATTTTATTTTATGTCTTAAAAAACACCTTTAGCAGAAGACCGTAACTCATACCGTATAATTTGTGAACCTAAAGGCAAATGTGAATGACTTTTCAGTGCAATTATCAAGAAACAAAGTGTCTTCAGAATATTTTATTTTTAGTTTGTGAAGTATTATTTATTTCTACAATGTTTTACCGCCTTTGGCACATTTAATATACCAGGAACCTGTAATAAATTACAGGCACAACAATGCCTTGCTTGTAGACTCTCACTCCATATCATCATGCTGCAGTAATATTTCTGTCTTAACTGTGTAAATCCCATTGGAATGGCGAAAAAGCGGACAGTTTACAAAATGTGTCACAGTTTGCTTATTTTTAAGTAGATTACTTTCATTTTTGGGGAGGATAAACTAGATTTTAACAACGCTTTATACAGACAACAATAATTCCATGGTTCAATGCACGCATCAAGGTCAAATGGCCATTTCAAATCGTGCACAATTCTTTTTGATTCACCCTGTATATTGGGTGGTATACACGTTGGCACACACAGTATTGTATTTTTGCATTCATTCATAAAGATCAAGAGTAACGTTATTGTTGTACTTGTTCGTTAGTGGGGTTTTTAAAAATAGAACGGATGATTTATCAATCATTAAACCCAATGATCCATGGACATTAAACATTTGCGCTGTGGATTTTTTTTTGATAATCGCCATGTTATATGATCATGCATTTGTTTGTTTGCATTTTCGCCCTTTGAGTTGGTTACCGTTTTTATTTGCTTTTTTGGAGGGGGCGGGGGGGGGGGGGGGGGGGGGGTGCGTTTACGGTCACGGTTAATCCCGATAGTTTATTTTGAGCCGAACAAACCATGATTTTGAAGTAATTCTAAAGCGTATTGCTTGGATAACATTACAATTACAAGAATTTGAGTTCATGTTGAGTTCGCCGTCGGCCAGTTTAAAACAGTCAAGCTTCAGGACAAGATTATTATAATATTAAGCAAAACATAGAGATTGCCAATCTCTATTATTATTATTATCATTTGGGCTGCCCCTTGACCGATGATTTGAGTAGGTTTCCCCATACCTACTTGTAAAAGATTAGTGGCTCAGAAAAGAGCCGCTCAGATGGATTGCCCTTTTTCCACAAAACATAGATGGTGGCTCTGAAAAGAGCTCTAAACCACTGGCCTACTATAAATTTGGCTCTAATTGAATGTCATTCCAAATTACTACCCCTTGACCAATGAAAATAACATAGACTGCTCCTTGTCTACTACAGACTACAAAAAGTCTATAAATCTAATTTGGCAAAAAAACTCAAAGATAGAGGGCGTTCCATGAAAACGATCGCATATTATGCC
>CM069446.1:59760330-59820999 GCA_035610835.1 Ophiura sarsii | reverse complement strand
TGTTATGCCAAAAATGTCAGCCTTTACATTTCTTTTCAGCCCATATTTGGCATTTTTACCCAATTTTACACTGTTTTCCCTCATTTCTGTCTGTTTTCCTCTTTTTTATATTTATGTCTCATTCCCCTGCAAAATGTTAGGACTGAGAGTTGTTTGGTTAGATACTTTAAGTGAGAAAGTGTTCACCCCAAAAATGGGTACCATGTAACCAAGACCGGGCTATTTTGTCAACAATTTAAAAGAGGTATTAGAATTCCATAATAAAACATTTGTGACTTGTGAACACCTTCAATAAATAAATATATCAACTCAATGATGAAAGAAAGTATAAAGAAAGTATGAAAAAAGAATAAAAAAATTTAAGAAATTAGAGGTGTTCATTGGATAATAATCACATTTCACACTTTATAAAAAGCATGTGGATGTCAGCTTTTGTCCGTCTACGTTGATGCACAACAACAGGAGTATGAACGAGGCACCTTTAGAAGCCACCATGCCCTTTTACAAGGGCAGTCAAAAGGGCAGTCAATTGGTTTGGTGTTTTTATTAAATTTAAACCTACTTTTACTATTAAACAACCCATAGTTTGCACTTTGTTTGGTTTCTTTTGTCTTTTGTTAATAACCACTTTTTTTTTAAATAACCAAACAAAAACAACAACTAAAAAATCTGACCAACCCAATTTGAGGGGCTGTTTTATTATTAGGCGACAAACAAAACAACCTGTATACGGGCCCGACCAACTACACATGTTTTTTGTAATTTCCAATTTTGTTTTTAAAAATTTAAATTTAAATTCACAAAAAATGCCCGAAATTGTTTGAAAAAACAAAACCAAACTAACAACAACAACAACCAAAAAAACACCAAGTGACCGCCCCTACCTGTGAGATCTGTTTTCCCGTACAACAGGATTTGTTGTTGTCGCCTTTTATTATTATATTTTTATTGATGCCTTATGTCTTACAGTGAGTTGACTTCTCCAGCTGTTTTATCTTCTCTGGTGTTAAATAGGATTCGCTATTACCCTGCGATAAAACAAAAAACAAAATGAAAAATGATGAGTATTCATGAGAACAGAATTCATTTCAAACTCATGGGAAAACTAGCTTAGTTGTATATCAGGTTTTACATGGTTTTCATGCAGTGGCGTACCCAGAGGGGCCAGGCCCACCCCCCTGGAATATGCCCGTCGGTAAATTCGAGCCTCCGTCGGTAAATTCGAGCCTCCGTCGGTAGATTTGCGTATTTGACCATGCTTTTTTTTTTGCCGGTTTTGTGGACAACCTATCGGGGGGGGGGGGGGGGGGGGTAGCAATGTGGTTGTCCCAAAACCGGCAAAAAAAATCGCAGGGTACAAGTGGCAAATGTACTGACGGAACCTACCTATGTCTCTGAAAAAGGTAAAGTGGTACACAAAAAAGGTATATTGTCAAATTGTACGGGGGGCGCGTACACAAAAAAGGTATATTGTAAAATTGTACGGGGGGCACCCGCCCTCTCCCCCCTCTGTATCCGCCACTGGTCACACGACCCCACTTCGTCTGTGTCTGCCCCATCGATTTGCTGAACTGTAAACATTTAAATTGAAGTACAATGACAGCAAATTGGGATAGGAGCCCTGGGGCTGATACATTAGGCTCACCTTACTATACCTTAAAGGCATATTATGTGATCTTTTCCAGAGAGCGCCCTCTATTCATTATTTTTTTTAGAAAGTAGATTTTCTTGCAGATTTACATTTCTGATCATAAATCATACATACATTCCAAGTTACAGAGCGATACGATTCCTAATTACCTCAAAATCATGGTTTTAGAGTGAATTTAGAGTAAAAATATAAACTGTCGGAGTTATCCGACAGTTTATTTTCACTCTAAAATCATGATTTTGAAGTAATTTTAATTAATTCTTAAAAGAATCGTATCGCCCTGTAACTTGGAATGTATGTAGGCCTACGATTTATGATCAGAAATGTAAATCTGCAAGAAAATCTTCTTTCAATTTTTGTTTCGATGTTGAGGGCGTTCCCTGGAAAGATCACATAATATACCTTTAACCTGTATTAAAAATTTGATAACTCCAGATCTAGATTATCATTATGACCCATTGGAAAAAAATGTTAGATCTAAATTTATTTCATGATTTTTGTTTTTAGATAGCTGAAAAACGGTACTTTTTACTTAATGTTCTTGGGCTCAGGATCCCAGACCTGGCCCAGGTCTTGAAGGTAATTATTGGTCTCATGGTTGACGGTAGGCCTATGGTGATAAACAACACTTTCCCCCTTATTACTTTCATCAAAATAAACATAAGTAGTGCCTATTGCTTTATTCATGCATACAAAATAAATATGTTAATAAGTCCAATTCAAAAAATAAATAAACAGTATAATAAAATTCCAGAATGAAAAAACTTGTTAATATTTAGATCAAAGTTGAACAACTGTAAGCTTTTTTTTTACAGAACAATTACTGTAATAACTAGATGGCGCGGTTCTCGGATTACGCGATTTGTGGTTTGAGTTCCTTATTAATGACGCAATTGGATCCTATCGGAACCGTATACGACGTGCAGATCCATCCATCCATCCATCCATCCATCCACACACCCACCCATCCACCCCACACACCCATCCCACCACCCCACCCAAACACCCAGCCACCCACCCCCAGCCACCCAGCCACCCAGCCACCCACCCACCCACCCAACCAACCAACCAACCAACCAACCAACCAACCAACCAACCAACCAACCAACCAACCAACCAACCAACCAACCAACCAACCAACCAACCAACCAACCAACCAACCAACCAACCAACCAACCAACCAACCAACCAACCAACCAGCCAGCCAACCAACCAACCAACCAACCAACCAACCAACCAACCAACCAACCAACCAACCAACCAACCAACCAACCAACCAACCAACCAACCAACCAACCAACCAACCAACCAACCAACCAACCAACCAACCAACCAACCCATCCATCCTCCCACACACCCACCCCTCCACCCCACATCCACACCACCAACCAACTAACCCCTCCGCCCACCCTTCCATCCACCCGGCCCATCCACCCACCCATCCACCCATCCACCCACCCACCCATCCACCCACCCATCAACCACCCACCCATCTACCAACTTGCCATCATCTTCTCATTACTCTGTAACTGCTTGTTTTACATAATGGGAAGGGGGCGTTATTCCAAAAAGGAAAATACACAAAAAATATATTTTTACACAAAGGACCTTTTTCAGACTTGGGGGTGGGGGGGGGGGGGCATCATTTGAGTACATCTATTCATGATCCAGGGCTAAACTTAGTACCCGCCGGCATGCCCGTGGTGGGTAACTTTTCAAATATACACGCCCCGGCTGGCCGGTAAGAATTTTGCTGTTGGTAATTGAAAATTACTTGTTTACAGTCGGGCTGGTAACTTTTACATGCTACCAGCCCGGCTGGCTGGTTGGAGAACGAATGAAGGTACACCCTGTATCACACCATGCCAAGAAATCTTGGGTATGAGGCAGCAGCAGTTCAGCGAGTGTGTTATATGATCAGTGACAGGTGCCATGGTTACTGGGAAAGTATGTTATACATGTATATTCGGCACCAAGGGTACACGGTCAGTCCATGAAGCTAGAAGACCTTCATGGTCAGTCTGTATCCTAAATCTGAGACTATTATACTGTAAAACCACTTAATTTCGCTAGCAATTTAATTTCGCTAGGAGTTCCAATTCGCTAAATTAAATTGCCACCAGTTATATTAATTATAATGGTTATATAAAACTTAGTATATGAACATAGAAGATGGTACAAATCAGTGACATTTAATTGCTGCAAAAGGTTGGCCAAATGATATTTCGCTAAATTATGTTTTCTTTGTAAATTTATAATTTGTGTTAACTTGAAAACATATAACTTGTCTAAACGCGAAATCAATCAAACATGGGCAACATTGACCGTTAAATGGATATTCTGTAATGGATATGTTGACAGGATATTTACCCCTACAATTGTTGCGTTATTTTGTAGCGAGTTATGGGCAATTCCACGCGTTGCGGAATGACATTTACACACAAAAATCCACTTTCTTTTGGGTGTAAAACCCAGAGATTTGTAGTTACTCCCCATTTTACAACTTTATTTGATAATAGCGATTGATACTAAAAAAATAAACCTAGGGAAAAAATTAGACTGCGCTTCCAAGTATCCTAATTTGCATATGCAAATTTGCGTTGCGGAATGACGCAGACGATTGGTGTTTTTTTTACATGTTTACACAAAGTGAAAACTCTGTGAACTTTTTAGAGTGTATCATTATTGAAGTTACGTTTTAGAAGGTTTGAAGTGTTAGCTAACTGACAAAAGCATTTTCATAAAACTTAATCATCAGCTAGGATGTCTAGTAGGTCATCAAAAAATAAAAGTAGGTGTTGCGGAATGACGTTGCGGAATGACAGTGTGAATTTGTGTGCAAAAGAAAAAACATGTTTTTATGCTTTAATATGCATACAAAATAAAAGAAAGAGTAATCAGTGGCATTTCATATGTTACAAATTCGTGAATACAAGTAACCCAACTATTTTCACATTGAAATCATCATTTACAGGTAAAGTAGCCATGATTTTGTGATAAAGTTGCCGAATTCAACAGCTTGCACATCAAAGTTGCCTAATTCAGCAAATTATGAGTTTTCATCAATTTTGAAACTTTTTTAGAAGTTTAGAGTCCATATTTGAATGAATTATCATAAATAAGGATGATCTTATACCAAGTACACAAAAATATCACAATTTGCTCAATAAATTGCCTAAATATAGGGATTAATACCTTTGTCATTCCGCACCACGTCATTCCGCAACGCTCGTTAGGGCTATTAATTAACAGAATTTTCCAATTTCTTTTTGATCATTGTGAAGCATGTCAATTGTGTGCAGAGAAAAAATAGTTAAATGAAAATAGGGTACATTTTTTTTCTTGCTATCCTAAAAAATTGTACTTTTGCGTTGCGGAATGACATGAGATTATGCAATGCATACTAATTACCTGGATTAACGAGGCTAATCGGCCGTTGATCAAAATTAAATTTATATCAAAACTTTTCCCATCAGTACTACTATTGTGCCTGACATTTATTTAAACATCATACCTATGTGTCTAAACAAGATATGGAATAAATAAAAACAAGCCTTTTCACTGATTTTGTAAGCTGCAAATATGCAAATTTATGCTAATTAGCTAGTTTATACATCAAAAAACATAGTATCGCTAAACAAACTAAAAATTCCTGAACTTTGGACTCTTGCCTACATTATAGGCATAGAATTAAACTTTGGATGCACATTTGAAATTTTGGCTATTTGGTTGACATTTGCTTGGAATTGCCCTTATAATAAAAAGCTACTTACAGGTTTACAGGTGTACAGGTTTATTTATTTCGCATATACAACATATCAATACAGAGTCAGATCAGACTTGACAAGTAGATTGCACTTGCGTTACCGAGCTTGTATTTGCTGACTGGTCCAGTGGCGTAGCTAGGATTTTTTTCGGGGGGGGGGGGGGGGGGGGGCAAGATTTCTAAAATGTTCGTAAAAGGTTGCCCCAACAAAATTCTAGTCACTTACCTCATGAATTTCACTTAAGTGTGGGGGGGGGGGAAGGGCACTTACCTCGTGAATTTCACGTAAGTGTGGTGGGGGGGGGGGGGTTGAGGTCAAAAAAATTTGCACAGTCAAAAAAAAATCGCACAGTCAAAAAAAAATCGCACAGTAAATGTACTAAATGTACAATTTTGCCTTCTATTTCGCTAATAACCTAGGTCTTTTTTCTCAATATTTTCCTATTTCCTTTTTTTCTCACCCCCTTTTTTAGGGGGGTGGGGGGCGGGGGCACAAATTGGGTTTTTTCGTCAGGGGGGGGGGGGAATTTGCCCCCCCCCCCCCCCTGAGCTACGCCACTGGACTGGTCACTGATGCAGTGATTATTTTCACAAATATATTCTGTTTTATGCATCTTATTTCATACTTGATACTTGATAAACATCATATTAACTATAACTCCAAACTATACATTCAACTATAAATGTGTTTCCATGCTCACCAGAATATAACTCTCACATCAGCTGAAGAGTGGTTATGATTGGCTGATTTGGCTCAAACAGAATTCGACCCAGAGCAGGCTCAGGTATGATCCCACAATACATTGCAAGTCAACAAAACACGTCAAAACACAAAGTTCTTCAACATATTTTTGACCGCATGATCGTTGCAGCACTGGATGTCAACCTAACACAGCACATAATCCATTTTGTGGGATTCCAATTGCCTTACTTTTCCGGAAAAGGGGTCGGGACTGACAAAAAATAAAAGGTTGTAACAGACAAATCACTACATAACACTTGCTGCTTTCTATTCGGAGCCAATTTTACCAGATTTAAGCTAACGAATCCAATATACTCGTGACACTGTGTTCACACGTCGTATAATAAGCCTATGCATGAATGCCATTGTACTGTAATTTGTACATGGGGCTATCATTATTATCATCAAAATGCACTTATCAATTGCAACCCCGAGGGGTGGGTGGGGGCTGTGACATGTAGGTTTTCCAAAATCCACACGGAGAAAAACGGGCATTCAAAAACAACATACGAACAGTCGAAATTCAGCCGACAGTGCCAATCATAACAGACGATATCAATTTCAACCGACAATGGCACGTCTCAACCGAGACGGCTTTAATATTGGGGTTTGGGGGGTGGGGGAGGGGGAGGGGGATAGCCCCTTCGCCTCCCCTCTGGCTACAGCACTGCCTTTACTATTCAAGTATTGGAAAATCAGCGAACTTACCCACCACCGTTAAAGTGGTTGCTTATAAGCCTAACTCTACTACTACTAGTACTGACACCACATTTTGTATGACTGGCAGACTGAGTTACACTGAGTGAGGTGAAATAAGCTTAATTTTATTCTTTTTATTTTTATTATACCATGATTATATGCATGATATTGATAAAGCTAAGGCAATGCAATTTATGTCCATTGACACACTTACCATTATGGACTCACTACTCGACAATGTTAAACATTTACTGAGGATTTCTGAGGTCGTTGCTATGTAGTTTGCGTCCATACAATTTCATCCGTGGGCGCAGCCATTTTGATTAATGATGATTACACTATTTGAAGTTTATTCCCTTTCACTGCAGGAGCACCCGATCAGGACGACTCGATTTATGGTATTTTACATGAGTTTTGGCGCGTCAAATTCGATTCGATGTGAAAGTTGGTATCTTCTGAGAGCTTTTTGATGTATCACTCGCTAAAGGGTATACATTGTATACCCTTTAGCGAGTGAAATAAATTGCTTTGATCTGAATAAAGCCTTTTCGCTATAGCCTAAAAACTCCGCGGGAAGTTGCTATCTTTCGCTTCACACAGCAATAACTTAGTGACGTTGAAGATAGCCTTTTCCATGCATTTCATTTAGCAATAGTAAGATGCTATCTTCTGAAGATGGCTTTTTCCAGCATTTTTTTAACGAGTGGTATTGCTATTCTCCTATTAAGCCTTTTCGCTATACCCTTTAGAAAGGAATGCACAACATATTCCGAATAGATTTTTCGCTGCATAGCTTTAGCAATAGGCCTATAGTGAAGTTGCTATCTACTGCATACCCATTATAGCGAGTTATAGTTTGCTATCCTCCGAAGATAGTCTTTTGCTATACACTTTAGAAAGAGATGCTGCTATCTTCTGAAGAGAGCCTTTTGCTATATACCCTTTACTAAAGGGAAGCTGCTGAAATATCTTCTGAAGATAGGGTAGCCTAGGTGTGGGTAAGGGGTCGTCCATAATTTTCGCCATTTTGAGTTACGTTACGTACAAAGCGTACGTAAGAGGGGGGGGGGGGGGGGGGGTCGAAATATACCCAACCGTAGTAACTTAAATGGCGATCTTGAGAGGCGGGATTTTTTTTTTAATACAAAATACTAATAAAATTTCGCCATTTATTGCGTACGTAACTCGAGGGGGGGGGGAGGGGGGTAAAAAGTTACGTACGCTCTGTACGTAAGTGAAAATGGCGATTATTTTGGACGACCCCTAATACGGGACCTTTAAGACATTTGCATAATTAAAATACAAAATAACTGACTCAAATTTAAGCAAAGTTTGTTGTAATCTACATTTTATAAACCTTTATTGTAATAAAAAACAGAGTCATTCTGTTTGGTTTGGCTGTTATTATCAAATACTGACGTCATCATAAATGTCCCATCTTATACCTATACACGTGAAGGTAATACGGGACATTGTTTTGAGGACATTGTTTTGGTATGAAAAGTTATTTGACATTTTTTATTTAAAGAGTAACTGTTAAAAAACCATAAATAATGGTCCACTAATCCATTTAAGAGATAATAATGCATGAAGTACAGTGGTACAAAAAAGGTACATTGCTACAAAAAAGAAGAAGTAAAAAGTACTGTAGGTGATGGGTAATACGGGACCTTTAAGACATTTGCATACCGTCATGCTGGCTGTCCCATATTACCTTCACCAATTGTGAACCCACGGCTCCCATTCAATGCATTATAACACCAATGTACACTGTACTAGCGAAGCACACACACAATACATGTTGGACCAACACCTGAAACATGCTTAATAATGTAAAAATTCAGGTCACGCTCCCTTTCCTTTTCTTTACCATCATATTCTATGAAAACACTATTTTGATATTAGACCAAAAATATGGGTGCATTTTTCCTTAAATTGACAAGTTGTGGGGATTTTCTGGCTGGTAATTCTTCCGGTAGCTTTGATAATAGTCATGCAATTCACTAAGGGTTTGATCTATCTATAGAGGGCTCTATTTAAAGTACTAGTAATGCCAGACGGCTGTAGATGAGATTTCAGTGATGCGGTCCCGTATTACCCACACCTACCCTAGCCTTTTTTTGTACACCCTTATGAATTATAATCTTCTGAAGCTTAAGCTTTTTCGCTGCACACCGTTTAGTGAAAGTTGGACTTCTCAGCATAGTTGCTATCCGTTTGAAGAAAGCCCTTTTTGCTATAACCTTTACAAAGGAAAGTTGCTATCTTCTGAAGATATGCTCTTTTCTGTACACCCACCCTTAAGAAATTTGCTATCTTCTGAAGATAGCTTTTTCTCAGGATACCCTTTAGCAAGTTATAGTTGCTATTCTCTGAAGAATGCCTTTTTTGCTATACCCTTTAAAGGGAAGTTGCTATCTTCTGAAGATAGCCTTTTCTGTACACCCTTATGAAAATAGCTTTTTCACTGCACATACACCGTTTAGTGAAAGTTACTATCTTATGTAGATATTATTGTCTCGGGGTACCCTTTAGCGAGTTATAGTTGCTATTCGCTAAAGAAAGTCTTTTTGCTACCCTTTAGAAAGGGAAGTTGTTATCTTCTAAAGATAACCTTTTTCTGTAGACTAGGCCCTTATGAAAAGCAGCTATCTTCTGATGAAGATAACCTTTTCTCAGCATACCCTTTTAGCGAGTCATAGTTGCTACTCTCTGAAGAAAGTCTTTTGCTACCCTTTAGAATGGGAAGTCGTTTGAAGATAACCTTTTTCTGTATACCCTTATGAAAAGTAATTGTTATAGCTAGCTTTTTCGCTGCACATTGTTTAGTGAAGTTGCTATTTTCTGACGAATATGGCCTTTTCGCTGCATGTATCAAGTGAAATTGCATTTTTCGCTGCATACCGTTATAATGTTAAAGGCCACGATAAGAAACTCTGAGGTAGTGTTGGTCGATGCGGTAGTGAATAATCAAGCAATTTTCAAAATAAAAAATTATCAAAAACATTTCATTTTTTAAAATTATAGCTCTTTCATCAGTTTTTATAGGCCTACTATGTTCTAATTCTGAACATGCTGAAGGGGGCGTTTACGCTGCATACCCTTTAGTGAAGTAGCTGCCCTTCTAAAGGTATCTTTTCGCAGTATACCCTTTAGCAATAGTTAAGTCGCTATCTTCTGAGGAAGTCTTTTTTCGTTGTCCACCTTTACAATAGTAAAGTTGCTATCTTCTGAAGAAAGCTTTTTTTTGCTGCATACCCTTTAGTAATAATGGAGTTGCTGTCTTCTGAAGAAAGTTTTTTCGCTGTATACTCTTTGTCGGGCGCGTGTGGTCCAGCGGATTCACCCTCGCTCCACAATGCAAATATTGTGGGTTCGAGCCCCGTTGGTGCCAACGTGTTGTGTCCTTGGGCAAGGCACTTTACCGCACTTGCCACGCTTCACCCAGGTGTATAATTGGGTACCGGCATTAATTCATGTTGGGAAGTAAAACAGACTCGCTGTGCGGGAGGAGTGGCGAACCCCCCACAGCCAAGTATTACATGGGGAGTCTGGCCCAAACGCTAATGAAAGAGAGATGGGCACTCCGCGCGCGAGCTTTGCTCGGCACGAGTCTTTACTTTTTTTTTATACTCTTTAGCATTCTAGCATTAAGGGTAGTGTCAACCCTGTTTGGCACCAGATTTATCAAGCACTGTAACTTTTAAACTATAATGTGATGTACATACATTTATACATTTTTAATGAAATGAGTCGGAGAATCCATTTTTGGTATCAAATTTCACTCAAACTAGTGATTTTTACATTTTTGCCCAAAATCACTTTTTTGGCACCAACAATTTTCAGACAACCTAACAAAATCAGGTTTTTTTTATTAAAAATTCCAAAATTTCACTAAATCAATTATCTAGGATCGCATTTTTTTCTTTGGCTTACAACTATTTTTAGTTTTGAAAATATTCACATTAAAATTCACTTGATAAATGGTATACAGCAAAAAGGTTATCTTCAAATAAAAAGCGAAAGGATATGCAGCAAAGAACAACTATATTCAGTAAGATGACAACATCCCTATTGCTAAGGGATGCATCGTAAAAGCCATCAAAAGAAAACAACATTTCTGCGCCAAAATTAATACTATACATGCAAAAAAGTGCTTTCTACAAGGTATATGAATGAAGTAAAAAACTATCTTCAGAAGAAAGCAAAGTCACTTGATAAAGGGTAATGTGGCAAAAAAGGCTAACAAGCTGTATGCAGGAGATAGCAAATTCACTGCGCAAAAGGGTACGCAGTGAAAAACTATCTTCAGTATAAGGCAATATCATTATAGCTAAGGGTGTACAATTAGCTTTCTGCCTTTTTAACTTTGCCCAAATTGTACAAATTTAAGTTTTATTTGCAAATAAATATTGTGAAAGATAATTAGAGATATATTTCAAGATTTGTACAATAGCTTGTATGTGAGATACTGGTATTGAAATTAGATGTAACAAAACATGACTAATGTCTCCTATATTTGGTCAAATAGTGCGTCCCCAAAAAATAATCATAATACTTTGAAGATTGGTCGCATATCGTCAGCCTGCTTCGATAATTGCCTAACTCATTTTTTCTAGTTCTTAGAAAACAACAAAAGCATGGAACCTGCTACCTGTGTACCTGTTACTCATTTTGCATTATTGAATGGATGGCTATTCATTATGTGGAATGTTGATTGTATTGTTGATGCCTCAATTGGCGTGCATGGATGCATAATCCAAGTCATATGGCCATGTGTTTTGAACTCACCACCCAAAAAGGGTGGTGGCGTTGCATTTTTGGTGACGAATCATCCATCTCTCTCTATTAACTCAACAACTAAATGTGGTAGAGCTATGGTTGAGGTGTCATGTGAAAGCCTATTTATCTAGCTACATTGTGTTAATAAATCAGGTATTTCTATAAATATTTGGCTGAGATATGATTGATTATGTTGTGAAAGTCAGGGGTGGTGGCGGTGGCGGCGGCGGCGGTGGCGGCGGCGCTGTGTGCAATCTCTATGGGGAATATAGAAAATGTTCCAAATTATACGTTCAATTTACTATAACTCCTCATTCCTGTATGGTACAAATATGATTTTGCTCTCATTTTATAGATTATTTTATATTCTATAAGATTCTGTTTCAACAAATGTGACAACTATTGTGCAACAATTGTAATCATGAATCGATTGCGTTGTCCTTGGCTTTTTCCCTATTCGCTACACAGTGAACTTGCCCTAATTCATCGGTTTTACATACATGACTATAACAAAAGAAATATTTAACCGATGATAGCAAAATTATACATTTTTGGAAAGCTCTCAAATGGGGGAATTCAAAAATGCCGTTTAAATCAGGATAGGGTGCATACCACAAAAAATATACTTGTAAACTCTAATAATTATGAAATTTAAACGTTTGTGCTCATTTACTTCTCGATATAGTATATTTCAACACGTTTACCATTAACAACTATTATGTTCTGATGGGTAATTGCATGAGGAACTTAAATATGCACAGTAAAATTATGATTGGGATAGGTATCAAATTATCATTGAGCTTAAATCAAAATATGAAAAAAATCGATAATTTTTGAACATTCTTAATCACAACATGTTACCATTAGATCTTATCTAAATTCCAATAGCATATTTGGATTCCTTGTGAGATTACCGTTCAGAAAATATATACTTTATATGGGGTAGAACAAATAGTTATTGCGATATGCTAATTCGAATCTCAGATGGTGTAAATTGTAAAAATCTGGACATGCAACGGTAAGGGTGGCGAGTTCAAGACACACGGCCATATAGAAACAGATGAACACAGCCATACAATAATTTGATTAATTCCATGGATTTGTCAATGCAAATTCAATAATGCAAAATGAGTAACATGTTGGAGTGGTCTGGTGGCCCTTTTGCAACAAAACTCTTCATTTATCAACACTTTTGATTGGTCAATGACTTAGGTATTATAACAGCATTTGCATAATGTAATGAAGTCATGATTTATGCAAAAAACTCAATTTTGCTGAAAAGTGAGTTAGGCAATTATCGAAGCAGGCTGACGATATGCTCGTATTTACATATAGAGAACGATAGAATGACTGCAAAATGTCATGCAATTTTTCACTTCAACCTGCCATAAAATCTGAACCCCAAGTCGTGTGGCCTTTTAGAGCCATCCATTGCAAAGCTCTTTTCATCCTTTCGATCCACGTAGGACTTGTGATCACAGAGTATCTACTTTTTAGGCGTTTTTGGAAAATGTGAAGCCTCTTACACCTCTCCCTACCATGTGAGGAGTCCGATTTGCATTTTTCAGGACCCTTTAAGGACTGCAAAAACTAAATTTAAGGGGTCCCCCAGAAATATTAGGGGTCCTGAAGTTTGAGCCTTTGAAAATGGTCAAACATATTTTTTAGAGACAGACAGTCGCTAACACAGATACGCACACTAGCGTAAGATCATGTAACTCATATACCTACAGTTAAGCCCACAATTATTCATACCCTTTGGAAAATATGAGTTTTTTGCGTTTTTCTCATATCTATACCAGCTGGAGTGGTGGAACTTTCGCTTTACACTAAAGACAATTAGTTTGCAAGTATAAATCAATATATTTGAGCTCAACATTTTTTGCATAACAATAGAATTGTTGTTTTTAGCCGTTTTTTACCACTTAAATCGCTTTATTCTCAAATACACCACTCACTTACACATTGACTTGGAACACATTTTTGACTTGTCTATAATATTGGTAATGCACTGTAAAAATTACAACTTCACACATTGCTCATTTTTTGGCGAATTTAAGATGTGTGATAGTATATTTCAGCTCCATTTCATGCAAGAAATTCACCATTGCGTAGCTCCTTCCATCACTGTACTTGCGCATTGCGTGCACTGAAATGAAGTGAATTTATGAATAGGAATCCATAGACTATCTCCACCAGTCCCCCAACGTCGGCCTCATTATCTTTTGTGCGCATGGGTTGGCCTTCAACACAGCACAGCTTCGCGTCAGTACGCCATGTTAGGAGACTGAGGGATTCAATCTAAGGAATCCAAGGACACAGCAAACATACTCTCTAAATGTAAAACGAGTGGAAACTCACTCGAAAAGGAGTGAAGGGAGTGAAACGCAGGACAAACCGTTTTAGAGTGGAAAATTTCCACTCTAAAATGAGTGTGAAAGTTAATTTTACACTATCAATAGAGTGGAACATTGTCATATAAATTCCCCTTTCACTCCTTTTAGAGTGTTTTCCCACTAAAAAATGTGTTGTCCTGCATTTAACTCCTTGAAAGAGTGGAAAACCACTCTTTTACATTGAGAGAGTACTAAATACAATATTTCACTCAAAACTTTACCAGATGAGTGAGTGAGTGCAGTTTGTTTCAGGTATAACCCACCATAAACTTTGGTTAGACATATAGTGAATTACAGCGGGGTTTCTCCAGAACTGAGTATACAGGGTGGTTCAATAAAACGTTGACAGTTTTTTGAAGCCATTTTTTTTTGAAATTCTGTACATTTAAAATAAAATAAATTCAGTATTTTATCAACTATATGATCTTGACCATCTATGCTGAAAATACCGTTACAAATAACCTTATGGTTGCAAAAAAACAGCTATTTCAACAAAGTCTGTCACATTTCACTCTGTCCACTGATTTCGCGACGTTACATTGAATACTGAATGATGAATTGCATGAAAACTGTCAACGTTTTATTGAACCACCCTGTAAAGTGTACGAATGGATGAATATTTTGAAGAACAACAAATGTTTTGAATACCTCCATTGCTTTATGTAATAATGCCAACATTACTAGTTTAAATACTTTGCATTTGTGGGGATTTTAGCAGATAGAAAGAACGGGAAGTATAGCGAAAAATGGGGCAATATGAATTTTATGAAAGGTAAAAAAATGCCAGAGGAGCAACTCAAATATGATACTTTATGCCCCAGAGAACTATCGGCCGATTGGTTAGAAAGATAGATACATCATTTATTGCGCCAATCAGAGACAGTGTTAGAATAATTGTATCCCTGATAAAGATTGGAGTGAAATATTTTACAAGCTGCATTTTAATTGGCTATTCAAATGAGTATATCTTGCAATACACCAATCAGAACCACTGATAGATAGGCCGGTAGTGCCCAGGGGGTTAAGCATGTATTACAAAACAAATGCAATAGTTGTATATTTTTTACTTCGGAAATGATACAAGCGTAAGCGTATCGTGGTGAGAGGTCCAACATTTATCAAAAAATAGGGTATCTTTGTTAGATATTTTGAATTCCATTTAAATTCAATTCACTTAATTCAGCAGAAAGATGACAAAATAAATACATGATATCAATGATAATGAGAGTACTTTCCGAATCGCAGCTCTGAATTCGATTTGAGGCTTGTTATAGCCCAGGTTGTTACTTTGAAGTGTAGCTCAGCCATTAAATAAAGGTGTATGTTTCAATCACCTTTTTTGGGCTATGATTTATTAAGAAGAATCCCCATATTTTCTCATTATGTCTGTAAAATCTTAGGGGCCAGAAATGTTCCATTTAGAAATTGTAAGCTAAAATGTAAGTGATTAACCACCAGCCAGTTTGTTTACTACTCAATGGGCAAATTTCTTGTGACCTTGTGCTTCTAAAATAAGAACCATTGAAGTTATGCAACTCAAACTTTGGAATGCGACAATTTCAAGGATGACCATGTTTAAATTGTAGGGATTGGGTGACAGACAACCCCATATTTGTTTAAATTTGAAACATCGATTTGTTTTTGGTGGTTTTTGTTGTTGTTGAAAATCTGAGGGAAAACAAAACAAATAAAACCCAAGCGACGACCCTATCCGAGGACGCCCTTTCCCTTTAAAACGGGATTACACCTACCCATGTGCCAACAATAGATTTATAACCAGCAACTATATATTACCTGTTCAACCGTATTCCAAAATACATTATTCCTCAGAACACATGGCCCTTGGTGTCATACCCCCACCCAAGGGCCGCCCTATCCAAGTTAGTGTGCAAAATTTTGCTATAAATAAAATGAAATGGTTAAAAATATGTTCTCTATTTGTTTGTCACTGGGCTTAGTTTTTAAATGGTCAATCATTTTGTTTTTTAGCATAAAAACCACCCCAACCTTGTTGTATCGGCCCGACTGACCCGACTGAAATTCTTAAAACATTTGTGCATTTCTTAGAACATCTTTGAATTTCCTAGACATTTTTTGACATTCTTAAAAATGATAAAAATTCACCAAAAAATTCCAAAATTTTTGACATTCTTAAAAATGATAAAAATTCACCAAAAAATTCCAAAATTGTTGTAAAAGAACCACAACAAAAACATCATCAACTGAACTGACCCTTCCTGAGAGCCTGGGGGCACTGACATTGGAAAAGGGTATAGGTATGTGCCGCGCTGAAGACCCCCTTTTTCACCCTCTGCTGCTAGTTCTTATGACCCCCCTTTTGAGCCTGAATCAGTTCTTAAGACCCCCATTTTATTGAAATGTCAAAAATTGCCAAATTTTGCGTTCCAAAGCCCCAATTCTTCGAAAATTTTGCGTTCTAAAACCCAAACAAAATCAAACATTTGCGTTCTTGCTAATCAAAATTGAACTAAAGGCCAGTTCTCAAGACCTACTTTTTTGAAGAAAAAAATCAGTTCCTAAGACCCTATTTTTCGTCATAAAATCCACTCAGTTCAGTTCTGTAGCCCCCCTTTTTGAGATCCTGTGCGGCACACCCCTACACAAAAAAAGTTGAGTGCCCCCCCCCCCCCCCCCCCGAGCCTGAGAGACCCATTTGCCTGTACAACAAAGTTTTTTTTGTCGCCCTTATGATCTTCTTTTTTTCTTTTCTGCAAACAAGGTTTGCTAAATGAACCCATTTTCTGTCTGTTTCGTTGTCATGGGTCACTAGTATTCTCACTTGTTATGAGCTGTGCATCTATATCCACAGGGCACCCTTATCATTCCTAGTTTGCGCTTGTCAAATGTGAACAATGTCTGATTTGCTTCCTTATGGTTTGCTTCCTTTCGATCCACCCTCTCTGCAAACGTTATGGTGGGCTCATCATTCTTCAAGTTGCATGCAAACCGTATTACTTCAACCCTATTATCTGAACCATATCCAGTAAACACTTTTCTGAAGTAGCAGACATTTTTATGAACCACTAAGCTCGCATAAGAAGGACCTGCGCTGAAATTTACATTCGCGAGGGTTGACACCTCAAACCATCGATTCTCGTCTGGATTGAAAATAACAAACCGGTTGGGGATTTCACTTTGAATCAATATGCATCCGTCAAACACAACTACACTTATCACGTCATTCAGTGTGTGGCCGGGTACATATTCCCAAGTTTGATGGGACACGCTGTATCGTGTGATCATCTTTGGAGGATCTTCATGTATGCCATCCTGGTCTTCAATACAGTATAAATAATCCTGAACTTGAAAGAGGGTAGGCAGATATTGGACGGTGAGCATTGGTGGTAGTACTATCCACTCATTCCTATCCGAGTCATACCTAAAGAAATTATTTGCAGGCACCCATTTTAGGTACTTTTCTTTCTCTTCATCATCAAGAAAAAAAGGACTACTGGGATTTCCCCCTGCCGCATACAAGTGACCTGTATCTGTAACGATTAAACTAAATCCATGCAAACAATCATCCTCTAAATCTTCCTCTTCAAGAAAAGGAGATGGAATGTCAGCCATTTGAGTAAGCTTGTAGCAGCCAGTGATGGTTGTGCATCCCACACATAATACATAATTCCGATTATCCTCAGTGAAAATGTCAGCCTGGAGAGGGGGCAAGAACAAGAAAAAAATAGTGTGCTTAAAAGTTACATGTATACACATAATTCTGATCAAAGTGGTGGGAACCTCTTACTGGCAAGGAACTCTATATACATACACTGAGCCAAAAAAGAAACTTATAAAAAAAGAATCTTATACAATTTTAACAGATCACCAAATATTATTCTGTGCATGAAAATGTACTAAATTTGGATACAATATTACTGCAATGTACCGCTTCAAATGGCAGTCAATAACCAATTGTTTGCTTCAATGACACAAGAGAAATGTGCACTGCCCCTATGGTGATCTGTTAACATTTTATAAGTTTCTTTTTTGGCTCAGTGTATATCAATGTTTTGTGCTGCATACAGTGGTATAACTAGAGAGAGCAGGGAGTGGTATTACCCCCCCCCCCCCACCCCCCTCAGAAGCATTGCCCCTTCCCCATGTCTCCAAATGAAATGAAAGTTTATACAGGTGTCTATAAGGTCAAGATTGAGCCCATTCAGACACTACATTTGCCCTACTTGTGCACCCCTCCCCTTTTCTTAAAGTTGCGCCACTGGTTTTGTGATAACTGACCGGTCCATGATGATGATTGACCTCTCTTCCCTCCTACCGAAAAGTGGTTATTTTTAAGTGAAAAAAGAAGCGAAGTTTATCCAATATTATATAACCCATGAAAATATTCTAGACATCTGATTGGTGGATAATACATTACACAACACAAAATATTTTGGCCTATTTCATGCTTGACGTCATTCCCGGTCATTTTGTGTCTTTCAAAAAGTACTATTGACCGGGCGGTCAATAGTACTTTTTGAATAGACCAAAAATGCCCTCCCTTTTAGGCTCGTGCGATCCCGGCATGGAGCGTCTTGAGAGACCCTGTATAAAACCTGAATGTGATCGTCATTTTACATAAAGTTTTCTCTAATTTCTACAAATCTAGAAGGCCCGCTAGAAGGCCCTACTCGGTATAAACAATAAATCGATTCCACCACCATCTGCGTGTACGGACTCCGCTCAGTGCACAGCAAAAGAGGAATCGCTTCAAAACAAGTAAACAAGTCGTCTGCATTGCATTATTATTATTTGGCACAGATCTTTTATCGGCTGAATTAACATCCCTGGGAAAAACCAAGCACATTCTAAGTACTGTGCTTTAATATGTACTTGGCCAAAAGTGCGAGATTTGGAACAAGGACAAGCACCATTTAAGCACATTCTAAGCACTGTGCTTGGATGATACTTATTTTCCTTTTTCTAAGCACTATTTAAGCCCTGTGCTTAGAATGTTCTTAAATGGTGCTTATCCTTGTTCCAAATCTCGCACTTTTGGCCAAGTACATATCAAGCACAGTTTAAGCAAAATTCCAAGCACACTAAAAGCACTGTGCTTAGATTGTACTTATTCCATAATGGCAAGCACAGTCTAAGCACTCACCAATGACAATCCAATCTATGTATGCTCGTGCTTCTTGGACAAGTACATTCCAAGCACTCGTTGACCTCTAGCTGACCTTTACCTTTGTAAGCAATGACATGCTCCACACACATGATTGTTGTATGACACAGGTATGTTTGACTCTCCAGCTCCCATAACACTAACAGGTTAATTGTATTTCAGAATCCATCCATGATCTCACAACCTGAGACGAATATACCTGAAGGTATATTCGTCTCAGTCACAACATAGGCTAGGCATATATCCTTCCAGACTTTGATCAACATGATCAAAGTATGCAGTCTAAATCTATACATGTTGCATCTGCATGTACTAAGAATGCACTGTATATATACATGTATAGACACGTATAATAAATATAATACTCATTTGTCAAAGCCCTAGGAATATTCCTTAATACTTACACAGTTGTTGAAGTGTTCTGAAATGCCTACACATTTGAAACTAACAGTGTCCCATATAAATCCATTGCAAATCTAGTCAAATGAGTTGACAATCTCCAGTCAAAATCATGAAAAACTCCCAGCACTATTATACCATGAACATAGTTGTTACAACTGGTGTCTTTGAAAATGGCAGTTAAAAATCTCCCAGCATGCAGCTTGAACAAACATGTCAAACACAATGGATAGACAACAAGGTTTGACCCTTAGCAATCATAGGTTAGACAAGTATCATCCAAGCACATTTTGGAAACAAAAACCCATACAAGCATGGTCCAAGCACATAATGTTATGTTAGGATTTTTGTTTAAGTCCTAGACAAGTCCTATCCAAGTATAAACTAAGCACAATCCAAGCACACCTATTTCTATCATTTCAAAACCAAGCACTTTTTAAGCATACCAAAAGTATACTACAAGTATACATCCCATATACTTGCAACGTAAATGTTGCCAATAAGTACTATCTACTTTGTAAGTACAATTCAAGCACACCAAGCATATTCCAAGCATAAAACTAAAACCAGCGAAGCACTATCTAAGTACCTAGGTAGTGTGCTTGATTTGTGCTTGTCATCAACCAAGTACACATAAAGCACAATATAAGTACTATCTAAGCACAGCACGAGTGTGCTTAGATTTTACCAGGGATTTCATTCATTCATTGAATCTTAGTCATGAATCATAAATATTTGTTGTCAATTCACCTGAGGTTGAGGGCATTCTGCAACGAGGTCTAGACCTCTATCGATGAGATGAGTTCAGCATCAGAGTAATTATTCCTCGGCGACTTGCTCGGAGTAAACTAACTTTAAAAAGTAAGCTTATTTTTGATTTTGTCGAGAATCGACTAGCATATTCACTAAGAAAGATGTGTTCAATGTGAATATTTTCATGCGTTATGGACTGCTCTTTATTCGTGAAATGGGGTGAAATATTGTCCCTCGGTGATCTGGAGACCGTAAGCCTACTATTTTCCCTCAGCCTCCGGCTTCGGTTCGGGAAAATAGTAGGCTTACGGTCTCCAGATCACCTCGGGGCAATATTTCACCCCATTTCCCTCATGAGCAGTCCATATTTGTATACCATCCGATTGGTCCAATGCAAATACAGTGCACAGAACGATGACACCCCAAATATGAAATGTGTGCTATCATGACAAATTTGGTGTCAAATGAAAGCTGAAACCTTTTTTCAGATTTAAAATCATATTTTCACATTTTATCCATTTCAGTCCAGAAATCTGGGATTTTGTGAAAATCTGTTTTTCCCCACAAAAGTGAAATATGAACAATTTAAACTGATCCTGCACCTCATTAAATATATTTTAGTTACAAAATCCAGTTATACGAGGGGCCAAGCTTTTCATTACATTGCGTTTTCGAGTCTGGGTATGCAATATTTTTGCTAAAAACGCAGTACATTTTAAACTGGACTCTTTATTGCGTCCATTTGGATGCAATAATTTCTAATCGTGTGTCAAGATAATTTTGCACGTGTAAGCTTACAAATATTTGAAAGTCATTTATTTACTTATCTTTCTCTTTACAAACAACAAAATAAATAGAGAAGACAGTTTTTGGACATTTCAGCGCTGTAGTCCCCGTTTAACCACTCCATATCCGATTCCTAAGTCACAATTCGCAAATTACATTTTTGACTTGGACCCCATAATTTCTTCTCGGACCCCATCTTTTTGAGAATTGGTAGATTATGGGGTCCAGTGGACCCCATAATATTTTTACCTAACGAGAAGCCTGTGAGGGGCATTCAATATGTACCTGCAACACCCCTGTAAAAACTGAACTAAATGGAGTTCATCCCACTCCCATCCAGCATCCACACACTTTCAAAGTCGGTTTATCTTATCCCTGAAGGCTTCCAAGTACTTCTATTAATTAGGTATATGCTTGGAACACTGATGGATGGCGCTTCAAACATCACTCCTGCCCCCATGGCGGATTCCTGAAGGGTTTGGCTTCATCTTTGGGCACAGCCAGAAATCACATGGGGCAAAGTCTAGACTATATGCAGGGGTAGAATTTCGTTATGAACCGCGAGAATCCAAACGGATTCTCGCGGAAGGATTTTGCGAGAATCTGGATTCTCGCACATTTTGAGAATCCATGGATTTTTGCGAAATGAATGGAAATAATATCAAGAATAAGGCTGGAGAATTGCACAACTTCCAAATTCGGCATGTTTGTTGACTAAGGGTCAAATACCAGTCGTCTAAGGTCCTGTTTTGGACTTATACAAATTATTTATTTATTTATCTTTTTTTTTTGCGTGAATCCACATGGATTCACGCTGTAGTGTTTTTACGCGAATCGATTCGCGGATTCGCGCAGAAATTCTACCCCTGATATGAAAGATGTGGCAAGATCTGAATGCCATTTACGTCGACAAAGTCCTGCACAATTGCAGATGTGTGACCTGGGGCATTTTCATGGGGAAGGAAGATTTCATTCATTCCACTTTTGGACCCCTTGTTATATCATAGTACTTCTGGACCCAAGGCAATACTTTGGTGCAATAGTATTTTCCTGACACTGATGTGCCCTTTAAAGTTGGAATTGGGGTCATAATTCCATATGCGTCGAAGAGAATTGTGTATCAAACCTTCTTGGAGGCTCAAGCTGCGACGGGCAATGGTTGATATTTTGCTGTCTTTACACATCCAACCTTTGTTTTCTCTTGGTTTCCTCTTGGTTTCTTTGCTATAGAAGAGTACACAAGTGTCATCAGCAGACACACACCTTCCATTGCACTGTTCATATTTAACTAGCCAGTATTCAGCAATCTCCACCCTCTTGTCTTTTTGCCTATTTTAACTAAAGCTGCAATATCTTCGACACAAATTCTGCCATCCTCTTCAACCAGCTTTCTTTCACAGGGGATATATGTTTTCATGAGTGCATTTGGACACTGGCTTACTAGATCTTGGATCATCTTGGATGGACTTCCTTGCTTCTCTGAAGCGGTCAGCCCTGTCAGCAACTGTACGGTTGGAAGGGCCATCATCTCAATGAACCCTCTGCAAATTTGCGTGACTATTGGTGCTGTTGTTGCCAAGCTTTGTCCGAATCTATATGCATGCGCTAAACTCGTCTTTCAAATTTCCCGCAATTTTTACCCTAATTCTAGGCAGTGCCCTGAGGCCATGGTACTTATAGTACTGTTATTACATAACAGGGATAACCCACCTGTTTGAAAAATGTCGGTGTTGAAAGGGAAAGACATGTAGTGTAAGTATCCTAAGTGTATTGAAATATGTCACGGTTCAAAGATTTTAAATGGTTGCAGGTATTTATTGAATGCCCCTCGTATGATCGAAAATAGACAGAGAAAAACCAATAGAAAATGTGTTTTTGTGTTTTGCGTAATTTTTAAGCTTCAGCGACTCCTAGTAATTTTTGCTTCTAAAATGTCCTTCCGTCGCACTAAAAATACTTTTTTTTTATTTAGTATAAAAACAAAAAAAGCAACATGAACTTAATTAAAGTTTATAAATATGCAAAGCTAGATTACATGTACATGTATATAGGCCTATAACATGGCCTACTTTCCAACAATTATATTTTTTTTGTTTATTAATTATAATTAATTCAAATATGTCCTTCCGTCACTTTTTCTGCGACAGGTGGGCGCGACGGAAGGACAAAATATATGTGCACCTTATTTAATGTATTAATTGCTCTCATGATATAAAAACCAAACTTCTTGTGTGTGTGTATGTTGTTAGGGGCTGTCTTATTCAGACTCTTCTCCTTCATGGTCTGGCAACTCTGTCAAATTGGGGGTATTTTGCCCATTTTCTATGTCTAATCATGACTGCTAAATTTGGCAACCCATTTCAATATTTTAAGCAACATTTTTAAGAAAAAGTGTCTCAAGAAATGTCTGTGACAGAATTGTGACATTATGAAAGATATGGGAAAAATAAATTACACATATATTTTTTCCAAATATATTTAGTCAAAATATGAAATGGGTTGCCGAATTCAGCAGTCATGATACATAGAAAATGGTCAAAATACCCCAAATTTAAGAAGTTGTCTGACCATGAAGGAGAAGAGTCTCCAAATAACTTTTTGATTCATATGAAAGGTTAGGCATGTATTAACAACTGGTGTGAGTTTGAAGTTGCAGATACTATTGGATATTCCATTGGTCCTTCCGTCGCGTCCTTCCATCACAAAAATACAAAAGCATTATTGTATTTATATTACCGATTAAGTTTTTGGGAAATTAAAAACTGCATTGTAGGGCCTATACGAGAGCTAACACTGTAGTGATTAAATAGTGTACCAAAATTAAAACTTTTACTCATAAAATTCAAAGAGTTTTCATAAAAACCATGTTACGTGTGAAACCCATGTCCATTTTCCGTCCTTCCGTCGCAGACCTACTTAAATGCGTATTTCACAAACAAAATATTAATGAAAAAAATAAAAGTGAAAATTGACGGTACTTGCAGTGTTTGTGATATTCATGTGTGAATGTTGGAAAAGTGAGTTCAGCCGTCCTTCCGTCAGGGTGGAATTGCTCATGCTTTAAACCGCACATATGGCTACAAATGCACTGGCTCCAATTGGAAAAAATTGTTCTACATGTATATCAGGTTCATGCTATAAAGGGTACACTACATGAGCGACAATCCATTAGGCAAATACAAATTGTATTGGCATAACCCGCTAGACCCTAATTTACCACTGACTATGATTTTCTTTGTGCAGAAGAAAATGTTTAAACCCCCCATATTTGGTGCTTCTCATCAAAAAGGAATACAGTATTTAGCTTCAGTGTTTTCACTCACCCCATACAAAGGGTGAAATACCCTTCACTTTTGAATTTCACCCTTCAACTTTTTTCTCAAGAGTGAAAGATGTTGAACATTCATTGTTTTACTGCCCAAAACGCAGCAAAATCACACGTTTTGGCCATCATTTTTGTTTTTCACCCTCGAGAAAATAACCCAGTGAAAATGCTGTAGCAAATTCGATCACAATGGCCTCATGATATTAGTTACGCTCTATAGTCTGATCAGTTCCAAATTGGCGAAGCCTCCTAACAGCAGGAAATGAATATAGAAGGACGCGGGCGCGAGTGAAGACAACAAGCGCACTGTGCATCATATGCATGATGCGTGCGTGCGACAAAAACCGTGGTGCGTCCGTCAAAACCGCTTGCGTCCGACCAAAATCGTGTACGTCTGGATATAATCGCGCAAGTACACTTGGATTACTTTTGTACGAGGAGAGAAAAAAACTGAATATTTCTCGCCAGTTTCCCCCTCCCCAAATTCAAGACCCTAGTTACACCACAACATACCGTAATTGTGTTCCTGGTAGCAAACAAATCCGGCTTATTGATCATCAAAGGCACTTCAGCATGCTCTGTAGTGGCTTGCAACTTGACAACTTCATCCACAAGTGCCTTACATTCTGGTATAGCTAGTATCTCATCACCAAGAATCTCCTTGAGTCGGTCTCCTGGTATCAAGCCAAGGCGTATCTTCCTCAGGACATTGATTGTGTCGGATTTCCGATGCTCCCATTTGTATCTCAGCCAATTAATGGTCAGTTGTAATATCTACATAATAAATCATAATATGTACAGTACATGTAATTGATGTTAGAGACAGTATGAAACGATGCAAAATAACCATTCAATATTATAAGGAGAAAAGGTAGTCGTTTGTTTGTCTATTCCGAACTACCCTAATTTTTAAAACAGACAAACAAACTTTTTACTGTACAAATGAATACCAACCCTAAATTTGAAAATTCCAGAAAAAGTTTTTTTATCCCAGAATTTCTGGAAATAAACTTTTTGTTTTAATGTTTCATCACTCTTCTAAACTGATTTAAACAAGAATGAAGTGATTTAATGATATAAACATATTCCCATTCCCATATTATTTAGCAACTATTTAAATAGCCTCGGTTTGAGGCTTCTGGGCCCTGGGATTCTTTTCTCTTTCTTTTTTCTCTTTTTTCTAATATGAAAGAAAAAAGCCGCTATGTAATGGCAATGGGGTCTTCAATCTAGAGGGGAGTGCCGACCAATTTGTATTAATATACACAGCGTTTGTTATTTCATGGGGGGGGGGGGGTTCAGGGAGCAAGGCTGCGAGGCAGGGGAATTCCCATAATATCAAGGGCCTATCAAATGAAAGGCCTATAAAATGAAGACCTCCAAGGAAAAAAAAGGATTATATAACCATTTCGATTACTGGGTCTATGAAATGTTACTTTTACGTTTAGTTTAATATATGCATATCCAGCGTTTTTAACGCCTTATATCTGCATGTCCAGAGGTCCCAACACTGCTGTCGATTCCCATCGAAATCCTATAAAAAGGGCCTACTTCCAATTCCTTTATGAACAAAGCGACGTGTGTGACGCAGGATGACAGTGCGATCATGCTATGTCGCATTATGCAACACGGACCAGTTCTGCGTTTTAGAGCACTTACTTTACGACGCGTCCTACGCCCTACCATAATGCAGTTATCATTTTGAAAGACCTTTGAACCCAAAAAATACGTCCTTAATATGGAAGTATCTCAAAAACTAAGCTGGTGACCCTAATTTTTATTTCTATCGCAGGGAAAATGTTAAACACACACCCCCACATACCTGTTCTTCAGTGCACGAATCCTCTATTTCTTCATCACACAGTCCTTCCAGAAGGAAGTCTACAGGAGAACATTCAAGAATTAGTGGGGAATTAGGAAAATGAGTATAGAGGTAAGGTTGTTTGTAACACGTCAAGGAGTCTAAAATAGATAGTTCTAGGGGTCAAATTAGGGCGACATTTTTTGGTGGGCCATAGTTACCCATCAAGGGTCAAAGTACCCTCATTCTATGGTACTGTTGTGGCAAATTGTAACTGTTCATGCTCTAAGCCAAAATATAGGAGAGAAAATGGATTCATTCGTAATGATCATAATATCTTATAAATAGCATCATCAAGATCCATACAAATACAGAAGGACATTTTACGGAATAAAATACATTGAAAGTCAAACTAGCTCTATTCCGTATTGATCATTAGACACCGTAGTATGCATTCAAACGGATGAGTCTCTTTACTGAATAAAGAGTACAGTATATATAATACAGAAAAAGTGAAGTAGGCATTGCATCAGGAATATTTTAAACGTTGGTGCGTGACAAGCTGGTTCATTTTTGTGACACTTTTTATTATTTCATTTTCTAAGCCCAAAATAGGAGAGAAAAAAAAATTGATTCTGTAAATGACCATAATATCTTATAAAAACATCCAAGACTGTAATCCTATACTGGTAAGACTGAGAGCTTCCTAGACAATATAGAGAGAAATAGATTCATTCCGTAAGGACCGTATTCCGTAAACATAAATGATCATTGGCCAAAAAGATCTGCTGCGGCGTGGCAATTTGGTTCACTTTTTGTGACACTTTTTTCATTTCATGCTGTAGGCCCAAGTAAAGCCATATTGAAAAATGAAAGGGGCACAGAGAGATTTCTCAAAAAATGAAATTCAACATCTTCACCTTGTTTAGTAAGAATGAAAAATAAAGAAATTTTCTCAACATTTCCCAAGGTATACAAATGAAAGGGGCACAGAGAGATTTCTCAAAAAATGAAATTCAACATCTTCACCTTGTTTAGTAAGAATGAAAAATAAAGAAATGTTCTCAACATTTCCGAAGGTAAACGACAGTTTATTTTCACTCTAAAACCATGATTTTGAAGTAATTAAGAATCGTATCGCCCTGTAATTTGGAATGTATGTACGATTTATGATCAGAAATGTAAATCTGCAAAAGAAATTTAAAAATTCAATTTTTTTTATGTTGAGGGCGTTCCCTGAAAAGATCACATAATATACCTTTAATTACTAACAAATTTTTTCAGGTTCCCCACTCAACAGCTTTTTAGGGAACTATTTTTACAATACATTTTGGTACTTAGTATTTTTAGGTCACTCTATAAACTTTCCAGGCATGTTTTTGGCAATAATTAAACTATCGGGTGAGAAAAAAGGATCAATTCTTTAAGTGCGTGCAAGTCTGACACTCTACCAAATGTGATAGCAAGCCTGTATAATCTTTAACAGTTTTGCTCGCCATATATTAAATAGGCCTCCAGCAGTGGCGTAGCCAAGGGGGGGCAAGGGGGGGCAGCTGCCCCCCCTGTGGGGTTCTCTGCCCCCCCTGTTGCCCCCCCTGTGGGAAATGTCAGTTGAAATAATTTGGGACTAACCTATTCACAACACAAGGAAATTCAATCCTCAATTTGGTTGTTGCCCCCCCACCAAAACTCCCGGCCCCCCCTTTGCCCCCCCACTGAGAAAAACCTGGCTACGCCACTGCTCCAGAGTGTGGTAACGGACCGGTGAGCATGGGGTAAAAGATTGTAGCAGTGAAGGTTTTGTTGTGTGTCAGGGTTCATTAGTAGAATATTGGTCATGCTATTTTAACATAATTTAAGTTACAATGTTTATGCAAATAGCAAATTCCTACCACTATAAATCATTATAGGCCTACATATGACCCGATATAACATTTAAACATACAATGTGTGCGTAGCGCGCGAAAAATTTGATACTGAACACAAATGTGTCCAAGATTGATGTACATTTTGGCTTTTGAAACAAATAATAAAATATATTTATTGTATTGGGGACAAATGTGTGCGTAGCGCCAACCCCCTCCCCCAAAAAAGCTATCTTAGTACTTATTTGAATTCGGATCCCCCCCCCCCCAAACTGGTTGAAATAAAATTCAGATTCCCCCCTCAAGTTTGTGAGAAAAATTCAGCTTCCTCCCGTAAAATGCCCACCCCCCCCCCCCCCCCCCCCCCCCCCCCGCCCCCGCCCCACTGCCATATCAAATGGTCGCTCCCTAAGTGTTCTTTCTTTTTCATTTTTGCAAGTTAAATAACACTTCTTGAACATGGCGGGTAATTTTGAATTAGTCACATGTTTAGCTCGAAATTTCAGTTTATGCACCTCAATTTTGATGCGAAGTGGTAGAAAACGGATAGTCATAGGCAATAAGACCAAGTAACAAAAATAATGTGTTTCACATCTGGCCTTTTTTAAAAATCAGTGAGGACTGCCCTTACCTATTTGTTATTTTTGGATTTTTGTTATTTTTCAGAAGCCAAATTACAAGCTTTTTGCAAGAATTGTTTCGATATTCGTATCCAAGGGTCGCGTTCTTGCACGTCATTGGACCCCTCATTTAATGCGTAGGCCTACCTGTAAGTTTACCGTATTGAACTTCACCAGCGGGTCTCAATCAAAAATGAAGGGACCCCTTAAATCTGACAATGTATGGACGTGGAAACCTTAAGACATTCTGAAAATTGTCAATCTCCATCCTGTGCCTACAATTGTAAATTTGTTAATGTCTGTAAAAACTAAAAACAATGCAAATCTTGTATTTTTAAAAGTGTTTAAACACATTAAATTGCTTCCGAATTGCTTCCGCAAAAGTTTCAAGCAATTTCCAAAACATTCTATCTTCTACTTATTTAATAACATGGACACGACATAGGTATATGAGTTACACGTTCTTACGCTAGTGTGCGTATCAGTTCAAATTCAAAGATCTCTGTACAAGACCGAACATGAACAATGTGTAAGCTATCAGCCTACTGAATATCACCGAAACACGCATGCCGTTAAGGGCAGTGTCAACCCGGCACTTGTTTCAAAAATTGAATTTCATATTTCTCTATTATTTTATACTGTTATATGTATTCTATCATTACCATCATAAGTTACTAATCGGAAGCGATTATTTCCCGTTCTTTTGGGTGATTTAAAATTGTTGTTTTGGTAAGTTTGAGCCAGGAAAAGGCGCATGGTTATTTGGCGGGAATTTAAGCGGAGTTCCGCGCTTTTCAAATGCTGCGACAGCTGTTCGATCATTGCGTCGCGCGCTGAAACTTTCCGCGCGTAATACTAGACGCGCCGCTTAATAACCGCGAAAAACAAAAGAGCGCAAAACAATGTCTAAAAATGTAAACAAAGGCCAATCTTACGATCATTTAAATTTCAGTTTTCTTCCAATTTCTTCACATTGTGACAATATAAATTGAATCTGATAGTTTATTATGATTGTTCATAATAGTATACTCGCTTTTTAGGTCACACGCCCCTGTATTCTGTGAACATTTAGCTTTAAATGGTGGAAAATGTCAATATTTTGACTAAATCGCTGTTTTCTAGAAGTTCAAATTTGAAGGAATTTTACGATTTTTCAGAAAGCATAACTAAAAAGATATCAAACTATCAGCGCTAGGAGGCAATTTTTTATTTTTTCGATTATGGATTTTAAACTCGAGATATGCATCCAAAAAGTGCCAAAAATGTGATTTTTGAGATAAAAATCTCATTGTTGGCACTTTTTGGTCAATATTTTCAAAACTAATAATTTTTAAGCAACAGATGTTTACTCCATGGCTTTCAAACATGAAAAAATAATGAACTTTATTACGCATTTTGTCTTGGTTGGCAAATTTGGTCCCGAACGAATGCACTTATCAATTGCAAGCCTGACCCCCGGGGACCCGGGGCATGGCGGGGACCATGCGGGGACCGTACACGAGTGTACAAAAAGTGATGCCCGGCTATGCGGGGGAGTGTACGCGGACGTACAAACTGTGCCCCCGCTAGCCTGGGCGTGTACCGGGGACGTACGCTAAGGTACACAAATGTACACCCCGGGTGCTTGCTATAAATAAGCTAGAGATGCGATGCACTTTACGGAATAAGCCTACACATAGAAATGCATTCCGTTATGGTTGCAGAAACTTATAAGAAAGAAATATAGGCCAAATAAAAAAAAACATATGTTTCTCGTCCCCGCCCGCTTCCTTTTTTGGGGCCGCCTCCTTTTTTTTATTATTTATTATTCAAAAAAATAATAATAATAATAATAATATTTTTTTTTTTTTACAATTTTTTTTACAATTTTTTTTTTAGAAGTCCAAAAGTATATAAAACATGACCTTAGATGACCTAGATTTGACCCGAAATAATTCACTTAATACCCCATGACCAACACCATAGCTATGGTAATTTATAACTTAAGATCCTACCTTATAAGTACATTGGTATTTCATAATATTCTGATTAAAAGTATGACTTTTGAGAACCGTTTTCAGTGTAAAAAATACCATTATTGTTTTATTGTAACAACATCTAACTAAATTTAGTAAACTACATGTATACATGTGGGCAATTCCATAGATTGGTGATATGACCTGAAAATTTTAAATTCAATTTGGATACTTATTACCCATTTTATTTTATTGAATACACTTGTAGGTATATGGGACAATCAAATGTTTGAATAATTTGTTTGTAAATTTCAAGAAATTATCGTCAGAAGTCGGAAAATGTTTTTTTCATAAAGAATAAGTGAAAAATGTGTGTTCAGGTTATGTTGACCTCTTACATTTAATATTAACTGTAAATATAAATATTTGTTGATTTCTGAAATGCATAATACCTTAGTTTCAAGTTACCAACTATGAAAAATACCTATGCATTGACACAAGTTGGGAGGAATCTCATGTGTGTCCGATGGTAATTGAAAATGTAACGTGAGTAACGATAAACATCAAATAGTTGTCCTACTCAATTGTTCTTTGCTTTTAAATTCTGCCAAATGGAATAATAATCATACTCCAGGTACTTAATTTGAAAACAGGAAATATAATGGGCTATGTGTAGTTCCATTAAAATGGCAGAGGTTTGAAAACTGTAACGTGAGTAACAATTGTAACATGAGTAACAAAAATGTAACGTGAGTAACGGCCTAAAATGCATTCTAGCAATAGGAAATGGATCACTTTTTGCTTTTACTGCACTTAGTTTTATTCATTTATCAGTCTTATGTCAGTCTGGCACTTCCATCACTTCATACGCAATATTTGCAGGGGTCATTGCTGTTAGCCTTTGCTAATGTGGGTTTACAGCGTATAAAGTAGGCAAGAACAAATCATATATCTTACAAGTTGGCGTCCATATTTACTTGTGGTTAAAATACATATGCGCAAGCGCAGATCAATTAGGCACTGATACATTACAGAGTATCTCATAAAACCTAATCCTGTAACATCTCCCTTTCTTTATAAAAGTTGAAAACTTTTGAGCAATGAATAGTAATGTAATATCCGTAAAGTCAATTGATGTCAGATGTGGCTACTCGTTAGCGGAATGACAGAGCAACGCCTGCAAGAAATGCTGCGAGTAAAATACGTAGGCAAAGTCAACTTTTAGGCCAAATAGTAGTCGAAGTAGCGATCGTATCACTTAGAAAAAATATTCGTGTGCGAGTTGAATTTCTGCATGACGATCCTCGGCATCAGTTTCATCGAGGGAGGGCGCTTTAGGAGACGAGCTGCAAATAGCAAATAGACTAAAGAGAGCCTGTGGCAAAATAGCAGAAAACGCTACAAATAAATAGATACACTATTTTCATCCTGTTGTCGACTAAAATTACTGGATATTCGCAGGTAGTTTTGAGTCTGGCACATAGTGTTAATAAATAATAGTGAAAATAAAGAAAATATGGCTACTTTCCAGATTCCAGCCCCTTCACAGATGATATGTAAAGGGGATACTGAAGTGAATTGGAAGGATTTCAAAGAGGCCTATGCTGACTACATAATAGCAACTGAGATAAATAAGAAAGACGCACCAATACAAGTTGCTACGCTGAAAACATTAATGGGACAGGATTGTAGAAAAATTCTGACCGGAATCAAGCTATCAGCGGAGAAATTAAAGGATCCAAAAGAGATCCTGAGTGCGCTAGAAGGTAACTTCGTAGTGAATAGAAATGTACTCTACGACAGATTTAAATTCTACTACGCAAAACAACAGCAACAAGAAAGTGTGGAGCAGTTTCTCGACAGACTTCGTCACCTTGCTACAAATGCCAAATTCTTGACTACTCCAGTTGAAGAAGAAGCGCTAAGAGATATCCTTGTCTTAGGATGTAAAGATGATACGGCAAGGGCACGAATGTTCCGCAAAGAAGGTAATCTCACCTTGAAGATGGCCATAGATATGCTGAGAGTTAGTGAGACAACAAATCAGCAGTTGAAAGTAATGGCTGGAGAACAGTCTGTGAATTTTGCTAGAGAAAAGAAGCATTCGAGCAAACCTGACAAGAAAACAAAGAACTACCAACCAAAACCAGCAAAGATGAATAAATGCAAGTTTTGCGCTGAGGTACACAAATGGGGTAAATCACGATGTCCGGCTTACGGTAAAAAATGCACCAAGTGCGGAGGGTTACACCATTTCGCTAAAGCTTGCACAAGATCCACAGAAAAGAAATCTAAACGTACACACCAGCTGGAGGAAACAACAGATCAATCTTCATCAGACTCTGAAGAATCCGAAGACTGTTTCAAGTTAGATACAATAAAAGCTGTGAAACACTCGGGAGAAAACAAATTGATGGTTACTTTGAAGTTACAAAGTTGTGGACACACAGCGGATATCGAGTGCGAAATCGACTCAGGTTCGTCATGCTGTGCGATGTCACCGGAAATACTCAAAACCATACAACAGACCAGAAATGCAATGATGAAGAAATCCTCAACAAAATTAAAAATGTACAACGATCATGTAGTGCCTGTTCAAGGAGAAACTACACTGGCATGTGTACGCGGAAACAAGAAATATGAATTGCCCTTCAAGATAATCAAGACTAGTCAACCGCCTATAATATCGCGATGCAAAGCATTAGAGATGGGTTTAATTACTGTGGCGGAAGATGTGCACCAGATGATACAAGTGCAAGACAACAAAGAATTGGAGCGGGCAATAACGGCAGAATATGAAGACCTATTCAATGGATTAGGATGTTTGCCGGGAGACTATGCCATTGCCATAGATCCAACTGTACCACCCAGCAAGCACCCAGCTAGAAGGATTGCAGTGCCAATCAAAAGAGAAGTAAAAAAGAAGCTGGAAGACTTAGAGAATAAAGGAGTGATTGAAAGAGTCACCAAACCTACTGATTGGACAAGTAATTTGCTGGTGGTTAAGAAGCCTGGAAAGCTTAGAATATGTTTAGATCCAAGAGATCTAAATAAAGCATTGAAGAGACCTAGATATCCAATGCCAACAATAGAAGGAATCTTACCAGAATTAGCCAAGGCCAAAGTCTTCTCAGTCCTCGATGCTAAAGATGGTTTCTGGCAAGTCAAATTGACAGAGGAAAGCAGTGATCTTACAACATTTGCGACGCCCTTTGGAAGATTCAAGTGGCTTCGTCTACCGTTTGGAATAAATACTGCACCAGAAGAGTTCCAGAGACGTCAACATGAACTGATTGAAGGACTAAGTGGCATACAAGTAATAGCCGATGACTTCCTTGTATATGGTCAAGGTGAATCCTTTGAAGACGCAGTCATCGATCATGACATAAACCTAAGAAGATTCTTAGACAGAGCACGTGAAGTCAACCTGAAGCTGAACAAGAGCAAACTGAAGCTTAGACTGACTGAAGTGAAATATATAGGCCACATTCTCAGCGCAGATGGCCTAAAGATAGATCCAGAAAAGGTGAAAGCGGTATCGGAAATGCCAGTTCCAGACAACAAGAAAGCTGTGCAAAGACTGATAGGATGTGTGACATACTTGGCAAAGTTTTTGCCATGTCTATCTGAAGTAGCTGAACCACTACGCAGACTGACTGACAAGGAAACACACTTCGAGTGGATGCCGCATCACACAGAAACATTCAACAAAATCAAAGGCATGCTCACACAAGCACCAGTGCTGAAGTACTACGACATGATGGAACCAGTAACCATCCAGTGCGATGCTTCAGAAGCAGGTTTAGGTGCCACACTTCTTCAAGAGGGAAAGCCAGTCACGTTCGCATCACGAGCATTAACCAGCGCTGAACGTAATTACGCTCAAATAGAGAAGGAGTTATTAGCCATCCTGTTTGCATGTGAGCGGTTTGATGAATACATCTACACCAAAGACATCACAGTACACACAGACCATAAACCTTTGGTTTCCATTCACACCAAACCAATCTCCAATGCCCCGAAAAGGCTACAGCGAATGCTACTACGGCTCCAAAAGTACAAGCTGAACATTGTGTACCTGCCTGGAATGCAAATGTACATAGCCGATTGGTTAAGCCGAGCCTATCTTCCAGAGACACACTCCAATGACAAAATCTTCGACGAACTGGAACACATTAACCAGGTCGAATACATCAACGTCAGCGAGTCAACACAGCACCAGCTACAGAACGCAACCAAAGCCGACTCAACCATGATGGAGCTTATGCTGATGGTGCAACACGGATGGCCGGAGAAGAGAGACCAAGTACCAATATGCATTCGAGAGTATTTCCCATATAGAGATGAAATAACTGCTCAAAATGGGATCCTGTTCAAAGGACAACGAGTAATCGTTCCTCAAGCCATGCAACCAGTAATGACAAGAAAAGCACATAGCAGTCATCAGGGAATCGAAGCATGCATAAGGAGAGCTCGCGACAGCCTCTTTTGGCCAGGAATGACAGTGGCAATCCAAGATCATGTGGAAAAGTGCAACATCTGTAATTCCATGAAGCCAAAACAGACCAAAGAAAGCATGATGTCTTGGGACATTCCAACAAGACCGTGGCAGACAGTAGGTCAAGACCTATTCACGCTCAACAATAGAGACTACCTAATAACTGTTGATTTCTATTCTGACTATTGGGAAGTTGACAAGCTAACAGACACGCGATCCAAGACCGTCATAAGACACACTAAACAACAGTTCGCTAGACACGGAATTCCCCAGAAGATTGTTACGGACAATGGACCCCAGTTTGTATCACAAGAGTATGACAAATTCACCAAAGAATGGGACATCGAACATATCACAAGTTCGCCAAGATACGCTCAAAGTAATGGGAAAGCGGAGTCATCAGTCAAAATAGCCAAGAGTCTAATCAAGAAAGCCAAAATGGACAAGAAAGATGTCTACCTTACCATCCTTGATTGGAGAAATACACCAAACACAGAAGGCAAAAGTCCTGCCCAGATGCTTATGTCTAGAAGAACACGCACCCTACTTCCAGTAACAGACACACTACTAAAGCCAAAAGTAGTTGAAGGTGTTCCAGATGATATCAAAGCCAGAAAGCAGAAAGCCAAATTCTACTACGATAAGACGGCTAAAGACCTTCCACAATTGGACATAGGTGAAACCGTTCGACTCCAACCAGAACAACCGAAGCAACCCTGGAGGAAAGCAACATGCCTTCAGAAAGCTGGTACAAGATCTTATCTTGTAGAGACTCAAGATGGGAAAAAATACCGCAGAAACAGGAGGTTCCTCAGAGCTACCAGTGAGGAGTTTTGCATGACGCCACCAAGTGCAGCAATCACACCGGAAGATGAACAATTATTCCATCCCCCTGAGTCCCCTTCCGTATCCCACATCTGACACCATGTTAGCCTTTGCTAATGTGGGTTTACAGCGTATAAAGTAGGCAAGAACAAATCATATATCTTACAAGTTGGCGTCCATATTTACTTGTGGTTAAAATACATATGCGCAAGCGCAGATCAATTAGGCACTGATACATTACAGAGTATCTCATAAAACCTAATCCTGTAACAATTGCGTGTCTTTCCAAGTAAAGTAAAACAGTAACTTTGTCCTCTGAAAGTCACTTTTGAAGGAAAATATTCAATTTTGTTGGTTACAAAGTGTTAAATATACATGCATAGCTTATGTACACAAATATTGTAGAGCATTTTCTGCATATTTCTTGCGTTCATCGTTCCTAAGTTCAAAAATATTGATTTTGCGCAAAGGTGCTGAATTCGGCAACCTTGATAACTATGGTGTAATTCATCAATTATATGCAATTATTCTCACCTAACACTTGTTAAACATAATGTTAAGTTTCAAAAAAGAAAAAAACTCTCAAATTGTTTCTGTTTTAATGCAAAATGATACCATTTTCATCAAGATATTGTTGATGTAACAGGTAGAGAGTTTACAAAATGTCCTGTGAAATTGTGTAGCGGTCATAATTGACCGTTTGGAGACATAATAACATTTTGGGAAATTAAATGCATCATGTCAAGACTATTTCATAACATTTTGAGCTAATCTGCATGAGCTATATAAATACAATTTGAATTTGCAAAAACAAGTAACGTGAGTAACGTAACGTGAGTAACAGCTATTTTGGTCAATTTTCTGAAAAGTGTTTGTCGAATCAGATTAGTTTCACCTTGCATTTGTAGATCTTAATGTTAGCTTTATCTACCATGTTAATCTTGTTTCCAAAAATATCCTGTATGAGGACACTTTGTGAATGAAGGCTTGTTGCCGTTTTATGATGGCCAATCAAATGTAACGTGAGTAACAAAAGTGTTTTCCTTCTCACTCGCAAGTCATGTCTTGTATTGCAATTCTAATTGCATATAAAGTTAGTTCTGGGTCTTGTGTAACTACTGCAGAAAAAATAATTCTGTCAAGCTTGTTCTTCTAAAAAATATGGCACTTCCAAAAGTGTAACGTAGCGAAAAAGCGTAACGTGAGTAACATGGAATTGCCCATGTACATTTTGCTTGTTATGGCAATAGAAGTGTTGTCTGTAACATGATGCAGCATTAAAAAGATTTATGTTTGAATAAAAAAAATTAAATTTTGTTTAAATTAATTTTTAATTTGAAGTCAAAAAATTATAACTTTATTTCTTATGCATGTGATCTGGTAAAAAAAGATGTTTCATGTATGTATGATGGAAATAATAACACTTATGTTTTGAATGCATTTTAATATCTTTAATACACAGATTTACCATTTTGCATTACCACATCACATGTAAAAGAACCACAAAAATAATGTCTGACTTCAATTTGCAAATATATTTTAATCATTATTTTATTGTTATATCATGTAACATGCAACACTTCTCTTCCCATATTAAATGAAAATATACTAAATTTAGGTATTTTTCAAATGTTAAATAATTTGCTATGTACATGTAGACTTAACCTCTACCGATAGCCCCCTACCTTGGGGCTATCGGACGTCGGAACTCTGTCCGTTTTTTATAGGAAGGCTGTATTTTAAAGAGTACTACCATATGGACCATGTAGTTTCTTCGTACGATGCTTCGTTAAGAAGTTACAAGCAACACTTCTCTTCCCAAGAAGTTACAAGCAACACTTCTCTTCCCATATTAAATGTTATTTTACTGAATTTATATATTTTTAGAATGTGTCGTGTGGTATAAGATTAAATGTGCCTTTTCGTTTCGTATACCTCTGAAATTCCCGAGAAATCTTGACTTTGGCGGATATAAAACCAAAAATGTTGGCGGATAACCTGATTTTATAGCATGGTTATCCGTCGGATAACCTGATTTTTCCCTTAATTCGAACACTGCTCAGAAGTGTAAAACATGGTGCTAAACACTATTAAAACAATGTAAATATGTATTAACATGGTGCTAACACTATTAAAACAATGTAAATATATGTTAAGTTCTTGTTTGTCTAACAATTGTCTCTTTCTCAATTGTCATTTCATTTAATAGGGAAAACACTATAGATTGCCAGAAATCTCAAACGGCGGCCATTTTGAAAAATAATAAATAATAAATAACAAGCCCCTCATCCTCCTTTTTTTGAAAAACCTGGACGAGAAACATTTTTTTTTTTACTTGGCCCAAGCGACCTTGGGACTGTACAGAGACCCTATAACTATGGGACAAGTATCTCGGAGGCAAAATCCCCCGTTTACTATGCTTAAATTGACTAATGATGATCTTAAAGGGGGCGCACTATCATGGTCGTAACAAACCAGACGACCTAAGACACGGTGGATTTTATCGGCTCGAAACATGATTTGTGACACAGAAATAGTACATCAATGGTCAAAAAAAGCTGATTGTGATTTAGAGTAAAACTTATTTGCTTTGATGATAGCAGAATTTAGTTCTTATATGACACGAAACATTCAGAATTGGTTATTTGAAATTAATTTTCACGTGGAACAAAATACGAATTTCAATTTGCGGATGGCTTCGTCTGACAGTGACAGAGGAGAGACGTGGCGTTATTTGCATGTTATGAATATTGTAATCAGATCAGTTGGGAAGGATGCTGGATCGCGACGATCACATCGTGTGAGGTCATGAAAAGTCATGAATGAATATTCACAACGAATGATTGACAGTTTACGCTTAACTGCACAATGATGAACTTATAGAGGGCGCTATACTGTGAAACAAAATCTCAACAATGGGCTGATACGGTGTTACGTACGCCTGGACTGTAGCCCGGTGAATACTGTAACTTTGTCCTGGTAAATGGGTGGCGGGGACTGTACACTTTGTCCCGGCCAAGGAGGGCCGGGGGCCAGGACTGTAGCGGGACGTACATCAAATAGTGCCCGGCCCTGCGGGGACCATACACGATTGTACCCGGGACGTCACATAAGCAATCATTGTACATCCCGGCCCTAAATCTCTACACACCAAAGTCCCAGTTGCCAGTGTACTTACCAAGTCACAATTTCCTGCACTGTCAATGTATGGCACTAGTAAAATCCACTTTAATCTACTGGCATCCACCTCAACATATTTTAATCAGTTATCACTGGTATTTATCATTTAGCATCTAAAATCTCATAAAAAATGGAGTAATTCTTGATGGTGAAAAAAATATTTATATATTTTAGAGGTAACAGAATTCTGACTACATCTCATGGCGTGTGTATTTATGAATGAAAATATCCAGAGTTCATAACCCTTGACCCATGAAGAATGGTCATATGCCCCACCCATTTTTTATCAAATGACCATAGGTAATGCATGTGATTGGTTAAGTAATAAACTGTGTTTAAGATTTTCAGATATTGACTATATTTATTTGACAGCTGATCACTCTTATTGCTGTGAGCTGTGATTGGCATTTACCAACTCGTATTGAATGTATTATAGTCCAGGTGCAATTCCCTTTTGTTGTCTGGAATGTCAGTTCAGGCTGCATGACTAAATCTTTTATGATATAGATAGATTATGTAAAGTACCTGTGGTTTGACACAATGAAAATGATGACCAACATTGTTGCCAAACTAGTCAGCAAACAGTGCATTGGGCTCATTCTAAACTGTGTGCTTATTCCCAAACAAAAATATTTTGTTACTCAAGTAGAATTTTCTAATGGGATTACCCAGCATTGGGCCATTTGTTTGTCTTTGTCTATGGTCTAAAAAGCACCTAGATGGTAACACATGTGCATCTTTTACTATAGCTCAAATTGAACATGTACATTTGGTCAAAATATTGTAGGCATTTTATGATCAGAGGCCCATATTTTCCTTCAAATGCAAGGATCAAGTGTATGCTTGGACTATTTAAGGAGAACATATATTTGTAAAGCCCATGCTGTAAGTATAGGTTCTGGTTATTGAGTATTTTTCTTGTTTGCTATGTGGTTATTTTGGGCCTGTTTTGGCCTGTTCAAAACAGGCCAACGGTGGTTGTTTAAGTCATAATGTTTGTCAGGTCCCTCAATTAGCAAATTGAGGGACCTGAAGTTAGGTCTACTAAATCTCCGGGTCCCCTGGGGCCGGCAAATGCAATTGATAAGTGCATAATCGTAGAGGAGTAGAGGGGGATGTGATTTTTGTACAGGTACCAGACCCGGGATGATCCCCTACTTATTAGTCTTATACATCACAGATAGTATACAATCTACAACATGCCTTTATAGTTTATTTTTAATAACTTATATAAGCTTAATTTTAAAAGGCCTTACCTGACTGTTACGCGATCTAGTATTAGATTTATCTACGTAAATAAACAGACACTCTTGAGATCGTGGTTTATCTTAGATGACATGTTATTAGACTCAATGTATTAATACTGCGCATGCGTGATAGGCGCTAGATCTGTTGATCTATTAATACATTATAATATAGGATATGAATCCTGTAACATCTCCCTTCCTTTATGGAAGTAGATTTATAGTCAATGCATTTATATATAATATGATTATGATGTAATCAAGTAGATATCAACTGTCAAGTTCTTTAAAATAAGAGTATGCTTTTATGTGAGCACATTATTTTGAACTGTCTGTTGGTGGATCTCAAGTTCAGATAATAATCAATATTATTGTCCATCTTCCTCTGTTATGAAAATTAAGAGGTGGCTTTATTATTGTATGTAGCCTTTTTTATAAAAGAGAATATTTATAAACAAATGTTGCAATCTGCTAAGGCATCCTATGGCCTATTATATTATTTCAATCCAGATGTTGCAATCATCATTTGTATCTTTTAGCAGCTCTCTCGTTGAATCTCAGCAGAGTTAGTATTTATATCAGTACAGCATGGACGTCTCGAACATTGTCATATCATTTTGTAGCTTTCTCTCAGCGAAGCTAAACATCATCGACAAGTTCCTTTGTTATATTATTTCTCTCCGTCAAGGCTCTGTTTATCATATCATATTCATCGTAGACTTTTCTTACTGTTCGTAGAATTTATCTCACCATACCAGTCTTTATCAAGCGTCGTTGCTGGTGTTTCTTTATAAACTGCATCTATCATCGTTGTACAGCTTACCATACCAATCTATCGCTTATCTCAGCTACGTTGCATTCTATCGTTGAACGGCTTATATATGTAGCAAAGTTTCTCTTTTCTGGGATTACATCCTGAACATTCATTGTGTTGGATGGCTTACCAGATCCTGGTCTTACATTCTAAACTCATTTTGTTTGAATGCCAAGAACTCATGCTGGTAATCGCAATTCTTATTTATGAAACAGTTATTTCATCACAGTCTATCAACAGCCTTTATTTTAGTCCTCTTGCTGGATAAATTCTATTATTTCAGTCTCTGTTTGTTTATATAAACTTGAAGTATTTCTCACGAGTCACGACGAACTATCATAAGTTTTCTGTTGTCTTTCATCATCGTCGATTCTCGTCTTTCAATTCAAGCAATGCTGCTCTCTCTCTCGCCAAGTTTTATTTACATTTCGCTAAAGTGTTATTTACAGCTTGTAGCCCAGCTGCGTCAAATCCAATGCGCAGTGGCTCGTGTAATCTTTTCTCGTCTGTCACTTGCGAAACTTTTCTTCTGTTTAACGCCCACACGATGTTGCTAAAATCGTTTTTTCTCGATGAATTCAGGAATCCTTGGCATCAAAACCTGGTTCAATATGGGCGGGAGCAATCAACAATGTCAAATCCCACTCTGACACCATGTTACGCGATCTAGTATTAGATTTATACATCCTGTATGAATCCTGTAACACTGACCACACGAAAGACGATGAATGATGATTGTGCAGTAGACGGACGGTCAGTAGTAGAACACTAACTAAAGTTCACACAGGCACTACAAGTATACAAGCTGAACACTCTGGTGAAAGTTAGGTTAGAGTAGACTTAGTCAGAATACAATTTTTTGATTTTTATATCATATTTTTACGACATTTTTATTTTCTGGATCTCTGGATTTCTTTTCTCCCCGCGTTCTTGCTAGTCACAGCCTGTAGCCTAAACGAGGTGCGCACACCACAAAATAAAGACTCCATTCAAATACACGTAAAATGACGACTGTGTCATGGAGAGTCACATTGTTGGTGGCGCTGTTTGTATCGCCTGCTTTACCAGACGACGCTGGACATAGGCGTATTCACGAGTATTCAGGTTAAAATATGCGAACGAGGTTACCTGATCAAGTGAATGGGACGACCGCTTAACAACGGTTTAAATTCAAAAAATAGCATTTACAATTGGGATGATTAGCCATCCCGAACGGTTTTGGATTGGAAAATTTTTCTTCTAACCTATGATGAATTTTATGGGGTCATACAATCAAAATCCATTGTTACATTGAAACTAACGGAAATTCAAAATTGACGGCCGTTCGTAGCCATTGCGTCTGTGCTTTACGTCTGTGCTTTTAAGTATAGTACTATTACTATAGAAACATTTAAACTGCATATTAAACCATTATAGTACAATTGCTTTCTTCTGAAGATATCGTTTATGCTGCGTCACATACATATATTGAAGTTGTTATCTTTTTTAAAGATACCGTTCTGATAAATATTGATTGCCTGATACGAGCATAAAACAATGCAGAAATCCCGCAGCTCTTACTATATGAAGAGCTTTGTTGCAAAAGGGCTATGGTGCATTTTTGAAAAAAATGAGTTTGATGTAGAAATGTATAGGTAAAAATCATATGTTTCAAGGAAACAAAGTCATTTTTTTCAAAAATACCTACATCTCATTGTAAACAGCTATTGAAATTGTTGTTTTGTTGCAAAAGGGCCTGTATCCAGAATTAAATCGGGATACAGTCCCTTTTGCAACAAAACAACAACTTCAATGGCTGTTTACAATGAGATGCGTGTAGGTCTTTTTGAAAAAAAATGACGTTATTAGTCCTAGAAACATATGATTGTGACCTATAGGCCTACATAATGTAGAAATTTTCTATATCAAACTTCTTCTTTTTTAAATGATTAAAATAAATGATTTTTTATGAGTTTTATTTTTTCTGTATGTACAAACAGATGGAGTTTTGTTGCAAAAGGGCCTACATCCAAATTTTCTAAAAATGTAAACATGATTTTAAAAAAATTGAAAACTAGCACATTTGAAATTTATGTCAATTTAAATTAGTATGTACATGTAGTGTACCTCTTTCATAATATAATTCATTCAGTTTTTCAATTGCTCAACTTGAATATTTAGAAACAGTTTTTTGACTTTTTCTCAATAAGAGCCAAAGTGGATGAAGGCCCTTTTGCAAAAAGCCTCTTCATATAGGCCCTACTCTATGTGACCTTTTATGTACATCTCTATGCATGCATGAACATCAATACACAGAGACTTGGTTACTGAACTACCTATTTACATTTGTATCGATCGATCGATTGTTGACCTCGCACACTTCCAGCATTGGTCTGGAAAAGATAGAACACACATGATTGAATCAAAATTGCCAACTACTTCCTCTCAACCAATCATATCGAGTCTTATATCATAAGAAAGATAAGTTCCCGCAGATTTCTTAGCCGTGCGAAAAAATTTAAAATGACAAACCAGCGAATTTAGCTGATTAATTTAATGCCGTAACCCCGCTGGAAATGTCTTGCGCGTCATTGAAATGGCAACGATTTCATGAAAAATGTGTATGTTTGAAACAACATTGCCACCTATAGGCCTATGCGTACATCAAATGATGTTAAATTTAGGCTCATTTAAAAGAGGAAACAATAATCTAAATGGGATCGAGCGAAAAAGTGAAGAAAATTAATTAGACAGCCCCCGACGATAAAAAGTTTGGTCCAGGTAGTAATTATCACAGATGGATTCCCGTGTTTAACGAAGTGAATAAGTGAGCGTTGAGCAGATGCGCGTTATTTGTCGATATGCCGTTTGGTGAAGTTGCTATCCTCTGAATAGCGCTTTAAACTGCATACCATAGTGAAGTTGCTATATCTTCTGAGCTGAAGATATCGTTTACGCTGCATACCATTTAGTGAATTGTTATCTTTCAGTGAAGATAGCTCTTTCAATGCAAACCATAAGTTGTTATCTTTTGAAGATAGCTCTCTCAATGCAATCCATTTAGTGAAGTTGTTATCTTTTGAAGATAGCTCTCTCAATGCAATCCATTTAGTGAAGTTGTTATCTTTTGAAGATAGCTCTTTCACTGCATACCATTTAGTGAAGTTGTTATCTTTTGAAGATAGCTCTCTCAATGCAATCCATTTAGTGAAGTTGCTGTCTTCTGAATTGAAGATGGCGTTTTGAAGATAGCTCTTTCAATGCATACCATGAGTGAAGTTGTTATCTTTTGAAGATAGCTCTTTCAATGCAATCCATTTAGTGAAGTTGCTGTCTTCTGAATTGAAGATGGCGTTTTGAAGATAGCTCTTTCAATGCATACCTGAAGTTGTTATCTTTTGAAGATAGCTCTCTCGATGCAATCCATTTAGTGAAGTTGTAATCTTTTGAAGATAGCTCTTTCAGTGCAAACCATTAAGTGAAGTTGCTGTCTTCTGAATTGAAGATGGCGTTTAATTAGGCACCCTATCTAAATGTTAAATACGAACAAATATCGCGGGTGCAGCGGCAGGGTAGGTGTATAAGGGAAGCGACACCTCCAGCAAATCTAAACAATGAAATCTAAAAAGATAGAGTGAAAACGGGAGGGAGAGAAAAGGGAGGGAGAGAAAAGGAAGAGAAAAGGAAGAGATAGCTTTTTTTAGCTACAAAGCCTTTAGCAATAGTTATGTAATTTCTATCTTCTGAAGATAGCTTTTCATTGCATTAGTGAAGTTGTTATCTTCTGAAGACAGTTTTTTCACTGCATTAACTTTAGCAATAGTGATTAGTGAAGTTAATATCTTCTTGAGATAATATTTTCGCTACACATCCTTTAGCAATAACGATGTTGCTATTGAAGGAACCTTCAGTTTCAGTATAGTGAAGTTGCTGTTTCGCTGTTGCTATCTTCTAGAAAGCCTTATAATGCATTCCCTTTACGAAAGATGCTACCTTCTGAAGATGGCTTTTCCAGCCATTTTTTATCAAGTGAAGTTGCTATCTTCTGAAGGAAGCTTTTTTTGCTGTATATTATACACTTCAGCAATAGTGAAATTGCTATCTTCTGATGAAGACAGCTCTTTCGCTGCGTACCGATTAGCGATAGTAAAGTTGCTATCTTCTGAAGATATATTTGCACCCTGCCCTGTAGCTAATAAAGTTGCTATCTTCTGAAGACAGCCAAGGTTTTCACTGCATACCTGCACAATAGTAAATTTGCCATCTTATAAAGATAACTTTTTCATTACACACCCTCGAGTAATAATGATGTTGCTCTTCTGAAGGTACAGGGTTTTTTTTGCTGTATACCCTTTATCAATGGTGAAGTTGCTGCCCTTCAGAGCTTTGTCACTGCATACAGTTTAGTAATAGTGAAGTTGTAAGCTTTGTCGTTACCACTTTAGAGCAATAGTGACATACCTTTTAGCAATAGTGAAGTTACTATTTTATGAAGAAAGCTTTTTCACTGCACGCCCTTTTTTATAGTAAACGTGAAGTTGTGAGCATTTTCGTTGCACACCACTTGATCATTTATAGTGAAGTTGCTATCTTCTGAATATAACTGCATAAAGGTATAGCTTTTTCGCTGCATAAACACTATGTTGTATACCCTTCTGAAGGTTCTGATTCCACCGAATACTAATATGAATGTGATATACTGGATTCAGAAACACCTTTCCTTAGACATTTATTTCAAATTTCAAATGTGTAATGACAAACTAACATCAATGGATTCAAAATGTCACTGTTATTTCTTCTCCATAAAAATAAATTTTGCATTACATGTACATGTCTTCTGGGTTTGACATTTTCTGTTACGATTTACACTTTAAACAGTATGCAGCAAAAAATCAGTAAGTGCTATAAAGGGTATGCAGCAAAGAGGCTGTTTTTAAAAGATATCAAATTCATTAATTGCTATAAATGGTATCCTGCGAAAAATCTGTCTTTAGAATATATCAAATTCATTAATTGCTGAAAAGGGTATATGCAGCGAAAAAGCCGTCTTTAAAATATATCATATTCATTAATTGCTTGCTATAATAAAGGGTACGCAGCGAAGAAGTTATCTTCCGAAGATATCAAATTCACTGACTGATAAAGTGTACAAGGAAGGGAAAAGCTATCTTCAGAAGACAGCAAGCAAATTCACATGCTAAAGAATGCAGGGAAAGGAAGAAAAGAAGCTATCTCTAGAAGATAACAAATGCTCTTGCTTATATAGGATAGTCCTAGCGAGACGTTATCATCAGAAGATAGCAAAATGACTTGTTAAGATTTGCAGCTAAAGGGCTATCTTCGTAATATATCATATTCACCTGCTAAAGGGTGTATGCAGAGTAAAGGTTATCTTCAGAAAATAGCGAATTCACTTGCTAAAGGGTATGCAGCGAAAAAATATATCTTCTGAAGATAGCAAATTCACTTGATAAGGCTATATTCAAAAGATGGCAAATTCACTGCTTAAGGGCATGCAGCATAAATTCTTCATTATGATGGCAACATCACTATTAGTATGGGTATGCAAAAAAGTCCTTTCGAAAGGATAAGAAGCAAAAAACTATCTTTACTTGCTAAATAGTAATGTAGCAAAAAAATACTATCAAGCTGTATTCAGGAGATAGCAAATTCACTGCATAAAGAGTATGCAGCCAAGAACTATCTTCAGGAAGATGGCAACATCATTATAGCTAAGGGTATACAAATGAAACAGTTTAATACTGCATGTAAAAAGCTATGAAGCAAAAGGCATCTTCAGAAGATAGCAAATTCGCTTGATCATGTTGATAAAGGGTACATGCAGCGAAAATGCTATGCTATCTTCAGAAGATAGCAAATTCACTTGATTGATAAAGGGTATACAGCAAGAAAGGCGTCTTCAAAGATGGCAAATTCACTGTGTAAGAGTATGCGCTATATGCGCTATATGCAGCGATATTTCCCCGTAGTTAACATTTGACTAGGAGTACGGAAATACACAATGACCTTGTATTGCCAATGCCAACTTCCCCAACCGCCAACCTCTGGCATGCCTGGTTTAATCACCAAATGACACATACTGTATTACGGGGACACATCGGATCACCATTTCTAATATAGATGCGGGTTAAATTAGAAAGAAAATCAATTTAGACAATGGCACAAAAACACTGTCACACTGTTCTGATACAAAGCGCATGAGCCAATGTCTTATTAACAGTATTTCTCATTAAAATCCCAATACAGGGTGAGTAAAAAATACCTGCAATAGTTGAGGTTTGACATTTTTTAAACGTTATAAGAATACCTTATTTGTTACTAAATTTGTGAGAAAAATGAAATCAATATCATTTTCTGTTTGCCTTCGGTGGTGAAGCTTTTTACCCGCGCACCCATTTCATTCGTTTGTCCACGAGATAACAAAAACATGCATCGCAAAATGTGTCTCTCATTCAAATTTGGAAACTTGAGTACATTGTAATGTTATTTTAATTTAATGTATCCTTTCTTGTTTACATATGAGTTTACATAATCAATAAACTGAAATTTTCCAATTTTTTGTTGGCGGGATATTCAAATATGTGTGCAATTTTCAATTGAGAATCAATGTGCTCATGGAAAAACATGTACATTGGGCTGTGCAGTAAAGTGGGTCACCAAGATATGCGATCAACTTAATTTGTTCACACAAAGTTAGATCAAATATGTCATTCTTGCCATGTTTAAAAAGTTTTAAAACTCAACTTGGTTTTGAAAACAAAATGGCTTCTTTCCAATATTGCAGTTTTTTGAGTCGCCCTGTATTTGTCTCCAACATGCATAGGGGAGAGCGGGGAGTGTTCACCACATTTTCATTTGAAGAGGTCTAGAGACGTCAATCTTAAATGCATATTATGTGATCTTTTCCCGGATCTTTTCCAAGTAGCGCCCTCTATCATTGATTTTTACTATGAAAGCAGATTTTCTTGCAGATTTGCATTTTTTATCATAAATCATAAAGATCTTCTAAGTTACAGATCAATACGATTCCTTATTACTTCAAAATCATGGTTTGAAAATAGATTGTACCGAGCGATACAATCTATTTTTTCAAATCTTACTCTAAATTCACTCTAAAACTATGATTTTGAGGTTATTAGGAATCGTATCGCTCTGTAACTTGAAATATATTTATGATTTATGATCAGAAAAGTACACCTGCAAGAAAATCTGCTTCCAATTTTTTTTTTTTTTAGGATTGAGGGCATCCCCTAGAAAAGATCACATAATATACCTTTAAAAGATTGAATGGATCTATTGATTTCAGGTGAAAGCTTGATATCTTGGCTACATAGGACCATGATCTAGGTACTCTAGGCCTTACTGTAAAGGCAAGAGTAAATGATAAAGACAAGTGTCTCAAAATACTGCAAGTCACGACTTGCGAATCCCCTTGGCTGGGAGATCAACTAAAAGAGGTCAAAGGTCACATAGGGGTCATGTTACCCCTGCGTTTATGTTTCTTTTCTCCAAGTTTGACGTCAATCGGGCAACTCTGGATGACCGTTGACCTCAGATGATACATATAGATCCGTTATTCTTCATTATTTTATTCCAAAATAAAAATGTAGGGGTCCAAAATATAGGGGTGAGGCACTTCTGCGGAACATACTCGATCAGAATTTTAAAGTAACAAGAAGTACTACATTTATTCTCCTCTAATATTAGTGCTACTCCATTCCTGATAACTATTTTTATAATTACAATTATCCTGTATTAGAGAAAAATTACAAACTTGAAATTATGCATAATCATAACTATATAAATCCCTATTGGCGAAACCTGCCTCATCATCATAGGGCGTATGTGCCCTATATACGCGCAATAAATGCATTGACCTATACCACGGATGTCCCACATACATTGATGGGTTAACTGCATCAAATCCTTAATCAATCCCATACCTACCTAAAGATAATTTACATTAAAACCTTTTCTGCAAATATCACTCTTGCTAGGCAAAACTGGTTTTTGGATTATAATTTGACAAACATATTACAGTGATCTGTCACGTTAATGTGGGAAGCTTGCAATACTACTGTATCTATTGTGTGTTTGCCAAATTAAACCAGTGGTCGCAAAGATGAGAATAGTGTGGTGGGCGAACCTGCCCATAGGGCGTACACTCCCTGCTCTCCCCTACCCGTAATTTTCACCTGTAAAAAATGCTTCCTTTGCCACAAATGTCATGCCCCCATGGCCTTAATTACACCCACACACACACAGTATTCAAATGGACAAACATGTCATTGCAAAATGAATATCTACACTTCTATATTTTAGAACTATAAATGGTAAAATATAGTCAAACATATTAATCTATTCTACACTGTAAAAACCAATTTATTTACCGTTAAAACAACATTTAGATTGAAACTGATATACATGTACAGTTTGTATACAAGTGTTTTGCACTTGTACTTACAATACATATATCCTTTGTCGTAAAAAATATCAAACAAGGTGTATATGCAAAATTCTACTACACCGGGATTCGAACCAGTAACCTTTTGTTCATGGACCCTGTTCGATAGCCATTAGACCACGAGGCGTTGGCTGACAGGGATTGGAATTTTAATCAATACAATTTTGCGGAATAAAGCTAATCTGTTTTAACAATATAGATAATATATACAATAAAATGTGCGTTAGTCGAACATGTATAGCATACAGCAAGCTTTCTGTAACTACGCCTGAGCTACGATGTTATTATTACGCATTTTAACTAGCCTATCCCAACGTTGGTTATGGTTAATTATTTTGCAGGCCAGCGGCCCTTGGCCCTTGGTGCAGGGGCCCCCAGCTGCGAATTTATTAACCGTAAACAACATTTGGCAAAACACTGTATACATACCAATAAGTCTCATCATCAGTGATGTAGTACTCGAGTCCGGACTCGGACCTATTTTGAAGGACTCAGACTTGGACTCAGACTCAGAGGTGAAGGACTCAGTCTCGGACTCTGGCACTAGGGACTCGGGAATTGTGCCCGAGTCCAGTTAATAATATTGGCTTATTTTGTTTGCAGTAATTAAATACTTATTTAGTCATCCGATATTCAACAGTTTAGAAAAATGTCATAAATCACCATAAAATACATCTGAGCAGTTAAAAATATTCTGTTGAAAATACCTATTGATAACTATTACAAGCATTAAAACACAATTTTAGGTATTTTAAGTTGATATGTGTTCATCAATTAAAAGCAGAAGGAAAATGCTACAGTATGGTCTAAACTCCATTAAAATTGAATTTCTAGTTTTTAAGTTACCACACAAAATACAAACTGAGAAAACACAGTAAAACATAAGAATTTGTGACTTCTTTTTGCCTGTAAGTCAAAATCCATATTCCGGACATCCGACTCATTCTGGTTGATTGTAGATTTGAGCGCTGCTTTTTTGGTAAGTATTCTAAGAATTATTTTCAGCCAAATTCAAGAGGATGACCATGCATGAGCCAATATTGATGGCAAATTGGTTGTTTTTGCATGGAATAACCCATTTAAAATTCAAGAATATACAGTAATATTTTTAATTCAAACATTTTTCCTTTTCCTTTTTTTTTATCTAAAAAAAAGGCCAAACCTAGATTTGACAGTATTTTCGGACTGCAATTGCATGAAACATGACTAATTTCAATATCGGTCCGGTATGTAACATACTGGTATTGAAATTGATATAACAAATCGGGATTCCTATAAATTATGAGATGACTGATTCTTTTTGTAAGAACAAATTTGTTGTAAAGAAAAAAAGATTTTTCTAAATTTCCTTTGGATATTTTTGACTTTTTTTAAAAAAAATTGAAAAACGTTGAAAATTCACCAAAAATTACCAAAATCTATGTAAAAACAAGAAAGAAAAAACCAGCAATAAAAACAACCGCCTTATGATCTTCTTTTCTGCAAATAAGGTTTGTTAAATGCACAAAATGTTCTGTTTGTTTCGTTAGGCAAAAAAAATGAAGTTATGTTGTCCCCCACAGCTCTCAAAGAGGAGGGGGGGGGCGGGTGGCTTTTTTATTTTTTATTTTCTTATACCAGCGGAAGCTCAAAGTTCAGCCAACAAGAAGTTGAAATCACACAATGAGTCTCACATATGTTATAAACACTTAGTTTAATATTCAATGCAAACGAAATTAAAAATCTGAAGAAAAAAAAAGAAGAACAAAATTGGAGAGGCCCTAAACCTGGCGAGCGGGCGGTCAAGGACAACATATCAATTTCTTTTTTGCCTTAATATGTGGGTAACAATTTTATTCTTTTCTGCAAATAAGGTTGCTGTCTGTTTGCTTCGTTGTGGGTGACTAGTTTTCTCACTCCTTATGAGCTGCGCATTCACAGGGCACCCTTGTCATTCCTAGTTTCCGCTTGTCAAATGTGAACAATGTTGGATTTGCACCACACACGTCTGTTCCAAATGCTTCCTTTCGATCCACCTTCTCTGCAAATGTTATGGAAGGCTCATCATTCTTCAAGTTGCATACAAGCCGTATCACCTCAACTGTAACTTCATCGCCAGCAAGACCGCTGAACTCTTTCATGTAGTAGCAGACACTTTTATGAACCACCAAGCTCCCACCCAATGCACCACCCAATGAACTGCTATCGCTGAAACTTACATTTTCGTGGTGAGCCACTTCTAACCAACGATTCTCGTCTGGTTTGAAAATAACAAACCGGTTGGTATTTACAAATCCCACATTGAAGATTGCATAAGATTGTAGAAACAATATGCATCCGTCAAGCACGGCGGCACTTGTCACATGATCTATTGTGTGGTCAGACACATATTCCCAAGTTTGATGGAACAGGCTGTATCTTTGGATACGGAATATCGGTGCAGGATCGATGTGTTCCGGGTCTTCAATACAGTATAAATAATCCATAACTTGAAAGAGTATAGGCAGAAATGTGACGGAGAGCATCGGTGGTAGCACTATCCACTCATTCCTATCCCAGTCATACCTAAAGAAATTATTTGCAGACACCCATTTCTCGTACCTTGCTAACTCACAAGGACTCGACGAACAATTGCGATCTCCCCCTGCCGCATACAAGTGACCAGTATCTGTACCCATTAACGTAAAACCAAAACCTTTCTCAATTTCATCTTCAAAAACAGATGATTCGACTGGAATATCAGCCATCTGAGTAAGCATGTAGCAGCCTGTATTGGTTGTGCATCCCATACATAATGCATGACCTTGTTTATCCTCAGCTAGAACGGCAGCCTGGAAAGAGGACAAGAACAAGAAAGCAAAGTGTACTTAATGAATGTTATACACATCATTCAAAGTGGTGTGAACCTTAACCTACACTGTACCAAATGTCAAAGCTGTGTTGTGCTGTTTACGGTGCTATAGCTAGAGGGTCATTACCCATATGTCAGAAGCCTTGCTCCTCCTCCATGTCCCCAAATGATGTGAAAAAGGTGTCTATAACTAAGGTCCAGATTGAGCACTTTTAGACACTACCGTTGCCCTATTTGTGCACCCCTCCCCTTTTCTAAAAGTCTAGTTGCACCACTAGTTGTGTGATAACTGATCGGTCCATGATGTACCGTAAAACGGGGTGAATAGGGACATGGGGGTGAATAGGGACAAAAATGGGAAAGTTTTTGAAATGTAAATTTTTTGTATTTGATGTATGCTATTTATTTGATTTTTTCCAAATGTTTAAAGAGCAATATAATAGTGTTCAGGAAATGGTTCAGTTGATGTAAAAGAACAAATGCGGAGCCCAGGGTATCGAAAATAGAGGTGTCCGGAAAAAAACTAAAAAAATGATGTGGTCAAAACTTTCCTGCTCCTAACTGCATAATTTGAGCAAATGAGCTAGAAATGCACCAGGACCTAGCTTTTAAGGTTCTTCAACATACTCTTTGACATTGGTAAGAAATTCTGAAAGGATTTCACATTTTAAGTTTTTTTGCATTTTTTCCGTAAAATTTGTAAAATCTGGGGTCAATAGGGACAACAACGTTTTTAATGAAAATATTATATCCACTCCATATATTTGATTTTTTGAAAGAGCAGTTTAAATGCTTATTATGTGGACATAATATCATCTCAAAAGGTTGACTCATTTGGGTACAAGAAAACAATTATGGTCTGGATAAGTGTATATATGTCCCTATTGACCCAGTTCTATGAACGCTTGATTGAAAGCTTCAATTTTGAGCTGTTATTTTGCCATTGTTGACCAGAAATGTTCATATTTCTTGTTAAAACTGATACTATGACTTTAATATGTCATAAACCAACTCCAAAAGTGTGCCAGATATAATACTTCATGCTAATATTCCAAGAGATGAGGGTGCTATTTTGTTCACTAGTATTTTTCACATTTAATGACACATAATATTTATCTCCATATTTGTAGAATAGATGAACATTTGATACTGAATTGTTACATATCAATTAGAATATAAAACTCAATTCAAAGAATAACATAATGTTATGATCTTCAAGCACCTAATTAACTCTTTACTTAAATCAGTCAAGTATTTATTTCCTTGTTAACTGCAGGTTAACTGACACGTCTAAGAAATATTGTTAAAAAATAATTTTGAATAGTTATAATGGTAAAAACTAATTAAAAGTGATTGTTTTGGTTTTTCAAAACTCACTCATTATCCATATTCACCCATATGTAGAATAAAACAGGTAAAAACTCTTCAAATCTAGTGATTTCCCTACCCAGAATAATGCTGTCCCTATCATGCCTATTGACCCCGACGTTGGGGTGAATATGGACAGCGACCTTTGTGAGAAAAAAATATATACCCATCACATATTTTCAATTATTTATAGCAGCAGTTCAAAGACATTATAGGTGGACATAATATGTGCTAAAAAGTTTGGCTCATGAGGCTACATTGAAAAATCTACAATCTAGAGAGTGCTGAAACTGTCCCTATTCACCCCGTTTTACGGTATCTTGAGTTTGACCTCTCTCTCATCCTACCAAAAAGTGGGTACATGTATATTTAAGCGATGAAAGAAACAAAGTTTATCCGATACCATCCGATTGGTCCAATTCAAATGCAATGTGTAGAAGGATCGTTGTGCCGTGCTACGCGAGCCAAATTGTGCGATCTAACTGAGTGACGCACTGTGGCGTGATGGTGCGTGAATCATAGCTGATGTATATTCAGTAGTTTATTAGCGCACACTTTTGGAACTGTAATTTTTTCAAGTCTTCACAAATTTGAGTACTCTCTCAGGGACCGTGTGTGAAATAGAGATGACATGTAGGATCAAGTCAAAGAGAGTTTACGGTCAGTTATTGGTTGACAGTGTCAGTGAAATTAGTAATAAATGTGTATTTGAGTAAATGTTTAAAGGTTGTGCATGTGTCAATTGCATATAGACATGCTTGAAATCGCACTGATATGGCTACAAATATGCCCTGGCTCCAATTAGAAAAATTGTTCTATATCAAATTAATAATAGGTGCTATACACATGAGCAACAACGACAATCCATTAGGAATAATACAAATTGTATTGGCGTAACCTGCTCGACCCTAATTTACCTCCCCAATCTTTGGTGCTTCTTATCAAAAAGGAATACAGTATGCAGCAAATCTGATGATCACAAATGGCCTCATGATATTAATTACCCGCTTAAATGTAAACCCACTATACAGGGTGAATCGAAAGAATTGTGCACAATTTGAAACTTGATGTGTGCATTGAATTTGAACCATGACATTTTTGTTGTCTGTATGTATTATATAACGTTGTTAATCTAGTTTATCCTCCCAACAAATGAAAGTAATCGACTGAAAAATAAGCAAACTGTGACACGTTTTGCAAACTGTCTGTGGTGGGTTTTTTGCCATTCCAATGGGATTTACACAGTTAAGACATGAATATTTATTTCTACAGCATGATGATACAATATCATGGAGTGAGAGTCTACAAAGCAAGGCATTGTTATGAGATGACTACCAGGCTCGAATTCTGTGTTTGGTAGCATGATTCTGATAGATCCATATTTTAGTGGGCTTTGGCCGTATGTGTTGGGTAATCACGGTACAGTTACTGCGTTATAGCGTGGTTCGTTTGTAAAAATCAAATTAAAAAGGTAGGTTGGACAAAACTTTGATATGTTGTATATAATATTCATACCTTTACTGCATGAAAATAATTTTGAGGTCCAATATATTTTAGAATTAGGCGTATGTTTTGAGGGGCCGGTAATCAAGGCACGTCTCTGTTTCACATTTAGGTCTCACGCTAAGCCATTGCGGGAAAAAATTCTAAGTCATATGTTATAATCCTAGTTCTATATTATTATCGCGTTCGATATTGCGTACATGTTCCGGGAGCATAATAATAAGGCCAGAATCTTTTGCGTGCGATTTCGCTATGTGTTAGGATGTACAGTGATGCGCCCCATCGATAGTCTCTATGCATAAAGAAGTAGACCCCGAATTACATGGAATTAAAATGTGGTTTGTGTTAGTATTTATTGTATTTCATCAATCATTTTCCTCTCATTCTTCTCACTGGCATAATATGTTGGTGTTTGTTGTCATTTACACGCTATTTATAAGGTTATTTGCCTACGTTAATGAATGCGGATAGTTATAGTCAATTATTAATTCAAGGAAATCGGCTGGCGTGAATTCATTGATACCATGAGCTCACGAAGTCCTTTTCAGTACTTGTTCAGGCAAATGTTTAAGGGGGTACCATATACCAAAAAGACAAGGCTATCATGTGACTAATTAACATAATAATTAATGTCTAAATTCGGTTTTTCACGGACATATCGGACAGGTTTAACTTAAAAATGAGTGCTCACCTGTTTCTTGACCAATATGCATCTATTATTCGGATGAAATTCAATCCGGTAGCCTTACACAGAAAAACAAAATTACCAAATTTACCATACATGTGATTATTTTTTTTTTAAGATGGACGACGAAGATGATTTTGTATTACCATACCACTGTTGTTTACTTGCTAGTCGTAAATAAAAAGATCCAATGCGACTTTTGCTAGCTCTTAGTTTCATAGCAATGTCATGAATTCGAAAGAGAACATTAATGGACAAGTTTGAGTCTCCAAAGACGTGAATGAGACATAAAAACTGAGGATTTTCAGGTCTAAAATGATTCCTTTCAACATTGTGCCTTTACCTGATTGATACCCAAATTATAGATTTGGTTTCTATCGTAACTAGAGCTTACATACGTTACGAAAATAAAAATATGCGGCGAAGAATCACATTTTACTATTAGAGAGCATAATAAAGAGTACAAATAATGCAAAGATTAAATACAAAATAAATCCGTTTCAAATGAATCTCCACATTATAAATGTGCATAATCGCGATTTAGCCGACAAGTTTTATTTATTTAAATAAGCTTATTATTACTTTTTATTATTTTTATTTTGATGAATGAAATGATGGATAATTTCAGAATCAAATGTTTAGAGACATTTCGGGAATCCCGGGTCCCACCCAAAAAAAAAAAACGGGCCCGGGATTACGAATTAGCCTAAAAAATGATGGATACCATAAAATGTGTCCCGAATTGATTTTTTGGATGATTTCACATTTCGAGCTACTTTAAAGTTTGTGTAGCTATGAGACTAGTTAGTATACACTAGTCTCAGGTGTAGCTAACCCCTTACGAAAATGCAATCACCAAAATGTGGTTGCAACAAGGTGGTACCAGGTTGCGCAATCACCAAAATGTGGTTGCAGCAAGGTGGTACCAGGTTGCGCAAGGTTGTCGCAAGGTTGCAAAAAAAAATGCCCAGCAATTTAGCCTAAAAAATGTCGGACACCATAAAATGTGTGCCGATTTGATTTTTTGGATATGATTTCAAAAATTGAAATTCTGTCGTTCATGAGTTGGCGGATCTCTGGTGGATCTAAACCCATATCGTTCTTGATGGTATCAGGATACTGAAGGGGTCTTCTGCCTCTGTTAGCTTTCCCATGAGGAGGAGTCCAGAAAATTCGACGGGAGATAGGCTGGTTGGTTTTTCGCATGCAGTGGCCCCGGGGCAGTGGCCAGTGAAACATAATCGGCGCTACCTGATAATTGATGTTATAGGGGGGATATCGCCATATACCACACTGTTTGGGATCCCGGGATGTGATCCCTCCAACTGATGATAAATGTTCTATGTAACAGTTGAGTATACATGTAGCATCCGTTGATTTGGTATTCAATTTGCCTGCTGATGGTTCATATTTCGGAGCCGTACAACAAAATGCTTTCTACGCAGGCTTTGAATCTGATTTTTGTTGTTCTTTCAAGATCAGACTTCCAGATCTTCTGCAGTTTATTGCAGGCGACCCATGCTTGTGCTTTCTTGCATTTGAATTCCTGAGATGTGTCTAGAACATAGGCCCCAAGTATTTGAAATTGGAGACATTTTCCAGCTCTTTTGATGGTCTTTACACTGGCTGAGGTGGCAATATTAATAAGGAAGCTTTTTGTTTTTTCTTCATTCAAATGTAGGCCAACTGCATTTGATGCTGCTTCAACACTCTTTAACAGTGATCCGCTTTACTGATTGATGTTGCTAGGAGGGCTATGTCATCTGCAAAATCGAGATTAAAAATGTGTCCCGATTTGATTTTTTGGATATGATTTCACATTTTGAGCTACGTATAAAGTCAGTGTAGCTAACCAGTCAAACTGCAACACATTTGACAGAACAAATAACGTTCGCAAAAGAATTGCCCGTGATTTAGTCTTAACAATGACGGATACCCTAAAATGTGTCCCGATTTGTTTTTTTGAAAATGATTTCACATTTTTAGCTAAAAGCCTGTGTATAATGAACTGGTCAAACCGCAACACATTTGACTGAACAAATGATGTTCACATTTCAAATTGTATCTCCGATACAAGTTTACATTAAATAATTGTGATTTAGCTGAAAAGGTGTTTTTTAAGTAAGCTTATTTTTTATTATTTCTGTTTATTATTTTGATGAATGAAATGACGGATAATTTTCGAATCAAATGTTTAGAGACAATTCGAGAATCAAACTATCCATTATAACAACACATCGCTAACAATGTGACACTCATCGAATTTGGTTCCGCTGGGATCCTAAAGTACCAACCACAAACCATGTCTACCGAAACCGCTCAACCAAAAACCATGCAACCTGATAACCGCAAAACCCACAAACCGTGAAACCCGAGAACCGCTCTAGTTGTGCCTGCAATTTATTTCAGGTTCCTGGTAATATTAAATGAGCCAAAGGTGGTAAAACATTGTAAAAATAAATAGTTCAGATGATATAAATACTTCACATACTAAAAATATTGCACAAATAAAATGTTCTGAAGACACTTTGTTGTTTTGATAATTGCACTGAAAAGTCATTCACATTTGCCATATTATTAGGTTTACAAATTATGCCTATACGATCTGAGTTTACGGTCTTCGGCTTAAGGTTTTTGTAAGATATAAAATAAAATGTTAGCTTCCTTGCAATCAGTTAATTGTTTGCTAGGGTGCATCTGGTGCCCCTCATGTCAATGGATTTGTCTGTCCCTAGTCCTAAAATGTTCCTATGGTCACAAAATTAACATGTGCCAAGTTTGAACTAATTCGGAAAATGCCTTGGGGGCCTCTGAGAACCTTAAGTTAAAGTATGTGTTCCTATGTAGGAAAGTTCGTTGACCCCTGTACAAGATTTGAGCTTGTAAGTTCAAACGGTTTTGATATGGCAGCTACTTCAAATTGTTCGATCGGCTTCTAATTGGAATTGTACAGGGGTCAACGAACTTTCCTACATAGGAACACACACTGTAACTTTAGGTTCTCGGAGGCCCCCCACGACAACTTCCAAATTAATTCAAACTTGGCACATGTTAGTTTTGTAACAATAGGAACATTTTAAGACTAGGGACAGACAAATCCATTGACATGAGGGGCACCAGATGCACCCTATTGTTTGCTGATATTAAGGTGTTTTCCTTAATGAAGCCTTCCTTCGACATGGCCATCATTTTGCTAAAGACATTTTTGATTCACCCTGTAGTTTGATCAGTTCCAAATTGGTGAATCCTCTTAACAGGAGCGAATGAATATAAAGGATGACGGTGCGAGTGAATAAAGACAACAAGCGCACTGTGCATCATATGAGTGCGGTGTGCGTGCGACCAAAACTCTGTGCGTCTGGACATAATCAGGTAAGTACGCTTGGATTACTGATTACTTTTGTACTACACGGAGAGATAACACAGAATATTTCTCGCCAGTTTGGAACTGATTATACTATAGTGCCCCCCCCCCCCCCCCCCCCCGGTGCCAGAAGGCCCCCACTGATGCCTCTTCTCCCCAAGAAATGCCAAATCAACTAAAACTAGTTTGTAATTTCCCCCGCGCACTAATCACAGGCCTACCCCTCCCCTCCCCTCCCCTCCTCCAAGTTGAAGACCCTAGTTACGCCACAACATATAATTGTGTTCCTGGTAGCAAACAAATCTGGCTTACTGATCATCAAAGACACTTTCAGCCGGCAACTTGACAACTTCATCCACAAGTGCCTAACCTTCTGGTGTAGGGATACAAAATGTGCCCCCTCCCCTCAAAAAAGTCCTGGTACGCCACTGGCAGCCCTCCCCACAAAACAGTCCTGGATACACCACTGGCAGCTGAATAAACATGTTGCTGGGCAGACAATGACTGTGCCAGTATACCAAACCTTTTAAACGGAAAGAAGAACCTTTTTGTAGGGTTTACATACCGTAATTGTGCTCCTGGTAGCAAACAAATCTGGCTTACTGATCATCAAAGGCACTTCAGCCTGCTCTGTAGTGGCTTGCAACTTGACAACTTCATCCACAAGTGCCTTACATTCTGGTATAGCTAGTATCTCATCACCAAGAATCTCCTTGAGTCGGTCTCCTGGTATCAAACCAAGGCGCATCTTCCTCAGGACATTGATTGTGTCGGATTTCCGATGCTCCCATTTGTATCTCAGCCAACTAATGGTTAGTTGTAAAATCTACATAAATAAATCATAATGCATACGTTACTGTAACACGTAATTGATGATGGAGACTAAAAAATGATGCAAAATAACCATTTCATATTAATAATTGAGATTTTCTTTTTTTCAAAACAAATGAATCTCACGTTTGACAGTTTTGTGTATTATGGTCTACACACATCATCAGAATCACCAAGTGTGTAGACCTAAGTAACATAATAGGTTTTGAAAGAAGAAAAAATCTCAATTATTTGTTCCTGTAAACCTGACGAATTTATTCAAGACACTTCCATATTACATCTATAGTTTTTGTGCAAGCATCAGTAGGGTAGTTGTCCTACCTCCTAATGAAGTCCTCACTTTTTTGCCCGACACCTCTTAACCCTAACCTCCCTGTGTG
>CM069446.1:59685139-59760230 GCA_035610835.1 Ophiura sarsii | reverse complement strand
TTCTTTGTGAACATATCTCTTCGGGAAATAAACCGGATCCCCTCATCATCAGTCTCCAACAAAAAGTCTGACGGTTGCATATCCCTCAAGTTCTCTTGCCCGCGATTACAAAGAAAAAGCATCATGTTGATAAAAACCATGTTCTGTAACCCTCTCGGTGTTAGAGGATCACAAGCATCACAGTCCCGTATTTTCGTGAAGTCATTCGGAGAGATTGGATTCTTGTGCTGGACACTGCCAAGGCCTTTCATCTTTAGCTGCACCAGAACTGACTTAAATACCAAGTTGCTTTCCGCAAAATCGCGATCTCTAACTATGTCCCATCTATGGAGTGCTTGGAAATGCCGCTGTAGTCCGAATTTAATTCCTTGCATGGATTTCTTCAAATACATCGATCCATCTGTTTTGCGACAAGCCGCGTAGAATTTCTGAAGAAACTCGTCCAGTTCAGCTTTACTGAAAGCTTCAATGATATCCAGACTATGACCCACTGAGATAGCATACTGGGATAGTATGGTCACCGCGTATTTTATTTGTTTGTGCGTGTTCTTGGAGGTTGCCGAACTCACTAAATTAGACAAAACAGTGTCATCAACTTTAGCGAAACGGCCCGGTTTCTCCTCGAAAGCTGCCATTGTTTTTGTTGTGATACGGTCTGATAATTATCGTCTGATTTGTTGTGATTTATCGAACTTTTGATGGTATCCAGTATCCCCCACCGACTTATTCATAAAAGAATACGCAGGGAACCAGATGTTTTACAATGTTTTACATCGTTGTACAAGTCGCAGTTCAAAATAATAACGGGATAGAAAGCGTATCTGTAAAAGTGTCGCGTGACATGAGGCGACGTATAGTATTACTATAAGCCGATTAGATGGATAGTATCTTTTTTATGAATGGACATGGGATGGTACTTTTATTTTTAGTCACGTGGTACTAATCAACCAATTAAATGACCCGAAAATATGCATGAATGATATAATATATTATGAGCAAGGAGTTATAGCAAACTATAATAATTCCTTGATATGAGTAAGCTTGCAAGTATTTCGTCGGCCTAAATAAAATAAAGTTAGGCTATGGAGGCCTCGATAAGGGATCTTATTCTTACAGTGAGTAAATGTTTTGACCCTCTCTATTTTGCATGATAAAACAAATATTACGACTATATCTAAAATGATGAGTTTAAATAGGACACTATCGCGGCCTGACTCAAAATTAAATTAAAGCAATTTGTTTCAGCCCAGATCTTCCGTATTAGACTATGGATGAATTTGCTTTTTTTTGTAACTTAATTGAGGAATTGGCCATGGAATTGGAAAAAGTTTGTACACCGTTACATGGCTTGACTCGTGGAGATTACAATGTTTGCTGCATATGGTCAACTCTCATGAAAAAAGTGCAAATGAAATTTCAGAAGTTTTAAAAAAAAATTGTCTCCAATTTTATTTATTACACTATTTTTTAATAGTAGACATGTACTGGATACTAGATTAAAATTTTTGTGAACAACACTCATTGCATTTTCGTACAATATAACGTTGAATTTATATTATAATATCACTTGTTTGCAGATTTTGTTCCATGTTTATTACGTTATATACTTCCTATCAGCTCTAAATCAGAACGAGTTTACAAACTGTGATGCGAAAAACACAAAATTGTAGTTCTACTTCTACCAATTACAGCGAACAAAATGCAATGTAATTTTGTAAATTTTAAGTATTATGAATCGTTTTTGGTCTTCACATTACTGTTTGAACCTCAGCTTTAAAACTAAAAAAATGCACGGTTTTCCAAAATGAATATCTTTGTGCAAAGTATAAAATATATCTTTAATCGTATCTTTTTCCAATCGTTATAATGTGTTTTTAAAAGCTAGCTCAGAAACAATAAATATTATGCTTTGCTAATAACGCTGGCATTGGTATTCGAACTTTATGGGGTGGGTAACGTAATAAACATATACAAACACATGTAAACAAATATATTCAACATCGACCAAGTCAGTTTATTTGGTACACAAACATATCTTGTAAACGGTATTTTAGTAAGTTAAGTTTCCCAAAGTCCACTGAAAGACAGTTCTATATAATATTGTCGACTTGCTCTTTTGATGTAGGGTAAATATGGTGAATAACGTAATAAACATGGTCACTAAATTGACAGATGTAACATGGCACTTTACAGAAATGTTGTAAGACCATGACATTATTACTTTTATGTACATTTTAATAGCACTAAATATTGAATAGCCTTTTATCTCTTAAAATTAGTAAGATATTGATTTGTTTTATTTAAAATGATGGTAGTAGAATTGTTAATAAAACTGTACTCTGATGACCGTTTTTGTCTCCACTATTGCATTTGGTTCTGCCGGTATCGCCATTGGTTTTTTGCACTGCGTGGCACACATTTCTGTATAATAATGATAACAAAAACAAAACAAAGTTGATGACAAATATTGCAGCTGTTACAGCTAGGTATACCGTATTTATTAACACAATTATACGAATTGGTTTATTACGTTATCCAATAGCCATAGAACTATGCATCATTGAAGCATGCAAACAAATGAGATTGTGTCAGTATGTGAGACAATATGTATGTACACTAAGTTAACATTCATATAAACGCATAATAAATGTTGAATCACTATGAACAGGGTGCAATTATATTCATCAAATGATGAAAAGTTTATTACGTTGTCCATTATAAGGTGGTTTCAGTCCTCACATGGAATAGTCCACATATTAAAATTAAAACATTGGATACATTAGGTATACTCAAGTACATCAATCATGAAAGTTACTGAATTGATGCTTACATTTAACATGAGAATAGACAATGAGGTTGGTTACGTTATCCTGTTTATTACGTTATTGGCGACAGCAACAGTGCCAAATTCTAGCTTATAACATATATACAACGCAATCAATGTACACGTTAGCGATACCTACTGCATTTCTTCACATTATAAACCCCATTTCGATATCATAGGTCCATTTGCAATGTTCCTAACAGATCTATATGACTTCAACTTTCATTCAGCTTATTTTTCATATCACTTACAAGAACAAAATAATGAATTCTTACCATTCGTCGTGTTTTTTCGCACTGTATTTTCAACAAGTATTCCCAATGTATGCCTGCGAAAAGGGCCTGCCACATGTCTTTGCTTACTACAGTCGTAGAGTGTGGCTGTCTCTTTATCGATTTATTTGATAACGTAATAAACGATAACGTAGTAAACGTTTTTCGTACACATATTCAAATACCAATGTTCTTTTAGATTAAGAATATGTACATTTAAATGTTTTAAATGGCAATTTTGAACAACTTTGATATGCTATATATCGCAGGTAACGTAATAAACATCAATATCTCGGACAGAATATATTATGTTGAAACAGGTTAACATCGTAAAAAATGTACATTTTTTTCCTACAAATTAGGACACGTTTTGTAGAGAGTGTTGTACTTTTCCTATTGTAATTATTAAAAGGCAACATTTACTTTTATGCTGCGGACATGGAAATTTCACTAATTTGGGGTATATGAGCGCATCTTTTAAAGTGAAAACACGATCAGAAGTAAAGCAAAGTATATTTGTCCAAATAGAAAACATCGAGATCTATCCAGAAAATAAGTTTTTCAAGCAAGAAAACATTGTATAAAACGGTATTAGACCAAAGACATCAAAAAGTTCATTTTGCACTGTTTTCATGAGAGTTAACCATATGCAGGGTATAGGCCTGATCAATTTGTATTAATTATATTGTTATTATATTTAAACATAAACATGGCTATGTAAAAACTATGACTTTTACAACCATGCCTGTACCACTGCACCTTATGTTAGGTCATTTGGTGTATTTACTTTTCGCCCGTTGGTTTTATTGACATAACAATTTACAAAGGAAGTGGGCGGAGTAGTTTTTTTTGAGATGTGTCACCTTAAACGATCCATTAAGTGAGAATCAATGACTTCAATCAAGGTACCCTGGTTTAGACATGATTGGAGATACAGACAGGCAATATTTTTATTTTTAAAGCCTATCACATTTTGATGACTAGTAGGTTTAAAAACTGAGAAAACCACCCGAAATGGGTTGAGGTTAACACTTTCCACGCGGCAATTAGTTATGACATTATACAAAACAGATTTTTCAGAAACCTTTCCCAATTTTCAAAGTATACCTCAAGGATAACAGAACCAAGACTAGGTATGTTTGTACTTCTTTCAACTAAAATTCTTTCAATGCGTTTCTCATAGTGATTATAGGGTATTGAAAGTCAATACAATATGGTTTTTTAAACATTTTGTGAACTCTCGGAATGTCGTCTGCAGACGCCTGCCGCGTGGAAAGTGTTAAGGAAGTGACGTACATGAGGTGGGGTAGGTAGGGGTGATGACGTGTGTTCCGGTTTTAGGATCGAGATAGGTGTGATGTGACATGAAATATAAATAAATTCAATTTGACATTCAGCAAAGTAGGACTAATTGGAGGATCATAATTATATTAAATATATATATCATAATTATATTAAATATATATATGTGTCTTTTTTTTCTTTCTTTTTTTTTAAAGAAAAGATTTGCATATAGGCTGCCCAAAAAAGTTACTTTGAAAAAGAAAATGTGTAATTAATGATTTTCTTTTCGAGATATGACGAGTATGTAAATTTTTCTCCATCGAGCTGTGTATAAAAGCTCATTTTCTTCACCCCACTGTCTTTTAATGCAAGATCCTGCGACATTGTCACATTTCAGACACGTGCCCTAGGCACCAATGATTGTTTTAAAACGATTTAAAGTTTAACATGTTTTTTTTATCGAAATGGCAGAAATATAAGGGTTTCATTTTCGCTTGTAGGAACAAAATTCGGAGATTTTTTTTTTTTTAAATATCAAAAATATAATTTTTAAAGAATTACGCGCCAATGAGAAGAAAAAAAAATTGAATTCAAGTTTTTGAATTTTGAATTTTGAATTCCATCCCTCCCCGTAATTAAAGATCTGCTTACATCCACCCCTCCCCCCCCCCGTAATTCAAGTTCTGTTACTTCCACACCACCCCTCTCCCCCCCCCCCACGTAATTCAAGTTCTGCTTACTTCCATACCTCCTCCCGTAATTCAAGTTCTGATTACTTCCACCCTCCCCCTGCCCGCTCTATTCGCCGGCCGCGTGTAATTGACATAAATAATATGTTCAAAAGATGTTTAATTCAAGTTCTGTTTACTTCCATACCCCTCCCGTAATTCAAGTTCTGATTAATTCCACCCCGCTCTATTCGCCGCCGCCGCCACCGCGTGTAATTGGACATAAATAATATGTTCAAAAGATTTTTAATTCAAGTTCTGCATACTTCCATACCCCTCCCGTAATTCAAGTTCTCATTAATTCCACCCCCACCCCCTCCCCGCTCTATTCGCCGCCGCCGCGTGTACTTGACATAAATAATATGATCAAAATATTTTTAATTCAAGTCTGCGTACTTTCATACCCCTCCATGCCAGTACCACTGCACCTTATGTTAGGTCATTGGTGTATTTACTTTTCGCCCGTTGGTTTTATTGACATAACAATTTACAAAGGAAGTGGGCGGAGTAGTATTTTTGAGATGTGTCACCTTAAACGATCCATTAAGTGATAATCAATGACTTCAATCAAGGTACCCTGGTTTAGACATGACTTTGATTGCTCTTAAACCATGGTTTCGCACACACCAACAACCATAAACATTTTGGACTGGAGTCAGCATACCAAATTAAAATGTAAAAGTCACTGTTCCCATTCACTTTATACTTTTATGGCCTAATATTGAATGTCTTTGAGTACAAGAATATAATAAATTGTAGACAAATATTGCATGTGTCGAATATGAGTGCAATATTTTCATATCGAGTGCAAACACCAAAAGAAGCCATCCGACATGACTAAATTATTATTATAATAAAAATAAATAAAAAATTAGCCCGAACTGACCATCTAAAATCTCAGCAAAATTGAAACGCCAATCTCAAATATGGGACCAAATTAAAACCAAATTTCATACGATATCAAACAGCTTAATCATTTCAACGCAATAGTTCATAAAATATGAAAAACACTACACCTTTATTATCCCTGAAAACAACCCTCAACATTGACTTTGAACTGTCCCAATGTTACACAACATGGTTCTAAAGCAACTTTAGGCTAATTGTTCTCATGATTTACATGTAGGCATGCCACTATAATGCTAAAAATCATAAGGGACTTGCTTCCTTCCATAACAAAAAAAAAAGATTAAGAAGTTTCAGGTTCTCATTGGGAAAATAATTTACAGAAAAATGCCAATTTTTGAAATAAAAGTTGAGACTAAAATAAATTGCCATCATGAAATTGACCGTTAAAATATATAAATAATATCTTTCTTGATGGGGAATTATACTGTATCTCACCAAAAGTAACTTTTGATTACAAGCTCCTGGCCATCATCATTGTTGAGAATAATCATGTATATGGACACTGTTACAGTTATGGTAATAGCGCCACAGTCAATTACTACAACTACAATTATGAGTCGTGTAGTGTAAGGGACCGTCACGACATAATATGCTTACCGTGGTGGATGGAGCCGCCGCAAAACTTATTTTTGAGCCTGTACAACAAACATTACAATGCTTGGACGCCCCCCTCTCAAGGCTCCCTCTCGAAGGCTCACCAAAAAAACCACCACAAGTTGGAAGAAATGACCCAAACCCAGGGGGTGAAGTTTCGGTTGACTCATTGGATTTATATGCAGAAAATGGAACTAAAATTCGATCATGTTATCACTTAGTGTTGGGTTCAGGAATTCCTCCCCGCCCCTGATTTTGAAAGTTGGATATTAAAAGTTTTGTAACATGCAGTGCATAAGGCTTCTGTTTTATTAACAATAATAATTTCGAATGTTAAAACACAATGAACAATTTAAATTTGAAACCGTCAAATTATTTATTTTTGTGGGGTTCTAGGGGTCAAGACGCTGGAAGCTGTTTATTGTAATATTGCGTATACAAAATGAAGGCACCCCTTAATTTTAGAAGGTTTTAATTACAGTAAAACCATTGAATAACCTTTTTATCGTCAATTGTTATTTCCAAATTATACGATATAAATCATGGACTATTTTCATTAAGACCATCGGTTCGTCGCAAGTATTTCAAAATATTGGATCATAACATGCTCCTAGACCATTTTCATTAAGATTTACAAGTAGTTCCCATAATATGACTATAACATGCTCCTGGACCATTTTCACTAAGACCATCGGTCAGTCGCAAGTATTCAAAACATTGGATTACAACATGCTCCAGGACCATTTTCATTCAGATTTACAAGTATTCCCAATTATAAAATTATAACATGCTCCCGACCATTTTCCTTACGATTTCCAAGTATTTCCCATTATAAGATTATAACATGTTCCTGGACCATTTTCGTTAAGACCATCGGTCAGTCGCATGTATTTCAAAACATGCGAATACACAATGCTCCTGGACCATTTCCATTTCCATTTCAAGTATTTATTTCTAATTATAGGATTATAACATGCTCCTGGACATTTTCATTAAGATTTACAAGTATTTCTCAATATGATTATAAGATTATAACATGCTCCTGGACCATTTTCATTAAGATTTACATGTATTTCCAATTATAAGATTAACATGCTCCTGGACCAATCATGGTATGGTAACATGCTCCTGGACAGTTTTCATGTGCACCTGGACAATTTTCATTTAAGACCATCGGTCAGTCGCAAGTATTCAAAACATTGAATTACAACATGCTCCAGGACCATTTTTATTCAGATTTACAAGTACTAGCGGCGTACCCTCGCTACGCTCGGGTCCCCGCTAGATGGTTATGCTACATTACCTACTGAAACCACATAAACCCCCTACAACCCCCCCCCCCAAACCAGGTGGATTTATAATCATAACACTCCTAATCATTTCCCGTGGCTACTTCATTAACTCTTAACCCTATCCTAAAACATTTCCCGTGGTTTTACCCCCCCACCCCTCCTTCATACACACAACCCAAACCAGGTTGATTATAATCACAACTCTCCCTAAACCATTTCCCGTGGCTTATTCATTAACCCTCGGTCCCATCGATTGTTTGGCATGCCAACTTAAAGTAAAGAAATCAGGTTGCTTCATTAACCCCCGCAAAACGCTACTTGCACCAACCCTAGGCCTATCCTAACCCATTTCCCCTGGTTTTATACCCCCCCCCCCTCCCCCCTCCCAACATGACACCAAATACCCTACCAACAGGCCTATAACCATTTCCCGTGTGGCTTCTGCGGGATGTGTAGGGGTGCGTGTGCCGCGGCAGTGAGCCCTTGCGCATACATGCACGCGACGCGTTACCACGGTATGATTACGCGGTAGTACGCGCAACGCTCAATGTTGTTCAATTCTGTGGCATTTATATGAGCCAAATCTGAGTTATTTCCTCTATCTGTCATGCAAATTAGGCGCCACTTTGATCACAACTAACGGAGAAATAAGGATACACACAAATACACACACACCCCGCAAACAAACACACACCGTTTCCAGATTTATAGTAAGACTAGCGGCGTACCCTCGCTACGCTCGGGTCCCCGCTAGATAGTTATGCCACATCCACATTACCTACTGAAACCACATAACCCCCCCCCCCCCAAAACCAGGTTGATTTATAACCATATCCCTCATAAAGGTATTATAAACCCCTACAACTCTTTGTTTATTTAATATGGTGCTGATTTATCCTACTTTTTAAACTTTGCTGCATTTCCCCTTAATTTTTGGAGTGACTTGCGATATTGGGATATTATTGTATGTACTTTATACCAAGGCAGCATGCCTTAGAGCCCCTTTTCCTCTGAATGTATGAAATGAACCACGTTGAGACAGTCTATAAACTCACTACAGAACCAATTGATCCTCAACATGATAGGTGGCGCTATGTGATGTGGACGCTATCGGAGCAAACGACGCTATAGGAGTAGCACAAGCGCCTCCCCCCACCCTTACCATAAAATGTTATAATGTTTGTTTGCATAAAGCTCCACAGACAAATGTACGTTTTGAAAAATTGAAACGTTTATGAAAAGGAGAAACCCTCCCCATTCAAAGTGTTTATCTTTCAGTAGCATGTTCACTTCTTCCAAAACGTCGGTAAGGTATAACGTCGGTAAGCCGTAACTTCTTCAATATTCAATAATCTTTATAAAAAATATACAGTTTTTTGCAGGAAAGGGTTCAATGAATCCAACCATGATAATGAAATTGACCATTTTGGAAAAATTATAAAAAACACGTTTTTTGACCCATTTAAGGTTCTGCAAAGATAACTCAAAATATATTTATATCAAGATAACATTCCCCCAGGGCGCTTTTGTTTTGTTTTGAATATTTTAATATTATTTTTAGTTATAGACCAAAAAGTGCCAAAAATGTGATTTTTCATGATTTTGGAGGTTTATGTTGTATGCTGTTTGAGAGGTAGGGGTACAATTATCGTTTTGTGGGGTTAATACAGCAACTTGATTTCTTTATTTTAAGTTGGCATGCCAAATCTAATAAGGGGCCGAGGGTTAATGAAGTAGCTACGGGAAATGGTTTAGGAGGGTTATGATTATAATAAATCAACCTGCTTGGTGTTTGAGAGGGGAGTTGTAGGGGGTTTAACTGGTTAACCCTATCATTATTTACTTTACATATTTAAATTTCTCATGAAATTACCCATCAGATGATATATAATTGTCAAAGGTTACTACGTCGGTAAGGTAACTTTACCGGCTAGTGAATATCTCCCATTTTTATTTTATATATTTTTGGAATTTTCAGAAATATTTATTAAGGATGTACCCATCCCTGATCTAAACTACATCCTCTAGTTACAAGCTTTCCAAAAATGTATACTGTTGCTATCATAGGTTGAAAACTTTTTCTGTTATAGTCCTTTTTATAAATCCGGTAAATTGAGGCTGATTATTCATGTTGACTGTGTAGCGAATAGGAAGAAAGCTGATGATCATGGTCTTATCCATAATCAATTAGTTGTTACAAATAGTTGACAAGTCTGCTGAACCACATACCAGGGGTATGCCACTCAGCTTGCCGATCGGAAGCCACTTTTAAATTAAAATTTGGTCGGCATAGAACTGGTGGCGCTATACCGTTCAGGCGTGATTGTAGCAGACGACGCGACGCTGGCCACGCGTCTCTCAGACGACCCAATATGGCAACGGGAGTGCACCATTATGAATTATTTTTAACAGTCATCGCCTGGTTAACGATGAAAATTCTTCTAATTATGAATGAATTTGTCAAAATGATAAGATTAACATTCGCGATTACGTGTTATTCACTACGAATTCAAAATTTAGGTTTCGCGTGGCCACCGTCGTCTGTGTAAATCTACAACGCCCCCAAACCTATGCCGACCAAAAATGACGTTAACCTGGTTAAACATTGTTAAACGCGTTAAACGCCGGTCACGGACGCATTCCAGACGATTACCCTAATTTATGTAAAGTGCAAAAGGGACCGTTTTCGCTACGTGAATCAGTATAGCACTTTCCTATCCCAAAATTAATAGAATCCCTGCACATACTTAGACTACTAAATATCCTTTAAAATGGGACCAGAATGGTGTACAGGGTGTCCCTAAAAAAAGGGTGCACATGTTTGCAAACATTTGTTGACCATGTAGTCCTAAGGTTTGGTGTAATATGTTTATACACACGAAAAGGGAAAACACTCAGCTTTTAGATGCCGTTTATTTTATTTTATTTGGATTTGTCAATCCTGAGATATACCCAGTTTATCAAAGCTACCAAAAATCGACGTTGTGCCACTTTTACAGAAAAAATGATTATGAGCGTCAAAACGATACTAACAGTGACCCATCATATCAAAAGGTATCTTAAGTGTTAAAAATAAAAAATCTTTTTTTGTATCATCTTAAAGCTGTGGATATCCGCATTAAAATGATACCAAACTTATGATGATCAGATGTTTAGTTGCAAAACTACATCCAATATTAAATTCGACCTAGGGTTAGATTGTGCACATTTCCCGGTGACGTCATGTATTTACAAATGGGACACCCTCTGTTGATTCCCTCCAGGCAGAATATACAGTAAAGTCAATGAAGACAACATGAAATTTCTTTCTAATGAATTGTAAAACTCATTTTTTTTTTTTTTTTTGTGAAATGCGATAGCTTATAGCATTCCTAAGCAAGTTTAAAGACAGTTTTGATAACAATTTGCTGTGACACCACAATCTAGTTAGAAAACCTGATCTGGCCTATGTAAACTATAGGAACTCTTGCCCGGTGTGTTTTGTCTCAAATCAACAGAGGGCGTCCTAAATGTAAACAACGGTCACCTCATCTATAGCACGAAATTTACAGTGCCTACCTTAAAGTACCTTTTGATGTGACGGGTATTGGTCTATCCATGGGCATCAATCGTCTTGAAACATTTGGGTGGGCATTTGACCAGAATTGTTTAAAAGAGGCTGAGGAACAAAAAATATGTCCTTGGAATATGTGGTAAGGGATTTCTACGAGCAGTTATTCTGGGATTCCTCTGAAGTGCACGCCGCACGTTATCAATATGTTACTGTGTCCTGACATTTTTCATATTTTAGTATTCCAGTGCTCTTTATTCATACGGTGCTTGTACCATCTACCAAGTATTTCCAATACGCCTCTGTAGGTGTAGTCTCTAGATGGTATGCATGAGTGTTTGGGAAATGAATAGCAAACTCTCTGATGACTTCTGCTGGACTTGTCGTTTCGTGATATTTTAAGACCATGCTCACCCTCTTCTAATACAAATTGAGGCCGCACCCAGCCATATGGACGTCTGTCTTTTTTTTTTAAATGTAGGCCCAATAAACATTTTGTGAAACCTCGTCAAAAAGACTGGTTCGAATCATGTATGTAACAAACGTGTTTATATTCAGTTCTGATTGGATACAGGCACTCATTTTATTATTTAAACCTATTCAATCTCAATACAAAAATGTTATTTTGCATAACACTGGTGAAGGGCAATCGTACAAGTGGAAGTTGTATCTTATAGGGGTAAACCTTTGAAACTGTAAAGTGGCACAACATCATCGATTCTGGGTAGCTCTAGTTAATTGTCCATATATCAGGATTGACAAATCCGAATCCGATGAAATAAGCAGCATCTGAAAGCCAGGTGTTTAATCATTTAATATGTGTAAAAATCTTACACCAAATATGTTAGAACTTCATGGTCATTCAACAAGTTGGGTAAACACGTGCACCCGTTTTTTAGGGACACCCGGTAGCGTAACATTAGGGGATGACTAGTTATTGTAAAAAGTACAAAGCATGGGATTGTCCCCATTGAGTTTGTACAGGCGGCACCTTCCGGCGGCACCACCCCTGGTTCCCAAACTTCAAACAGCTGTATCTCCCCCTTCGGTATTAAATATACCGTAATGCCATTTTGCAGGCAGATAGCTTGTTATCAGTGGCGTAGCCAGGTTATTCATATTGGGGTGGGGGGGGGGGGGGGGGGGGGCGAGAACTGAAAATGAACCGATAAGATTGTTATGAGTCAATCGCGCGCGAATTTTTTTGACTTTACACCTATTTTTGGCACGATTGAAAAAAACTAAATGGCGTAATTAGTAATGCTCAAAACTAAATGGCGTAATTAGTAATGCTCAAAATAATCTTAATTCATAATCATGACATACAGATATGCATGGAATATACATTTAAAGTAAGGAAATATTGAAGATTTTTTTCAACATTTTGCATGTTTATTGAAAAGTCACACATACAACAATTAGTACCCCTAAACGTCGATACCTCGATGCTGTAATGGATACCCTAAAGTGCGATGCCCCCTAAAAAGTACCCCTTTTTCAGAAGGCAAAGAAAGACTATTCGCCCGGACACCCTGTAGCTAACGGCCGAAAATCGACATGCCCGGGCAACTATTGAGGGCGCTATATCGTTGACCCTGCAGTTCAGACGACGATGGACACGCGAAAACCTAAATTTTGAATTCGTATTGGAATAACACGTAATCGCGAATGTTGATCTAATCATTTTGAAAAATTCATCATAGGTTAGAAGAAAAATGTTCCAATCCAAAACCGTTGTGGGTGGCTAACCACCCGCAGTGTCAGTATCATTTTTTGAATTTAAACCGTTGTTAAGCGTTCGTCCCATTCACTTGATTACGTAACCTCGTTCGCATATTTTAACCTAAATACTCGTGAATACGCCCGTGTCCAGCGTCGTCTGCTGCAGTTATAATGGCAGACTAGATGGCGCGGTTCTCGGCTTACGCAATCTGTGGTTTGCGTTTGTTAAATAACACATTTGGATCCTATCGGAACCGTATACGATGTGCGAAATAAGTTGGATAGTTTCGTTCGGCTTGTTTAGTGCTCTCATATGAAAAGTCTTTGGGTAAAGGGGACTATTATGCTCATGTGGTGTATACAGATTGATCTCTAAAGACAACTACATGACCTTTGACCCCATTTTGCCAACAATTTAAACTGCACTTATTGCTGCTGTTTTGGGCTCTCGTCTAAACTCAGACTTCAAAATCAGACAATATTGGTAACAATATTCTTTAGCTAAGGGGGATTGAGGTGCTCATGGTGTGTAAAAATCTTGACCTCTAATGACCCCTATATGACCTTTGATCCCTTTCTCTAAATTATACACCTTTCTCCATTCTAGACACCTTTCTATATATTATACGTGTACTTTCTCCATTCTAGACCCTTTTCTTGATAAATTACACACCTTTCTCCAATCTAGACACCGTTCTTTAAAAATGCACACATTTACCTCAAATGCTCCCTACATGACCTTTGACCCCTTTCTCTAAATTATACACCTTTCTCCATTCTAGACCCCTTTCTCTATATTATACACCTCTCTTCACTTTAGATCCCTTTCTGTAAATTACACACCTTTAGCTTTATTCCATTGACCCTTTCTCTTGTTTTTATATAATTATACTTTTTTATAGATTTTAGACTGTTCAATCTTTTTATCCCACACCTTTCTCTATTTTCTATACAACTTTCTCTCATCGACATCTTTCTCATACCGTTATACCATTTTGACCCCTTTGGCCGCCCATACACTTGGTACTATCGGTTTGATGACTATCTGTGGTTTGATACTCATTCAGCCCGTTGCTGAACAGCAATACACAATACTCATGGGATATCAAGAACCGTGAGTGACACTAGATCAACAGATCTAACTCGTCTGAACACATGCCTGATGTATAAATCCATTTTTAATTGCATGATGACAGATCAATTAGGGCACAAATAGTTGAATCTCAGTTGGTTAGTATCGGTTTTACTGTAAAGAGTATTTCAACACAGTTGAGTTACCTAGCTTGTACTTGATGACTGATCACTGATGCAGTACTTATTTTCGTAAATATAATACTGTTTTATGCCTCTTATTTCATTGAATAGTTTGATCAATCATTTCGTTACTTTTCGTCCAAAAATAAAAAGGTTAACATCATAAACTTCATATTACCTTAACTCCAACTATACATTCAACTAATATGCTTCCATGCTCACTAGAATATAACTCTCAAATCTGCTGAAAGAGTGGTTATGATTGGCTCAAACAGAATTCGACCCAGAGCAGGCTCAGGTATGATCCCACAATGCATTGCAAGCCAGCAAAACACGCCAACAAGTTCAACTTCAACATATTTTTGACCACATGATACCCGCAGCACTGGTTGTCAATCTAACACAGCACATATCCATTTTGTGGGTCTCCAATTGCCTTACTTTTTTTCGGAAAGGGGTCGGGACTGACAAAAATAGAAGGTTGTAACAGACAAATCACTACATAACACTTGCTGCTTTCTATGCGGAGCAGATTTTACCAGATTTAGGCTAACGAATCCAATATACTCGTGACACTGCGTTCACACGTCGTATAAAAATCGATGCCCAGCCTACTACATGTGTACCGAGGACGCTATATATCGCTGACCCTGCAGCTAAACCTGAGCTAAACCCTGAAAATCTATTCGCCCGGGTAACTGTACGTCTGGACCAGGGTCTGGACACGGGCAGCTTCTTGTAAGTTGTGTTAAAACATGAAAGGTCTATAATAATGGTTATACCCCCAATCATTGATTTTCAAATATTAGCGGGGCGGACGCGCACAGAAAAGAGGAGATATTCCAGAATTTGTATGAGGATATTGCCCGGGGATATTGCCTAGCATATAAAAGCAATTGTATCTCATCTCTAAAATAAGTAGGGCATCGATCAGAACTTTTCAATGGATGTGTTTCAACTATTATTTGTCCATTTTTTTCTTCAAATTTGCAAGTTTTTGGTGAGAATTTCGACGAAAATTAATCGCAAATTTTGCAACCAAGAACGAGAAGAAGAAAAAAACATCAACAGAAAAATCCAACTGGAGTACTATCTAGGGAAATTTCATATTCACATTATTCAGTAACAAATTCGCGCGCTCGACCTCAACTGCTCTAAGTAATAGCGGTAGGCCCGTAACTATTTTTTTTGTACCAATGTACCTTTTTTTGGTACCAGTGTACCGCTTTTTTGTACCAATGTACCTTTTTTGGTTATTGATATACCTTTTTTGTGTGAAAACGCCCCCCCACCCACCCCAATTTCCCAATTTTCCGAAAAACGGCCCATTTCCCATTGTGTAAAGCGTTTTAAGCGTTTTTTCGGGCCGTTTTGGACTAAAACATGTCCTAACCCCCCCCCCCCCCCCCCCCCCCCCGCCCCCCGCTCTCAAAATTGTCTGAGATGTCTAAAAAAAAATTAGGGGCAACCTTTTACGATTTTTTGGGTACCAATGTACCTTTTCCGAAAAATACGCCCCCCCCTAAAAAATTCCTGCTTACGGGTCTGAATAGCGGCAAGGTTCGTATTAAACTGAATAACGGATAGATATATTTTCGGCAGTTGGCTGCAGGGTCAGACTAGTGCCCGGCCGCGATCTTTATTACCGTAAACAACATTTGATACCTGACGGAGTAAAGTGCATAGCACATGTACATGTACAGCAATACATTTATACGGTTAATAAATTCGCTGCCCGGCCGCGTATTTTCTTTATGCAACCTAGTCTGCTTTAGTATACCTTTTTCTTGTCACTCTATGAACATGTACCGATAGAGGGCTCACTCCCCATGGACCGCTCCCCATCCTCTGATCGGTCGGTTCTCGGATGGGAAGTATCAGGGGGTGTTGTTCGATTGTGTGACAGTGAAATTATACAAGGCATACGAGTAGATATGCAACCGGGCATGCCTTTCAGAAAGACGTCGACGACGTCGTGTGGTGAACTGGACCCTTTTCGACGTTTTTTTTGGACGCGGATGCGTACCCGCTTGGTATGTTCACTGACCCCCCCCCCGGGAATTAACCTTGAATATTCGACACGCCTATGGCAGGCCCAATGTCCAGTAACTCAGTTTTTCAATTGATAATCCAAGTTTTTCGACAAAAACTTGGATTTTCACTTGAAAAACTTGGATTTTCAATCGATAAACCAAGTTTTTCGATTGAAAACAATTTTTCAAATTGATAAACCAAGTTTTTCGAATTAATGGACATTAGGCGTCGAAAAACTTGGTTTTTCAATTGATAATCCAAGTTTTTCGAGGAAAAAATTGGATTTTCACTTGAAAAACTTGGATTTTCAATCGATAAACCAAGTTTTTCGGCAAAAAACTTGGTTTTTCGAGTTACTGGACATTGGGCCATAGACATTACACTTTGATAAACTTGTTTTTCGATCGAAAAACCAAGTTTATCAAAGTGTAATGTCCAATAATTCGAAAAACTTGGTTTATCAATTTGATAAACCCAGTTTTTCTAATTATTTTACGTTCCGCGTTGAAAAACTTGGTTTCTCGATTGAAAAACCAAGTTTATCTAAGTGTAATATCCAATAATTCGAAAAACTTGGTTTTTCGATCGAAAAACTTGGTTTATCATTGCGATAAACCAAGTTTATCTAATTATTTTACGTTCCGCGTTGAAAAACTTGTCGAAAAACCAAGACTTTCTCCAGCCAACTGAAAATCTTGGTTTTTCAAATCAATAATCTTGGTTTTTCATTTGAAAAACGAAGTTTTTCGCCTAGCTGTCGAAAAACTTGGTTTATCGATTGAAAATCCAAGTTTTTCTCGAAAAACTAACCAAGTTTTTCGACAGCTAGGCGATTTCAAATGAAAAACCAAGATTATTGATTTGAAAAACCAAGATTTTTCGACGTTTTTCGACGCCTAATGTCCATTAATTCGAAAAACTTGGTTTATCAATTTGAAAAATTGTTTTTCAATCGAAAAACTTGGTTTATCGATTGAAAATCCAAGTTTTTCAAGTGAAAATCCAAGTTTTTCAAGTGAAAATCCAAGTTTTTCAAGTGAAAATCCAAGTTTTTGTCAAAAAACTTGGATTATCAATTGAAAAACCAAGTTTTTCGACGCCTAATGTCCAATAATTCGAAAAACTTGGTTTATCAATTTGAAAAACAAGTTATTCGATCGAAAAACTTGGTTTATCGATTGAAAATCCAAGTTTTTCTCGAAAAACTTGGATTATCAATTGAAAAACCAAGTTTTCGACGCCTAATGTCCAATAATTCGAAAAACTTGGTTTCTCATTTTGAAAAACCAAGTTTCTCGACGCCGAATGTCCAATAATTCGAAAAACTTGGTTTATCATTTGAAAAACCAAGATTATCGATTTGAAAAACCAAGATTATCGATTTGAAAAGCCAAGATTTTAACCTAGGCGTCGAAAAACTTGGTTTTTCAATTGATAAACCAAGTTTTTCGAATTATTGGACATTACACTTTGATAAACTTGGTTTTTCGATCGAAAAACCAAGATTTTCTCCAGCCAACTGAAATTCTTGGTTTTTCGAATCGATAATCTTGGTTTTTCATTTGAAAAACCAAGGTTTTTCGCCCAGCTGTCCGAAAAACTTGGTTTTTCAATTGATAAACCAAGTTTTTCTCGAACCAAGTTTTTCGAGAAAAACCTCGAAAAACTTGGATTTTCACTCGATAAAGCGAAAAACTTGGTTTTTCGAGTTACTGGACATTGGGCCTGCCATACTCGCCCGCGTCCGGCATGCGATATTTTTTGGCGTAAACAACATTTGGATTGAAACTGATACAAGAATTTCACGTCCGGCACGGGGTCCGGCATCGCATGCATTTCACAGTCATCATTTTAATTTTTACGTGTATTTCAATGAGAGCCTTCATTTTGTGGTGTGCGCGCCTCAAAGGCTACAAGCTGTGAATAGCAAGAACGCGGGGAGAAAATAAATCCAGAAAATAAAAAATCATAAAAATATCGCGGAGAAATCTCAGTGAGTGTTTTTCATATAAATAGACGATTATTATATTTAGCACTCAATTTCACCAGAGCTGAGCATGCCTGTGTGCAGTGATCTGTTCTACTGACCGTCCTTCAAACTTCTGGCTTCTTCGTTGGTAAGCTTTTTAGAATAACTTTTAATTAAGCTTATTATTATTTATAACATACCAACTAGACTAGCAGGTGTCCGAATTGTCCAGCCCTGGCAAATTTGCCAGTGCACTGGCAAATATGCCCGCTAAGTGGGCATATTTGCCAGTATTTACAGTTAATCATGCCGTTAGTCAGCCAATGGCTAGTGGATAATAAACTCTCTTTGCACCTGGGTAAAACCTAGACCTAACTTCAGGTCCCTCAATTTACTAATTGAGGGACCTGACAAACATTATGACTTAAACAACCACCGTTGGCCTGTTTTGAACAGGCCAAAACAGGCCCAAAATAACCACATAGCAAACAAGAAAAATAGTCAATAACCAGTACCTATACTTACAGCATGGGCTTTGGGTATGTCCATGAAGTTGGGCAATTTAAGAAATTGTGCTGATTTGTGTAGGATAAATGCATTTTCTGACAGTTTGCCTGAAGTTTATTTTCACAAGTAATATAATTTAGAAAGACCTCATACTAACATGTCTTTTAAAAGTCAAATGAAAGTTATAGCTCCCCTGTAATTTTTTTTATGCTTCATTAATAGTTGGTGTCCGGCCCTTTTTTAGTCAAAAAAGTGTGACATGAAAATAGAAAAAATGCAAAACATAATTTTGTAAATATAAATGTCATAAAATCATAAAATTACTACATAATCTATGAATATATGTTCCAATTCACCTTTAAGTAGATTATGACAGAACAGAAATCGGCCAATTTGATATGACGTCTTCGGGAAATTGCCATACCTATGCTACAGAAAGGAGTCCACCCCCAAAAAGCATGTAGCATCGGTATTTTAAGCTCATCAACAACACAGATGACATTTGAACCCACTGATTTTGGGTCCTAAATTACCGTATCACATTCATAAGAAAGTTTGAATAACAACTGTACCCATAGATGATGTTATTTTAAAACTATTTGAGGAAACGTCACTGATTTTTGACGAGGTGTCCGGTGTAGCATAGGTACATTTACAATGATTGCCCCTCTCAAGTAAAAAGATCCTTTCACATACTGAAATGAATGGCTCCCTGCAATTAAGTGTTTTACTAGAGGTTCGCATTGGGACCAGTTTTGGGGTAATTGGTTTTATTAAAGACAGCAAAAAAACTGAAAACAAGCGAGGTGTCCACCTGTAGTGCCGGTATTACCATGTAGCTTAGGGACAAGGTAATTAGTTTATAATGATGGCACCCATAATTCTTTTTCAAATATTTCAGTTCTACTTGAAAATATATGGGAAATAACATAACATGACAGTTTTTAGTGAGATAACTCACAATATTTGATACCATTTTTACCAAAACAATGTACCTGATGCTACATGGACACTGTGTCCATGTAGTGCCGGTAATCAAGTACATGTAGATATTGGGTATCAAATTAAAAAAATTCTATACATCACTCTTATTTTTAGTAGTAATTGATATAAAGAGGAAGTGAAATGTGTCTTACTTCATTTTATGTTAGTTATCTGTAAAACAATAGAATTTATACCTATGCTACAGGACATGGTGTCCATGTAGCATCAGGTAAATTTCTTGTATGTTTAGCCATATGGACAGAAGCTTTTACTTTTTATTTAATTGTAATGTTACTAAATCAGTTAAACAGTTATCAGTGATGATAAAATTATACAAAATATGTGTGTCAGAAGCAATCCTTATTGATTACAGACATAAATACTACATCAAAAAGGCTTGAACCAAATTACCCCACAACCCTCAATTTGCAAAGCATCATATCACTATTTGTGATGTAGAGTAGTATCAATTGTGTGCTTTTATGAATCTGACCATGAAAGTGCAATATAAATCTATATAAGAATGGTGAGTAACCTGAACTATTTAAAAATAATGCAAGGGAGAAGTGTCAGAATGGTGTCCATGTAGCATAGGTATTTTTACCATAATAACCTGAAACTAACCTGCAATCAATTATTATTTTCATACTTGAGAGGAAAAAGTTCACTATTTTTCAAAAGTATGGATATTGTCGGACCTAAAAATAATATCAGATTAACAATTGAACAATTTTGAAATTTTGACCTCATGTCACACTTTTTGGCCCAACTTCATGGACATACCCCTTTACAAATATATGTCCTCAAATAGTCCAAGCTTACATTTGATCCTTGCATTTGAAGGAAAATATGGGCCACTGATCATAAAATGCCTACATTTTTTGACCAAATGTACCTGTTCAATTTGAGCTATAGTAAAAGATGCACAAAGTGTTACCATCTAGGTGCTTTTTAGGCCATAGAAAAAGACAAACACATGGCCCAATGTTGGGTAATCCCATTAGAAAATTCTACTTGAGCAACAAAATCTTTTTGTTTGGAAAACAGCACACAGTTTAGAATGAGCCCAATTCACTGTTTGCTGACTAGATTGGCAACAATGTTTGTCAGAATTTTCATTGTGTCAACCATAGGTACTTTACATAATCTATCTACATCATAAAAGATTTGGCCAGGCAGCATGAACTGACATTCCTGACAACAAAAGGGAATTGCACCTGGACTATAGTACATTCAATAGAGTATAGCATGACAATCACCGCTCATAGCATCAAGAGTATTAGCTGTCAAATAAATATAGTCAATATCTGAAAATATTAAACACAGTTTATTCTTAACCAATCATATGGATTTATGTGGTCATTTGATAGAAAATGGGTGGGACATTTGATCATTCTTCAGGGGTCAAGGGTTATGGCCTCTGGATATTTTCATTCATAAATACACAGGCCAGAAGATGTGGTGAGAATTCTGTTACCTCTGAAACATATAAATATTTTTTTCACCATCAAGAATTACTCCGTTTTTCATGAGATTTTAGATGCTAAATGATAAATACCAATGATAACTGATTAAAATATGTTGAGGTGGATGCCAGTAGATTAAAGTGGATTTTACAAGGGCCATACATTGACAGTGCAGAAAATTGTGACTTGGTAAGTACACTGGCAACTGGGACTTTGGCGTGTAGGTAAAACCGAAATGTCCGAATGTATACTTTTTGGTTCTAAAAGGAAACTTAGGAAGGTTAATTCTTTTAAAGTCACTTGTGGAGGGGAATCTCTTCAATCTACGAATAGTGCTAAATATTTGGGTGTTACTCTTGATCAATCTCTAACGGGGGAAAACATTGCCTGGGATGTGATCAAGAAGGCAGGTTCAAGGTTGAGATTTTTATATAGAAATGCTTCTTGTTTGAATACAAAGACACGCAGAACTCTATGTTTTGCACTCATTTTGTGCCACTATGACTATGCCTGTTCTGCATGGTTTTCACCACTCCCTCGATATTTAAAAAATAGGCTTCAAACTATGCAGAACAAGGTGGTCAGGTTCGTTTTGGGTATGGGTCCACGTACCCATGTGGGTCAAGAACAACGTAGTAAACTTGGTTTGGTATCTGTCAAAGATAGGGTGACCCAACTAAAATTGAACCACGTTTATAAAATCTTCCATGGTCTCTCACCTGACTATTTAAACTTTAAGTTTACACGTATATCATCTCTACATAACCACAGTACCAGGGGTAGGTAGCTCATACAACTTCACCATTCCTAGGATTCAGGGCCAGGCTAAAAACACCTTTTTACAGTGGTATCCAACATTGGAACTCCCTGCCTAATTCCATCAAGGAAATCAACAATTATTTCAGATTTAAAAAGGCCATCAAAAAATACCTGGCTGACCAGGCCCTTGTGGCTGAGCAGGATCCATTTGTTGCTTCATAGCTTTAGCTTTGGTACTGGATTTTTAGGGTTCGTTTGTGCAATATTCTTTGGGTTTTGTGTTTTTATATAATTATATATATTTATTTATCTGTTTATACTGTAAAGGTCCGTAGTCTTGTCACGTTCCTGTCTTTCGCCCTCATGTCTCTCTTTTCCTATAAAAGGACCCCAATGGAAATAAGCTTCCTTTATGGAGGCTTTTTGGGCTATCCTTGGTACTCTCCTGGTATTTTATAAATACATTTTCCCAAACCTGCCGTACTCTAGTAGCAAGCATCTTGCATTTATGTCTTTTATGTGTGCTTTTATATATACATGTGTATTTTGATATTGTGCAATTGTAATTTGATGAGTACTGAATAAATATGAATGAATGAATGATGAATCCAAAAGTAGCGCTTCCACACAAAAAATGGCATATTCTACCCTTCATTCATAATTATGTTTAACTCAACTCAATACCTAAATATTTCGTGTCGCTTCAAAAAAAATCTTGGTTGCGTTTTGCCAGAAAAATGATGAAATGTCAGTCATTTTTTGTGGCAAGTGGACATTTTGCCAGTATTTACAGTTAATCCAAAAGTAGCGCTGCCACACACAAAATGGCATCTTCTATCCTTCATATATCGACAATAGCTGAACTTGATACCAAAATATTTTGCGTCGCTTCAAAACAATTCATGGTTACGTTTTACTAGAAAAAAGATGCAATTTCAGTCATTTTTGGCAAAAACTATTTTTGAAATTTCATTTTCAAGCTTTCATTGAAAGTGCGCTATTAGTACATAAACAAACAGGGAATGCTAATATTGTGTACGTATTAGGCCAAAAAAAATGTTGTGTTGCCCTCAAGTGCCAAAAATTTAAATTTGGGTCGGTCGGTCGGATTTTTTTTTTTTTTGGCTGAAAAATATATGGTTTATGTCAAGACAAAATTAGTAATGCCCATATGTCAATTTAAAGGTAGATGACCCGATCACATTTTCGTAACACAGAATTATTTCAAACATACGGAGATTTTCATATCATATGAAAGCTCGTATTTTTCTCATCATCATACTGAAATTTGACGGCCTAAATCGGTATAATTAGGCCTAAAAAAAATTGTTTGATTGGCGTAACCCGACCGACCCTAAATACATCGCCGACCCTGAATATCTTTTATTATTTTGAGGGGAAAAAAAAACAAAAAAAACAACAACCCTGAAATCTGAAGTTTGTTATTGTTTAAAACTTCAGAAACTTGTACTCATAGAGTCTGTTGGTTTCTATAAATAAAAAGAAAAATGTTTAAAGAAAAGGGAATTTTTGCCGTCTCTTCATTTGTGTGTACTGCTGTCTTTTACATAAGTGTTCAAAAGTAGATGATTTAAAAAATAAAAAAAAATAAAAAAAAAAAAAATCCCGACCGACTATTTGTTTTGGTCATGTTACGCCAATCAAACTTTTTTTTTTTAGGCCTTACGGAGAAATCGATGAAATAACGTCGAATTACCGCGAATGGTGGTAACCACCAATATAGTTTGTGTACTACTCAATGGGTACAGTTCACAGCATCTTGTGCGTCTAAAATAAGAACAATTAGAACTATGCAACTCAAACTTTGGAATGCGACTTTTTTAAGGATGACCTTTCATGTAGAATAGAAAACTTCAAGTTGAAAATCGGAAGATCTACCTTTAACTAATGTTTCTAGTGTGACAAATAGTCTAAAAAACATTTATTTAGGCTTATTTATTCATTTCAATCAAGAAATAGTAACATTTAGACACTTTTAATCAAATTTAAATCTTAATTTTTTTTAAATTTAAAAATGCGACCCTAGTTTTTACCATTTTAGGGTCGGTCGCTGAGGGCAACACAACTTTTTTTTGTTGCCTTAGTGTACACACACCAATCCCCTCCCCACCACCCCCACCATAAACCCCTCCCCACCACCCCCACCATAAACCCCTCCCACCCCCATCCCACATGCACAAACCCCCATTTTCAACCCCAACCACAAACCTACTCCACCTTCCCACAATGCCCTCCACATCTAAACCACCCCTACAACCTCCCATCCCCACAACCTCCCATCCCCACCACAAATCCCCACCCCACCACAAATTCCCTCCCCTTCCCATCCCCACCACAATGTCCACAAACCCCCTCCCCTTCCCATACCCACCATTATAAACCCCCTTCCCATCCCCACCACAAACCCCCTCCCTTTCCCATCTCCATCAACAAACCCTCCCCTCCCATTCACAGAACCCCTCCCCCCACCACAGGGGTAGGATCAAAAAATTTCGCACGGTCAACAAATTTCACACGGTCACAAATAATAACACGGTCAAATTTTTTTTGCACGGTCATAAATAATCGCACGGTCAAAAAATGTGCATGGTCACAAATACTCGCACGGTCAAAAAAAAGTGCACGGTCACAAATAATCGCACAGTCAAAAAATCACTCTGTCAAAAAAAAGCACAGTCAACTACAAATGGCAAATCAGGGCCAATCCGTGCCCCCCCCCGGCCCCATCCCTTCGTGCACGCTACTAGAAGCACCCTCAACCGACAATTTTTTTTACAGAAATGTTATGGTCAAAATCGCAAATGTACCGAAGGAAGCTCCTTTGTGCCGACAGATTTGATGACTGGGGCAGATTTTGCCAACAGATTTTATTAATGGGGGTGGGGGGGGGCACCGTCAGTCCCCCCCCCAACCCCCTTTGGGGATGCCCTTGACCCTTTGAGGGATACATTTAGACTGTGGGCCTGTTTTTGAACTATTCACCCTTTGAAAGATACATTTAGACCATGGGCCTGTTATAGAAGTATGCACCCTTTGAGGGATACGTTTAGACTGTGGGCATGTGATGGAACCATGCACCATTTGAGGGATACATTTAGACCGTCAGCCTGTAGTGATGGAATAATGCACCCTTTGAGGAATACATTTAGAACATGGGCCTGTTTTTGAACTATTCACCCTTTGAAGGATACATTAAGACCGTGGGCCTGTTATAGAATTATGCACCCTTTGAGGGATACATTTAGACTGTGAGCCTGTTATGGAACCATGAACCCTTTGAGGGATACATTTAGAACGTGAGCCTGTATGGAACCATGCACCCTTTGAGGGATACATTTAAACCGTGGGCCTGTTATGGAACCATGCATCCCCCTGAGGAATGCATTTAGACCGTGGGCCTGTTATTGAACTATTCACCCTTAGAAGGATACATTTAGACCGTGGGCCTGTTATGGAATTATGCACCCTTTGAGGGATACATTTAGACCGTGAGCCTGTTATGGAACCATACACCCTTTGAGGGATACATTTAGACTGTGGGCCTGTTACAGAATAATGCACCCTCTGAGGAATACATTTAGACTGTGGGCCTGTTATTGAACTATTCACCCTTTGTAGGATACATGTAGACCTTGGGCCTGTTATGGATTTATGCACCCTTTGAGGGATACATTTAGACCGTGAGCTTGTTATGGAACCATGCACCCTTTGAGGGATACATTTAGACCGTGGGCCTGTTAATCACATATCACCTTAAAAGGTTTCTTTTCTCCCTAATTTGACCCCTTACACTATCATTTTTAGACTCCTTGACGTGTTACACACCCCAACTAAAAACAACTGTTATACACATTTTTGTGGTCATGCATGCTTGCAGTGTGATGGTTGAACATTTAGTATTCTCATCCATTTTCTTACAGGAACCAGAAGTCATTTGAAGATAAAGAAAATGGCATCATTATCCTCCACATCAAATCAAGAGTCTAAGGAACTGACGGATACGTCATACACTACTCGCCTGTCATCTGAACTCAACGATCTCAGACTGGAAGGACGATTCTGTGATGTTACCATTGTAGCTGGTGATGACAGACTTCAGGCTCACAAACTCGTCCTGAGCGGTGCCACGAGTTACTTCCGCAGCATGTTTTCGTCCAGTTGGCAAGAAAACAAGAGCAGTGAGGTTGAAGTTCCCGGAAGTAGGGAATCGTTCAAACCCATTTTGGACTTTGCCTACACGGGAACATTTAAAGTGTCTGTGGATACAGGTATAGGCGTTTTAGGGCTGGCGTGTTACATGGGTTTCACAGAAGTGATGAAAGCATGTGGAGGCTATCTCATTGGTGCCATAGATTATTTCTCTCTAGACGACTGTTTGAAGATATGGTCCCATGCGAGATGCCACATTCTTCTCACTGACCTTGCTCATTGTTATCGTAAACATCTTGTGAATAGATTTGTTGAGTGCCTACAGTCGCAGTTGTGTCTTGAATGTTCTCCTGTAGACTTCCTTCTGGAAGGACTGTGTGATGAAGAAATAGAGGATTCATGCACTGAAGAACAGGTATGTGTGTGTTTAACACAAACAATTGAGATTTTCATTTTTTCAAAACCAATAAGTGTTTAACTAAAGGTCTACATACTTGGTAGTTCTGATGAAGTGTGTAGACCAAGAGTGTGCAACCTGCGGCCCGCCGGCCTCTAATCTGCGGCCTGCGAAGCCATCCCAAAATTCCCATTGATACGGCCCGTTTTAACTGGAACTCCCTAGGTTACACAAATGGCAGATTGATTTAGTGGTGTGCTCCCTTATAATTAGTAGGGTGACGTGCTGAATTTAGTAAATATAACTCGAGGAGTGATTACGTGTTAAAATCCCTGGTTAAAATGGCCCTTGCAGCAGCAACAGCGAGTAAAAAGAGGAAATTATTCCCCTATTACCCCTCCTCCGGACGTGTTTGAAATGTTTGAAAATCACTGCCGCCCGTGAATGGATCTTAAAATCACAATGAGGCCCGGGTGGTAGAAAAGGTTGCACATGCTTGGTGTAGACCATAACGCATGATACTGTCAAACGTGTGATTTATTGTTTTTGAAAAAAGAGAAAATCTCAATTATTAAAGGTATATTATGTGATCTTTTCCAGGGAACGCCCTCAACATCGAAAAAAAATTGAAAGCAGACTTTCTTGCAGATTTACATTTCTGATCATAAATCGTACATACATTCCAAGTTACAGGGCGATACGATATTTAATTACTTCAAAATCATGGTTTTAGAGTGAAAATAAACTGTCGGATATCCGACAACTTATTTTACTATAGTCTAAATTCACTCTAAAACCATGATTTTGAGGTAATTAGGAATCGTATTGCTCTATAACTTGGAATGTATGTACGATTTATGATCAGAAATGTAAATCTGCAAGAAAATCTACTTTCTAAAAAAAAATCATGAATAGAGGGCGCTCCCTGGAAAAGATCACATAATCATAATGCCTTTAATGGAATATGGTTATTTTGCATTCTTAGTCTCTATCATCAATTACATGTACCGTACATGCATTATGATTTATTATGTAGATATTACAACTGACCATTAGTTGGCTGAGATATAAATGGGAGCATCGGAAATCCGACACAATCAATGTCCTGAAGAAGATGCGCCTTGGTTTGATACCAGGAGACCGACTCAAGGAGATTCTTGGTGATGAGATACTAGCTATACCAGAATGTAAGGCACTTGTGGATGAAGTTGTCAAGTTGCAAGCCACTACAGAGCAGGCTGAAGTGCCTTTGATGATCAGTAAGCCGGATTTGTTTGCTACAAGGAACACAATCACGGTATGTAAACCCTACAGAAAGGTTCCTTCCGGTAAATGAGGTTTGGTATACATACACAGTCATTGTCCTTCGATGCCCAGCACAGGGTTGTCACTAGCCAAAATTTAGTGCCGGTTAATTTTACTGACGGCGAACGGAGTAAGTGTAGTATGAACGAAGCGCAGTGGATCATGGCATGGGATCCAGAGGCCTTCTTAATGGGGTTTATTAGGTTGTTTTTATTGCACTTTGAGGGCCATTTTGTGCTGCTGTTGTTTGTTAGCTTCCCGGAATTCATTGAGTTTCACTTCTAGAAGTTCTAGGTATCGTTTGTTTGCAGCTTCATATGCTTCATCAAGAGCCTGTTTGCTTTCCTCAAATTACTCCCAGCTATCATTGGTGTTCACTGTGATATGTCAGCTATGCGCTTTCTTCAACTGATGCCTAGCTTTCTCAACATTCACATCATAGCAGAAAACATTCTGATGTTTCTTTTGGACATGTGGTAGCAATTCAGCAGCTGTCTCCTTATTGGCTCGAGTCAGGCAGCTGTATTTTGTGGTTTGGTCCATATCATTATCAGCCTCACATAGCGCAGTAAATCTGTTTTTCACTTCCTCCGTGTAGTTTTCCATACATTGTATCATGCTGCAGTAATATTTATGTCTTAATGCACTTATTAATTGCATCCCTGGCCCCAAGGGACCCAGGGATAGCGGGGATTAGGGCCAGGACTTACAAATTGCCGATGTGATGTCCCGGGAACAGTCGTATACGGTCCCCGCAGGGCGGGGCACCATTTCTTTGTACGTCCCCGCTATAGTCCCGGCCGCGATTTTATTTTTACTAGTAAACATTTGTATGGGCTCACAGGTAAAATCAGTTGACTTTTTTAAAAAAAAATTAAAAAATCATTTTATTCAGTGAGTTTTGCTTTAATCCGTATTAAAACTAAATAAATAAATTTTACAAATGTTTACTAGAAGAAGAAAAAAATCGCGTTCCGGCCCCCCGTGGCCGGGACAAAGTGTACGGCGCTGTACAGTCCCGGCCCCCACCAGCCGCCTCAAGACAGCCCTGCTACACTGCCCGGCTATTCTCCAGCTTATTGTTCAGTGATGTCCCAACAGCCGGCCTCAAGACAGCCCCGCTACACTGCCCGACTATTCCCCAGCTTATCTGTCAGTGATGTACGTCCCAGCTATTATACGCCACGGCTAACGGGGGCACATTCTGTAGGTTCCAGGTACACGCATAGCCGGGCAATGTTTTTTGTATGTTTGCTTACGGTCCCTGCATGGTCCCGCCATGTCCTGGGTCCCCCAGGCCCTGCGATGCAATTGATAAGTGCATAACTGTGTACATCTCATTGGAATGGCAACAAAAACACGGACAGTTTGCAAGAGGTGTCACAGTTTGCTTATTTTTCAGTCAATTTCTTTCATTTTTTGGGAGGATAAACTAGATTAACAACGTTTTATACAGACAACAACAATGTCATGGTTCAATGCACGCATCAAGGTCAAATGGTCGTTTCAAATCGTGCACAATTCTTTTTTATTCACCCTGTATAGTGGGTTTACATTTAGGGGGAATTAATATCACGAGGCCATTTGCGATCATCAGATTTGCTGCGTACTGTATTCCTTTTTGATAAGAAGCACCAAAGATTGGGGGAGGTAAATTAGGGTCAGGCGGGTTATGCCAATACAATATTTATTTGCCTAATGGATTGTCGCTCATGTAGTGTACCTTTTATAGCATATCTTTGAACCTGATATAGAACATTTATTCTCCTATTGGAGCCAGTACATGTGTAGCCATATCAGTGCGGTTTCAAGCATGTAATGCAATTGACGCATGCATAACCTTTACAAGTTTACTCAAATACACATTCATTAGGTCGTCCGTAGGAAGAGACCTTATGGCAGCATCCTTCGTGTGTGTAGTCGGGGTGTCGGGGTGTACGTGTTCACTATCTAATTGCGGACACCCGTATGAATACACACCATCAAACTGCGGACACACCTTGGAACTGCGGACCGTCCTCGGTTCCTGATATGTTCAAAATATTCCAAATAGTATAAAAACGCTATCTAAATGAGGTCCTCTTATGACATACCCCCTCACACACCTCGGTTATATAGTATCACTGTGTGGTTGTGCGTGGTTGTGCATGGTTGGCGGGGTGATACCAAAACACACACAAAATAATCGCCATTTTGTCCTCGGTGTGTCGATGTGTATCCAGGTTGGGGTGTCCTCATTTGGATAGTACCACTTCATAGTACTTGTTTGAGGGCGAATACATGTAGGGGTGGGGGTGTGTCTGTCAACAATTTGGTACCGTATTATCCCTATTAAGCGCCCAGGGCGGGTAACCAAGTCATTTTGGGTGGGCGCTTATTTGTATACTGATTTACAAAGTTGTTGACCATCAAGGTTGCAAAATTCAGCAACCTTTTATTTACGTCCAAAGACGATGTTTTGCAATTCAAGATGGCGGCCTCCATGAATGACAACAAACGCGAAACGTGCGTATTTCGGATGGTTTCTGTTGCTGTTTAAAGGCTTAACACATGGTTTAAGTTCACTTTTGGAACACAAAACAATATGTCAAGTATGTCTGAAGTTAAAATAACCATAATTTCCCCTTTATTTTCAAGCAATTTGTAGTCCGAGATTTAGTGTGATGTGAGTAATTTTTAAGTAAGCTTATTTTTTAGGTGGGCGGTTAATTAGTATATATTTTTAAAGTCACCTGAGAAAAAGGGGGTGGGCGCTTATAAGGTCCTGGGCGCTTAATAGGGATAATACGGTATACACTTTTTGTATTGTCCATTTCTTTTCCATACAATGACCAATTGCAACCAAACCTCGGTCATTGATGCAACATGGACACTTTCATATGTTAATGAGGTCAAAGATCACATAACAAGGTCAAAGGTCATCTGAGGTCAAGATTTAAAATTTAGTACACACTTTTTGTCTTGTCCATTTCTTTTCCATACGATGACCAATTGCAACCAAACTTGGGTCATAGATGCAACATGGAAACCTCCATATGTTAATGAGGTCAAAGGTCACATACCAAGGTCAAAGGTCATCTGAGGTCAAGATGTAAAATTGGCGGCATGTTTAAAATTGATTACATTTAAACAGATGAAGTACAATTGCAACCAAACTACCCATATACACGGACGACCTATTTGGACCACTGTCCCTATTTTTACTACTAATATCACTGACCCTGTCAATAAATAAATCTGATGGTAAACTCTCTTTGACTCAACCCTACATGTCTTCCCTATTTTACACACGGCCCCTGTGTGCGAGGGTGCTCAAATGTGAAGACTGGAAAAAATACAGTTCCAAAAATGTGCGCTGAATATACATGAGCTAATTCACGCACCATCACGCGGCTCACGATTTGCCTCGCGTGGAGCTCTGTGACGATCCTTCTACGCACTGCATTTTAATTGGACCAATCAGATAAGCTTCGTTTCGTTTTAGATATAACACCTTTCGGTAGGATGAAAGAAAGAGAGGTCAATCATCATCGTAGACCGGTCATCATCACACAACCAGTGGCACAACTAGACATTTAGAAAAGGGGCGGGGTCGGCAAGGCTTCTGACAGGGTTCATGCTCCTGCCTGCTCTCTCCATCACTCTAAAAACTGTGTTTTGCGAGTAAACACTTTTCTAAACACATTATTGCCATCACTTTGTAAACATGGCTAAACGTCATGTGTCAAATCACTAAACATTGGTGTTCAATTTCTAAACACTAACGCTAAACATAACTTTTTTAAACACGTCTTTGCCATCACTTTCTAAACACAGTTTTTAGAGTGTAGTTATGCCACTGTACACAGCACAAAACAGCTTTGACATATTGTATAGACTTCCTTCCTTGAACTTAAAATTATGTGTATAACTTTTAAGCACGCGATTTGTTCTTGTTCTTATCCTCTATCCAGGCTGCCGTTTTCGCTGACGATAAAAAGGGGTATGGATTATGTATGGGATGCATAGACAATACAAGCTGCTACAAGCTTACTCAAATGGCTGGCATTCCAGTAAAATCTCCTTTTTTTGAAGACGGAAATGAAAACGAGGAATTGTCACATGGTTTTAATTCAATGGTTACAGATACCGGTCACTTGTATGTGGCAGGGGGAAATCCGTATCTTGGTGACGGAGAAGATGAAAGACGGTACAAAAAATGGGTGTCTGCAAATAATTTCTTCAGGTATGACTGGGATAGGAATGAGTGGGTAGTGCTACCACCAATGCTTACCGTCCAATTTGTGCCTATACTCCTTCACGTTAAGGATTATATATACTGTATTGAAGACCAGAATTACATAAAACCTGTAATGATGATCCAAAGATACAGCTTGTCACGTCAAACTTGGGAATCTGTATCCGGCCACACACTGGAGGGTGTGACAAGTGCCGTGGTGTTTGACGGATGCATATTGTTTCAAAGTATAGTATCAAATGAAGGATTTGAAAATACCAACCAGTTTGTTATTTTCAAACCAGACGAGAATCGGTGGTGTGAAGTGGCTGCCCATGAAAATGTAAATTTCAGCGATGGTCGTTCTTACGGTGGGATCATGGAAGTTCATAAAAGTATCTGCTACTACATGAAAATCTTCAGCGGTGTTGCTGGAGATGAAGATATGGTTGAGGTGATACGGCTTGTATGCAACTTGAATAATGATGAGCCCACCATAACGTTTGCAGAGATGGTGGAAGAAAAGGAAGCATTTGGAACAGACGCCTTTGGTCCAGATCCGACATTGTTCACATTTGACAAGCGGAAACTAGGAATGACAAAGGTGACCTATGAATGCACAGCTCATAAGGAGTGAGGTAACTAGTGACCCACAACGAAACAAACAGCCAGCAACCTTATTTGCAGAAAAGCACAAAATTATGACCCACGATAACGAAACAAACAGAAAATGGGTGCATTTAACAAACCTCATTCGCAGAAAAAACAAAAGAAGATCATAAGGCGGTCGTTTTTATTGCTGTTTTTTCTTGTTTTTACATACATTTTTAGAATTTTTGGTGAATTTTAAACAATTTTTCATTTTTTTTCAAAAAAAGGCAAAAATGGAAATTTAGACAAATCATTTTTTCTTTAAAACAAATTTGTTCTTACAAAAAGAAACAGTTGTCATATTATTGTTTCATTTTTCACTATTGGAAATAGTATGTTACATACCGATATTGAAATACGTCATGTTTCATGCGATTGCAGTCCGAAAACACCCTCAAATCTAGGTTTGGCCTTTTTTTAGAAAAGGAAAAGGATTATTTTTTATTTTTATTGCTGCATATTCTTGTATTCCATGCCAAATCAACCAATTTGCCCTGAAATCTTGGCTGGTCGCCCTCTTGAATTTAGCTGAAAATCATTTTTAGAATACATGCAAAAAAAGCAGCGCTCAAATCTACTTTAATGCTATGTGACGCGATCAAGCGGAATGAGTTGGATGTCGAAAATATTGATTTTGACCTACAGGCAAAAAGTAGTCACAAATTCTTATGTTTTACTGTGTTCTCTCAGTTCATATTTTAAAAAACATAAAAACTAGAAATTCAATTTTAGTGGAGTTTTGACCATACTGTAGCATTTTCCATCTGCATATGAACACATATCAATTTTGAAAACTGCCGCAATGTTACTCGATCATTTTGCTTGATCACGTCACATATACATATTCGACTTACGCATGTAATGTAAGTACAAGTGCAAAATACTACATACATGTACATGTACATGTATATCAGTTTCAATCTAAATGTTGTTTAAAAGTTGTTTGTAAATAGCAAGATAGCAACTTTACTATAGTTGATATGTAGTAAAAAGCTGTTCTTAGAAGATAGCAACTTCACTATTGCTAAAAGGTATGCAGTGAAAAGATCATCTTCAGAAGACAGCAACTTCACATTACAAAAGGGTATGCAGCGTAAAGGCTATCTTCAGAAGACAGCAACTTCACATTACAAAAGGGTATGCAGCATAAGGCCCCTTGCAATTAAATGTGAGTTTACTGTTGCGTTTTTGAAAAGCAGGACGAGGTGACTATTTAATATTAATATTGTAATATTTTGGGGTAAAGTCATCTGATTTAATATTGTCGGCGTTGTTAACTATTATCCAAGGTACGAATACAATTCAAATGCTTTTAATTATGTCCTACCACCACCTACTGCCTTGGCTTTGCATTTTGTTCTTTTATAAAGGAGTCTACTCATATTTGAATATTCCCTATTTTGAATATTAACTCGGAGAATTTTAAATTCGGCGGTTTTGATGTGACGTCATGCGCTCAAGCGATTGCGCAGTAATCAATTGCCGTGCCTACGAATATGCTTCAAATGCACACATTTCAATACAAAGCGACAGTTGCAAGTTTCTTTACTTCCCAGAAATGTTTTCCCAACCCGGAAGTATTGCAATGCGGCTCATCGGCTAATTTTATCGTCAGAGAAGTGTTAAAAAGCTTATGAAAAAGCTGTAAACAATGAAATAATTAAATATTTTAAAAATATTACATATATCACGCGGGTGACTTTTGGACGCGCGCGGGCAACAGTAAACTCACATTTAATTGCAAGGGGCCTAAAGGCTATCTTCAGAAGATAGCAACTTCACTATTACTAAAGCGGTCTAAAAGTGGTATGCAATAAAAAACAACAACTTACAACTAAAACTGTAATGCAGTAACAAAGCTCTCTTCAGAAGGGAGCAACTGCACTATGATTAAAGGGTATACGAGGGTCGTTCAATAATTAATGAAAGTGATCATGGTATGGGATGCATGAGTGATTCTATTGAGGGATAATGTGATCAATACAAAGTATGAACCTTTGGCTTTCAAACAATACACTTTTGGATTGTTAGATACCTTTGGTTATGTAATGTCATTAACATAAGCACAATAGGTTTCAGACACTGACTGAAATCTGTCAATTATTTGGCTGGATATTTAATATGTTGAAAATGGGTTGATTGATACATTTGCGTATATCTCGGCAATGCAAGCATACAAACAGATAACACTTGGCACATAGTTAGAACACACACTTATCTCTGCTTGACACTCTTTTCTAGATCTGAATCCCTTGATACAAACAAGAAGGGACCATCTAAAATGCGCTTTTATTTAGCAAAATCCGCAATAATATACCTTAGAAAACAACAAAGGATAAAGAACAATGGAGGGATTATAATTTAGTAAATTGTTGTGGGATGTAAAGCAATGATAGTGGGGATTTCAAGAGGAGCTGTTCATAAAATTTCCTCAAACCATTGAAATTATGCGACGATTACTTTAGCAATACATATCTAGTAGCTCTAAAGATAGCAGTAATGAGAGAGGTGGTGGCAGCCATCTTTGATTGATACATCCATGTATAACTTTATATTGACTATTAGTATTACAATATTTAAACACATTGATTTAAGCATTTTTCATTATTTCTGATTAGAATTTGAAGGCACAGCAAGCTTTTATCTGGTAAATTTCATGATTTTAGCCATTTGTGGCCCTGTTCAAAATTATCTGCCGTCTGCGCATGCGCATATTTTCTGCAGGTTCCATGCGAATAAGTTCAGATAATTAGTTAGCTATCATATGGAATCTCCCAAACTGGTTAATTGCTTGGATTTTTCCTAAATTGTTTGATTTTCCGAAATATTAGTGATTCCTGACTGAGCATTTTAAAATGAAAATTGGCTATTTGAAATACTGATATTTGTATACATTTTATTTGATTGCCTCTCCTTACTTTTTCCTCTTATACTACATATATCAAATTACACAGGGATTAAAGTTATTGTCTTTTTTATCATACTTACGCGAATAAAATGGGATTTTACCTGCTTCTGGTGTCATGTTATGCAATCTTCTTACCACATGTTTTATACAAACAATTCAAATTTCCTGCCAAATAACTGACTTAGCAGTGTCCCAAGTGTACTTACTTTGAGACAATGCTATGACGTCATAGTTCACACCTATAAATCCAAAACTGTATTGTTTGAAAGATAAAGGTTCATACTTTATATTGATCACATTATCCCTCAATAGAATCACCCATGCATCCCATACCATGATCACTTTCATTATTTATTGAACGACCCTCGTACAGCGACAAAGCTATACCTTCAGAAGAGCAACATCATTATTGCTGAAGGGTGTGTAATGAAAAAGTTATCTTTAAAAGATAGCAATTTCAGAAGAAGATAGCAACTTTATTAGCTAAAGGGTAGGCAGCGAAAATGTTATCTTCAGAAGATAGCAACTTTACTATCGTTAAAGGGTATTCAGCGAAAAGGTTTCCTTCAGAACATAGCAACTTCACTCGATAAAAAATGCTGGAATGCTATCTTCAGAAGATAGCATCTTCCGTGAAGAGAATGCATTGAAAAGGCTATCTTAGAAGATAGCAGTATCGAAAGAGCTATCTTCAGAAGGCAGCAACTTCACTTTTATTAAAGGGTATGCAGTGAAAAGGGTTCCTTCAGAAAAGCAGCATCATTATTGCTAAAGGATGTGTAGTGAAGATGTTATCTCAAGAAGATAGTAACTTCACTATAAGTTTATGCAGTGAAAAAGCTGTCTTCAGAAGATAGCAACTCAACTATTGCTTAAGGCTTCGTATCGAAAAAGCTATTCTCTTCCTTTTCTCTCTCTCCCTCTTCTTATCCTTCCCCCGTTTTCACTTTATCTTGCGATATTTGTTGGTACTTTAAAACACTCAAATAGGCCGTCTAATATGTTGACACCAGGGTACGGATATGCATGAATAATTGTACACTGAGCCAAAAAAGAAACCATATAAAATTTTAACAGATCACCAAATAAAATTCTGTGCATGAAAATGTACCAAATTTGGATACAATATTTTACTGCAATGTATTGCTTCAAAAGACAGTCAATAAATAACCAATTGTTTGCTTCAATAACACAAGAGAAATGTGCACCGACTCAGACAACGTCTTGCATCACAGGTCACAGCAAACAATTTCAGCAACATAAAGTTTAAAACATTTCGGAGAGTCAAAACAAACTCATATCCAAACAAACAATGAAGTCACGGATAGGTCCACCTCCACCTTGCAGGCAAGCTGGGTATCTCCTTCTCATGCTTCCAATCAAGTTCCTGATGGATAGCCTGGGGAACATTGTTCCATTCTTCCTGTAGTGCTGCAATAAGTGTTTGTCTATTGACAGGTGGATTGTCTCTTCTTGATACACGTCATCTAAGCTCATCACAGGCTACCATCAGGAACTTGATTAGACACTTTCCACACGGCTATCTTAGCTCATCACAGGCTAGGCTACCATCAGGAACTTGATTGGACACTTTGCACACGGCTATTGGGTTTACCATTGCATGCAATGCATGGACAAAACGGGTTTTACTGAAACCTTTCCCAAACTTCAAAGACTTATCCCATGCAATGTCAATTATGTCATAACGGGTACACTGACAGCCAAAAAGGAGTCCAAGTAACTCCTTAGTCGGAGTCAAAGCGACTCCATGACTCCATGTCAAAAACAACTCCACATTTGGAGTCAAATGACTCCCTAAAGGAGTCGAGCAGCAGTGACGTACTCCTTTAGGGAGTCACTGATTTATGACTCTATGTTAGGAGTCACTGTGACTCCTCAGATGACTCCAATGGAGTCACACCTAAGCTGGACTCCCTTTCGAGGGTAATAATGACTCCAACTGGCTAAATATAGTCACCATGACTCCAGGTAGGAATAATACACTGAGAACTGGGGGGGGGGGGGGGGGGGGGGCTGCAGGGGCATCAACTCTTTGGTGTTTATGTTTTTGCACAATGTATTTGCATTTACTTTGTGTACAAAATCTTTTCGCTTTCATAAAACAAGTGAGAACATACATGTATGCATACAATATCAATATACATTCAACGGTGTTAAATTAATGCATCAACTTAATTCAAATAAATGAATAGGTTTAAATAAATAAAAGGTGCAAATTAGTTCATTAGCATAATTGAAATGGTACACACGAGCACCGGTGCTAATTTTTGTACCATTGTATACCATTGCAATTATGCTAATGAGCGATTTGCGCATTTTACTCGGCTAATATAAGACCACGTAAAATATGCAAATTAGCTCCAGAGAGTCAGGATGACTCCTTTGGAGAGACAATGCATGTTTTAAGTGACTCCTAAGGTAGAGTCAAGGGGCCTTTACTCAGAGTGACTTTTTAGGGGAGTCAATGCATGTTTTAGGTGACTCCTAAGGTAGAGTCAATGGGTCTTTACTCTACTTTAAAGGAGTCAGATGACTCCTTTTTGGCTGTCAGTGTAGGTCCTCCTCCAAGTTCCTAATGGTAGCCTGGGGGAATATTGTTCCATTCTTCCTGTAGTGCTGCAATAAGTGTTTGTCTATTGACAGGTGGATTGTCTCTTCTTGATACACGTCATCTAAGCTCATCACAGGCTACCATCAGGAACTTGATTAGACACTTTCCACACGGCTATTGGGTTTACCATTGCATGCAATGCATGGACAAAACAGGTTTTACTGAAACATTTCCCAAATTTCAAAGACTTATCTCATGCAATGTCATGAATCATTGAACCAATACTTTACATGTTTGTACTTTTTTTTATTTTAATGCATTTCTGATTGTGATTCGAAATATGGAGATGAAATTCAATAATGTTTACATTTTGGAAACATTTTGTGAAATTTTGGAATTGTCGTCTGCAGACACTGCCGCGTGGAAAGTGTTAAATTCGCCATGATTGGTAGCGAGCTCCACTAGTCTTACTTTCATATTATTTAAAACCAACATGGTACAAACGCAATACATGTAGAAACTGAATTTGTAAAATAACATACATTTTTTGAGCATGGTTTACAAAAGTCCAGGTTTTAGTGTATCGAAAAAATTAACATTGCTTAAAAAGTTGCCATTTTAAATTAATTAGGATATTACCCCAGATTCACCATTTTATATTATTCATTCGAATACCTGTAAACCCCGCAAATTCACTATATTACTAAGGGTATGCAGCGGAAATGTTGTCTTCAGAAGACAGCAGCTTCACTAAATGGTTTGCATTGAAAGAGCTATCTTCACTAAGGGGAGACGTCAAAACTCGACCGCCCGTTGACCGCCGGTTACGGGCGGTTCCGCCCGGTTCTTTCAGGTCAAATGTTTTACTGGTATATGAATATTCGCGCATGCAACACTGAACAACCGCCGGTTGACTTAATGCTGTAATCTGACCAATTTACACTATCAATCTGTTACTTTGCGGTCATAATAGCTCTCTCTATAATCGTTATATAAAAAAAACACATTCAGAGACTTTCGGTATTGATTTTAAAAAGTTAATTGAGCTATAAACAGATTGAAAAAGCCAACCCCAGCGAAAATCAATAGCTGTATTGTACTGGTTGTCAACTGAGACTTTTAAGTCTTAAAAGAGCCCATTACTTCAAGATGTTATTGCTCACGTGTGTGACGAGGCACTTTCAACCGGTCGTGTTCACCAGAGTGTTACTATTTGACCTCATTATGTGTGTATATTATAACAGACGACACGTTTTGTGAGAACCGAACGGAACCGGCCGTAACCGGCGGTTGCCGGGCGGTCGAGTTTTGACGTGATCCCTAAGGGAACAGTTCCATTTGTACGCGATAAAAATTGCGAGAATGTTCCGGGCCCCGATGAGTTTTTTATCAGGCCCCGATGAGATTTTTATCGCGTACAGTTGCGAGAAGCAAAGGATTATTTATCGAGTAGCGTATTACCGCTTGTTTAAATATAACGAAAGATAAGTGGTCGGTATGTAAATAGAGCTTCGGGCTATTTATTCTAGTTGTAAGGTACAAATTCAGCATTTCATGTTTTTAGAGATAATGTTATTGATTATGGATGTTTAACGTAAATTGTATTATCCTCGTGTATTTGCTAAACAATGTCCCGCTCTATTTGCTATACCCCAGGGTATGGCAGAGGCCTCGTATCGGGCCCCGATGTCTATTAATTTTTATCGGGGCCTGATGACTATTTTATCGCGAATCAACTTGAAAAACATCGGGTCCAAAACATATCAGGCCCCGATACAGTCGCGATAAATTTATCGCGTATAAATGGAACTACTCCCTAAAGTTAACAACTTCACTAAAAGGTATGCAGCGTATAAAAGATATCTTCAGAAGATAGCAATTTCACTTAATGGTTATACAGTTTAAAGCTCTCATCAGAGGATAGCAACTACACTAACGTTATCAGCGTAAACGTTATCTTTAAAAAAGATAACAACTTCACTAAGTTCATTATTTCTACCGGGCGGTTATAACTTTTTTTAGGAAATTAATGGATGGGGTCATACCTTTTTGTACTAATATTTCAAACCATAATTTCTTTTTGATAACAATTTTATTATACAGCCATGTTCTCCTTTAACCCTAACTCTACCCCGCTATTTTCAGACAATTTTCCGCAAGGCGAAAAGTGACCCAAAATATCGCCGCGAGTCCGCGACCCCCAGGGATTTGAGTCGTGTCGGTTGAGATTGGCTCTGTCGGTTCATTTGTCAAGGGAAATCAAGAAATTATGACGGACAAAAATACAAATATGGCTATTTTTGTTTTCCGCTATGCGCGCATTTATTTGCCCACAAAATAGATTTTAGATGTTTTAAAGCACGTTTAAAGCCAACATAGACCTCAATCATGGGAAAATATTGTGTAGGCCTAGAATAGTAAATTTTTCCGCGCTACGATCGCATTTTTTAGTCGGCAAAGTATCGTTTCTAATTTTTGCCCCACCAATAATATGAAAAACCTAGCTACGCCGCTGCATGCCCACGCTGAGAACATGCCAATGCTGACAGCATGCTCACGCTGAACACATACGCTGTCTGAAATTAAACACTTTACTCAAGGCAAATCACAATTTGTTGATGTGTATAATAATATAATTGTTGAATATAGTATTCTCAAAAATTTATAATTGAAGGGGTGGGTTAATAGAGTGCAGGTTAAAGTGCTAAATTATTGCACCCAACCCTAATATTCAATTGTGTATGCTTTGAGCGCGGCCTATGTGTTGGTAAAAATAAATAAATTCTACATTCCAGAGGGGGTTATAACTTTTTAGTATCTAGGGAAGGGGTCATGTTTTTTTGGGTTGTTGCTTTCTTCCAGCTCCCCCCCCCCCCCCCCCCCCCCCCCCTCTGGTAGACATAATGAACGGTCCCTATTGTAAATGGTATGCAGCGTAATCGGATATCTTCAGAAGAAAGCAATTTCACTAAATGGTATAGGCCCTACTATGCAGTTGAAATATTTCCAACAAATCCACGTAAACTTCAATTGAAAGTCGCTAACTAAAGATTGATGAACATTAAAAATTGCCATTATTGTTGTTTCTACTAACAAAAACACAGCAAAAAATGATTAAAACAATATCATCAGGGCATCGCTCTATTTTATATTGAAAAACGCCCTCTATGCAAATATGGCTCGCGTTATGTATCACGCGTATACTGCGGGGGATACTGTCGGACGTAAAATGCTCGTCCCCCTGCTGTACGAGCATTTTTGAATCGGCGTTTTCTTGTACAAAGAGGGCTGATTTTCTTAATCCTTACTAGGTGTAAGTTCATACATGTAATACAATTATAAAAATAAACTAATCCCGGTTTTTATCATAACTGAGAGCGCAGCCTCCAACACGTGTCCATAACACAGTCATCATTTTACGTGTATTTCAATGGGAGTCTTGATTTTGTGGTGTGCGCGCCTTGTTAGGCTACAGGCTGTGAATAGCAAGAACGCGGGGAGGAAAAAGAAATCCAGAGAATAAAAATGTCTTAAAAATATAATAATACAAATCTGACTGTTTTTAGAAAACTTGTATTCATACAATAGACTAACTTAACTTATATTACCACGCAATTTCACCAGAGTGTTCAGCTTGTAAGAGTGCCTGTGTTTAGTGTTCTACTGAGTACCGTCCGTCTACACTCTAGTCTAGCATCGTCTTCGTTGGTGGTAAGATCGGGGGTAAGATTCATTCCTAGCAGGTGGCCGAATTCCCCAGCCCTGGCAAATTTGCCAGTGCACTGGCAAATATGGCCGCTAAGTGGGCATATTTGCCAGTATTTACAGTTAATCCAAAAGTAGCGCTTCCACACAAAAAATGGCATATTCTACCTTTCATATATCAATTGTTTAACTCAATACCTAAATATTTTGTGTCGCTTCAAAAAAATTCTTGGTTGCGTTTTGCCAGAAAAATGATGAAATTTCAGTCATTTTGTGGCAAGTAGACATTTTTCCTGTATTTACAGTTAATCCAAAAGTAGCGTTCTCACACACACAAAATGGCATCTTCTATCCTTCCTATATCGATATCTGAACTCTATACCAAAATATTTAGTGTCGCTTGAAAAAATTGGGTTGCATTTTACCAGAAAAATGATGCAATTTCAGTCATTTTTGGCCAAAATATTTGTAATGTTTGTAATATCATTTTCAAACTTTCATTGAAAGTGCTCTAACATTAACAAAACGGAAATCCTCAATACCTAAACATTTTGTGAAACTTCCAAAAAGTATTTTATGTTTTGTTGGAAAATTAATTAAATGTCAGTCATTTTGAGCCTCCAAAAATCAAGATATTTCATTGAAAGTTTATTTTAAACATTTGATAGAAATGGGACTTGCATACACACATAAAAGCATGTTATTATGCTGTTACAATGTCAGCAACAAATTCAAAACATAAATACTTGGATTCACTTGGATTTTGTAATTTATCAGAGAAAAATATAAAAGCCTCAAAGTGTATTCAAGAATTTTACATGAACATTGTCGTTTAGAATGAGGCTGGGCTGGTTGGCCTACCTTGCCCCTTCCTGCATTGCTCCTCAAATTATGCCTAGGTGCTACACGCTTAGTTTTTGCCATGGTTTGAATACACTATCAGCTGAGTAAATAGTGTGGCTAGTCCTGTTATGACCCAGCTGATCAAGGCCACTCTAGCTATATTTTGCCTCATACAAACATACTAGTACATGTACAGATGACCACGCCTTTGATTCAAGAAAGGTATATAATTATATTCAATGGACATTCATATGAACAATAGCAACTTTGAAATACAGGTGAACTGAACTAGTAAACAAGATACCTGGTAAAAGCTCATGCATTGAATTATAATTTGCATAATAAAAGCAACCATGCCAGGTGTATGGGATTAAGCAAGATTGCCCAATAGTTACACAAATGCCACATGGCCAGTCAGTTGGTAACCTTCCATCACACAGTAGGGCCTACACATCGATGCTCCAATCTCAATCTGCACACACTGATCCAACATCTTCTACCATCACATTATTTTACTACATGTAGATTCAAATATAAAGCATTACATCTCAGTATGGCTTATTTGGCTTCAAACATGATTGGTGTAGGCATGGTCAAGGAATTCCAGCAGAGAAATGGGTGGGGTGCAGATTCTATTCCCCTCTCTCATTTTACTCTACCATCAAAGGGTATGTATACTACATGTAGGTGACATAATGTTGGTTCATAACAAAAAGCTAAGGAAGACATTTTCTTGTAGCTAATAAAGACCAATTTGAACACAAAAAGAGCAATAATCCTAATTACATACATCAGCCACCACCAAACAAACATCCCCTCCACAAGTTATGAAATTAATCATATTAGAAGCTGTTTCCCTGCACCTAATATCCAGAAAATGATATCAATAAAAAGCAAATACAATACCCCCCCCCCCTCCCCTTGAGAAAAACAAAAACAAAGAATAAAATAAGGATTTTTGATTTTTCCCAGCACCCATTATCCAGAAAAAGACCCCCCCCCCGGATAAAGACAATACCCCCTACCCGAAAAAACAAACAGCCCACCCACACCTGAACAAAAAGACAATCCCCACAGCCCACCCCAAGAAAAACGAAAGAAAAACAAAGAAAAAGAAACAACAAAAAGAAACAAACAAGCCAAGAAGCACAAGATTGTCCCCAAATCTACTAGAATACCCACAAGACCCCACCCCCATAACACTTAAAACAATAAAAGAAAAGAAAAACATTGATAAATATAAATAAGTAAATAAATGTTTAAAAAATAAGTCACCAAACAGTAAATACATAAATTAATTAATGAATGAATAAATAAAGTTAATATAGACAAAACTAAAAAAACCACAAACTGAACAAGAAAACAACAATAAAATACCTTAAAAAAAGCCATTAAAACAACATAATCACACCCAAAACAAAAATATATCAACACAAAAACACCCAAAAAAAACTAATCCACACTCATGACAATAAATACATCTAAATCATTCTTCAAAAATCCCAAAAAGAAAGAAAAAGAAAGAAAAAGAGAGAGCGAACAAATAAAAGTTAGCCCATCACTATTTTAGGATATCCACAAACTTTTTTTCTCAAAGCTGATTGGTTGTCCCTAACCCATGCATAAACTGGTTGTCATGAAACCCAGCATATCATTGGCCACATACTCCCCTTGATATACATCAATATTCATACACAATTCAATAGGGATGAGAGTATACACTGCACCTATTTCCATCACAAAAATCATTATGGTACCGTTGTGCCCATCACTACTAAAACTTGTATACAATAGACAAAACTTTGCTTGATGCTGAGTGGATGTCTCGGACACACCCCTCACACACCTCTTGTATTTAATTGGCTACAAGTACCTATGACATCATTTTGGCTAGTGAGCTCCCCCAGATATAGTGCTGGTAGATATCAAGCCTCCCAACACCAAAATCACCAACTGCTCTTCATCTCTTCAACAAACATCATAATTTGCTTAAGTCAAACATGAAATCAAACTTAAACCTTTCCCCAACAGATTTTTATTCCATTATTGGAACAATTGTTTTGAGTTTCAAACATGAAAAATAGTGAATTTATTACGCATTTTGTCTTGGTGGCCATGTTTGCCCACTTTACCAGTGGCCGAATTTGGCCACCTGATAGGATTGGATTTAATTTAATTTTAAGCTTATTAAAATACACTGAAATAAAGACATTTGTATTATTTGTAGAATGTATTGTGGGCCTATATTTAATAATACTAGTACCACTACTAGTAAAGTCTATAATAAAAGTCAAACAAACTTAAATCCATGTATAACCTGAGACCATGATAATAACTAAAGTTAGTTATTATGGTCTCAGCTACTAGTAGCCTCAGTAGGGGAGAACGGGGTAAGATGAGCCATTTTTTCACATTTTGCCCTGTTGTGCAGATATTAACTCTTTACCTGTCATAGATGCATTAATGCGTCAAAACGACCTTTTTACATTTGACCCTATAGGCCTAACTCGTTATTAACCAAACATCGGAAGTATGTCAAACTATACCTTTTTGGAATCCTTGTGCTCAGCTGAACAATTTGGTATGCCTTTTAGTGTAATTGAAGGCATTTGAATTTTTGTGCCCCTGTATGGTGGCCATTTTGGATTTTGGGCTTACGGTATATTTGTCGTGCTGATTGTACACGATTCTGGTTGTTGCGCCATAACCGAATAATAACCCACTACAGCAAATTTGGTATCAAAATGTTCAGAATTTTAATGCCCATCTCTTGAAAGCATTTTGAAGGGCTCAAGTAGTATAGTTTTCATACAGGACTACTAAATATTTGTAAAAAAAGATGTTACAAAAATTGCATGCTGGGTAACGGTTACCATGGCAACCGCCACGATCGTCCGGTATCGTTGAAATTTTCACAGAAGTGTCCTGCCATTCATAAGCTTTCAGAATATGGTTTTACTACCTTACAGAGTCTCAGCATATTCAAATTATAAGTTGATATTTACATGCATGTGCAAATTCACAATTTCTTCAAAAATTAATTTGTCAGGGAAAGAGTTAAAAGACAGACCTTCAAACTTAATGTTGCAAGTAAAACTTTAGAGTGTTAACTTACTTAGTATAACATAATAATTGAACCAATTGCTATTGTTTATTCATGGGAGATGCTTGAAAAAATTTGGCAAAGTGGCTCAACTTGCCCCGGACTATGGGTAAGTTGAGCCACCAGTGTGGGTAAGTTGAGCCACCACAATAATCAATACAATGGGACATTTGAAATCAGAAAATAAGTTTCAGAAATTTTGGTTTTTATTCATGGTAAAAGTGAATACTCATAATTGTTACTACTTTGGTCCAAACTGGAATTTTAAAACACTTCCCCACAATTTTCTTACTAAATTTTAACAAATTTTATTTTATCATGGCTATTTCCTATGCTCAACTTACCCCGTGAAAAATGGCTCATCTTACCCCGCGACGGTCAAATGAAAAATACCCCCCTTCCCTACTGAAGCTTAATGACATTTTCAACATGTTACTAAATTTAAGTGCACATGTCACCCTTTTAGCACACAAAGTTGCACCAATACAATCTATGCACTTCTAAGAAAGAAACCATGTAAACCATTTTTTCCAAAAATTTACTCAGATGTGTCCAAAATCAACTTTCTAGCTCAATTTTCTTACCAAGTGTGACGAAGTCCTTACATGTATATATAAGGCGTTGTAAAACTATGATTAATAGACAACAGGACTCCGGACTTGACCGTAGATAACTTTTATTAGTATATGCTCGATAGTGCACCGAGGCACTAAAGGTGTTCCTCTGCTGAGTTCTAAACAGTAAGTGAAGTCCTAATATTTAATTTATGCAAGTGACATGATTGTCGGTTTGATGGGCACCTGTCAGGCTGTCAGATTATTACTTTTGCAGGTGCGTATAGATGAGTAAAGGTTATCTGGTAAGAGCTTAAGTGCCACCACCTATTGTTAAGTAATATAAAACCCATCACCAATAATATCCACAAAGAAGACTAATCACCCTCTTAACAATAATCCCAACCTCCATCAACATGACAATAAAACCCCTAATTATTAACTCTAAAGAATACCACCCAATTTCAACGTCTGGAAACCAGGTGTAACTAATTAACATTAACCCTATGGTCCATCCATCACACCAAGTGTGCACACGATGCAAGGTTGTCACCAGAGAGGTTTGAGTGATGTCATCTAACAATAGAGGGCAGTGTAAAATTAGGAATGTCAATAGTTTCCATAATACAGGGGGTGGCTCAACTTACCCTGTTCTCTCCTACTACTACTAGTACTACATGATGTATTCACTACGCTACAACATTGTCATTGAATTTGGTGTACCGGTAGATTCAATCAGGATTGTTCAATTATAATTATAATTTTTTTCTTTCTTTTTCATGTTGACAAATCGAAGTCTAAGTTGGTTGATGCAGGCGCGTCGCAACCGGGGCAACAGGATGACCACCCCACTTTTTTGCAAAGAAAGAAAAAAAAGAAGGGGAAAAAAGAGAAGAAGTGATTACTTTTCAATAAAATATTGGTCAAAAAGTACACACCAAATCGCACCAATACCAGTTCTGAGGGGGGCACTGCACGACCGTGCAATTTTTTTGACTGCAATTGTTTTGACCCCCTAACCTCCCTCCCCCACTTACGTGAAATTCACGAGGTGACATGCAAAAAAAATGATGCTACCTTTTACTATTTTTTTGTTGTTACGTCGGGGAATTGACAATGGCCGCCTGACTTTTTGGTACCTTGCTACGCCCCTGGGTTGATGTATTAATAAATACTCACTTAGTGACAGTTTCATGCTACTTCATCAGACTATTTGACGTCAGCTCTCATCACTGGCTTTTTTTTAGTGATGACCACCCGATGTACCGGTGAATATACATTGCTGCTTGTGAAAAAAGCGTGTTGGAAGCTACCAAAAAGTGAAGCAGCACATGAACACAAAGCTGAGCTGATCAGTGCCAAGAGTTACCGTATAAAACGCATGAAACAAATTTGCAATAACTGAGCAAGTTGCACTCGTATCAGCCAACCATGTCATATCATCGCATGGGAGGAGGCCAAAGTCATACACTGTAGACATGGAGGGAAGCGCACAGGACAACTAGATCCATCTGGATATGAAGAAAGTGACAATCATCCACTCTCAACAAAAACAAAGACAAGGGGGCTTAGGGGGGAGGGGGGGGGGTGGATGTAGGACAAATTTTAGTCCAAAACGGCCCGAAAAGAATGCTAGTTTTACACAATGGGAAAGAGGGAGTTTTCGGAAAACTTTGTAACCATCTGTGAGAGGCCCAGAACCAAGCGGCCCATGTGGCGATCGCCACAACGTCACAGTGGCCAGTCCGCCCCTGGGTCTCATTCAAAATGTGCCAAATAAACCAGTATTTCATGCTCAAAGAACAACTCTTCAAGGTTCAAGTGTTACATTGACAGCGACAGTGTTTAAACCCTTTAATTAAATAACTGGCGTTGCTCAAGTACCCCGGTTATGTCTCGGAGTTCATGGGGAAGTGTCAATCTAGCTCAATCTGAATGTGCCAAAATCATCACTATTTTGTCCACATAAGTAAATTAAAAGAGTATCTCTCTACAACACAGCAAAAATGTTATTTAACAGTTTTATGCGCTATATGCGCTACTATGTGTAAAGTTATGTACGCTGGATCTGTGACACGGTTGTGAAAATGGCGATAATTTTGGACGACTCCTATGGCATGGCATGATCCTCTATCCACATTTTTTTAATCCTATAGTATAGAGTAGATAGATGACATGACATGACATGACCCGGGACATGACCATATGGCCATGTGTTTTGAGTTGGTAGATTTTTCGGTGCTACAAGCCTACAATTTGTCACAAATTTTACACTTCGAAACGCATCAATTTCACTCTGAAATAAATACTTCCTCCCATGTACTATCTACTACAGAAAAAGTTTACATTTTTTGAAGGGAAATTTCACAAGTATTCCAAAAATGGGGTTGTGTTTTATAGGTAGGGTGAGGGGCAAGAGGGTTATTGAAAGTCAAACATCAACTATTTTGGGGAAAAAATTGTCTGACTTTAGGCAATCATGTATTTGTACCATCACACTCTATGTCAAAATTAACATCATATTTGAGTTGCTCAGCTCAAGAGCTTTTAAAAAAGGTATACTTTTACTGTGATACCTGTGATAGTTTTTCTAATGTGTGAGGATCTTCGTGACGTGGGGAAGCCGGTTCACTTGTGCGCGATTTTGAATGTAATTATCAAACTTTCTTACTGAAGGGTACTGCATACCAAGGCAAATTACCTATCAAATTAAAGCTTTTGTTGAGTACTTTAAAATGGTACCCTAAGTCCTGTGATAGCATGCAGGGTAGCACTGGCTCAAAAATGTGAGGAGTCCCAGTCCCATTACATTTTTCAGGACCCTTTAAGGACTGCAAAAAACATTTTTTTATAAATAAAAGTTTTAGTTGGGATTCAACTTCTTTCATATTTGTGGCCAGTTTACCCTATCTGCACCATGCATTACTATCTCCAAGCGTGCATGGAAGGCACGATTAGAGACGAAATGCGCAAACAATGACGATTGAATTTAATATATTTGTTCATAATATACATGTATAGTGCCATTTTCCACGTGTGCCTGACATAATTTCAGATCAATTTTGTATGATTGATGTATCTATCTCATGGTAAAACTTTGTAATTTGTGTATATAATTGTGTATTAATCTTGTGATTTTCTGTATATGAACGCACCGTCGGGTAGACGGGTGCCGCTGTTTTAAAAGCGTATGTTCAAATAAATAAATAAATATGGTAGAAGTCAGACGACCTCCAGCTGTTAATTACTTTTAACACATGTTTGGCACTATTTGTTTTGGTGATAAACCCTGCTGGTGCTGTCAGGGGCGGACTGGCCACTGTGGCGTTGTGGCGATCGCCACATGGGCCGCTTAGTTCTGGGCCTCTCAGGGCCGGTTACTCACTTGTGTAAAGCATTTTTTCGGGCCGTTTTGGACTCAAATTTCTCCTACCACGAGGTGACTGACTAGGAAAAATTTGGGGCAACCTTTTACGAAAATTTGAAAAACACTGACATGGTCAAAAAGGGGTCAAGCCGTTTGGTGACCCCACTTTTCTGACCCCACCTGAACCCACTTTTTTATTTGAGTTATGGTATGGGGCAACAAGTACAACTAATATACCTGAATATTTCGGCGAAATAACAAGTAAAACCCTATTTTTAATGCATTTTATGCCCAGCCTCGTTCGTGCATTGTGTGAAATAATGTCAGTGTAGCTCAGGACTCGCTACAGTACGTAATCACGCAAGGGCCTCCCTCCCATACGCAACACACTCGCAGTCGCACGTAATCGGACACGAGCAAACGATACCATATGAACCACGTGCAATTTAACGCATTACTTTGTGGGTGATTTTGCAGAGGGTGATTTATATAGGATACACTCATTAAATGGATAAATAAAGGAATGAATGTACAAATAACTAAATTATTCAGTAAATGCATAGTTAAATACACTTATAAATGAATAAACAAATAAATAAAATAAATAACTTTATTAACAAGAATGAGACATTTCATTAAATGAATTGAATTGTTAATTAAACCAAACAAATGATAGCTGGGGCTGTGCAGGGGTGTGTGCTCAGCTATTAAAGGCTAAACCAACCCCTGGTGAGATTTTAATACAAAGTGTTTATACATGCACACTGTAGCCCCCACCCCCGTGTGAAAGAGAGTGAAGATCAGAATCCTTGACCATATTGGTAAGTAGAAACAGGTGGCTTCTTTAACTTCGGTATAGACTATAGAGATAATATTTGGTGGTTAAGTCAAGGCTGTTTTCTATACAACGATCGAATTAGATACTACATTGTATACGCACGTGGCTCGATATCATGTTTTTAATTTATTAAGAAAAACTGTTTTTCTCCTACAAAAATGATACAGATTTAAACCATAATTCAAAGTATGTTCTTTATTATTATTTTCTACATATTCAACAAATAAAAAAGTGGGTTCAGGTGGGTTCAGAAAACTGGGGTCACCAAATGGCCTGACCCGTAAAAGGGCCGCTTTAATAATTTTGCCATGGCCGCATAAGGATTATGGGGTACATCAAGAAATCTTCTTTAGGTAGTACCCTTCACAGTAAGAAATTTTGATAAGAACGTTCAAAATCTCGCACAAGCGAACAGGCTCCCCGATATTTAGCTGCCCAACTCAAAACACATGTCCATATTGCAATTTAACAACATGCACGTGTATTACATCATTTACTTTTTAAATGTTAAATACATTCTTGTTTTCTGTATTCCCTCCCAGCAACAAGTGTAGTCGCCATGATATATAATACAGGAAACCAATTGAAGCCGTTTGCTTGCAAATATCATGCTCACAGACTATTCAGTAACTTTGACAGGTATAAGATACATCAACGACGTCATGAAAAGCAACCACGTAGGAATTGGTTCGAAGGTGTGTCATGGCGAGATGTTGACATTTTGGCTCAGTCAGTTGAAAAAAGTCGTACCGAAGAGAAACCATACAACCGTTTCGGTCATTTAAGTCATGAGTCCAGCAATGAAAGGTTTCATACAGTAGAGAAACCATACCAGTGTTCATACTGTGAAAGGACGTTCTCTGGTTCGGGTGATAAGACTAAACATGAAATGAGTCATAACAAAGAGAAACCATACCAAAGTGCACGCTGTGATAAATGTTTCTCTGATTCAAGTCAGAGGACCAGACATGAAAGGATTCATACCAAAGAGAAACCATACCAATGTTCACACTGTGATAAGAGGTTTTCCCAATTTAGTCATAAGACCAGCCATGAAAGGATTCATACCAAAAAAGAGAAACCATACCAATGTTCACACTGTGATAAATGTTTCTCTGATTCAAGTCGGAGGACCAGCCATGAAAGGATTCATACCAAAGAGAAACCATACCAATGTTCACACTGTGATAAATGTTTCTCTGAATCAAGTAATAGGATCAGACATGAAAGGATTCATACCAAAGAGAAACAATTCCAATGTTCACACTGTGATAAGAGGTTTTCCCAATTTAGTCATAAGACCAGCCATGAAAGGATTCATACCAAAGAGAAACCATTCCAATGTTCACACTGTGATAAAAGGTTCTCTAATTCAAGTCAGAGGACCATACATGAAAGGATTCATACCAAAGAGAAACCCTTCCAATGTTCACACTGTGATAAATGTTTCTCTCATTCAAGTAATAGGACCAGCCATGAAAGGATTCATACCAAAGAGAAACCATACCAATGTTCACATTGTGATAAAAGGTTTTCCCAATTAAGTCATAAGACTAGACATGAAAGGATTCATATCAAAGAGAAACCATTCCAATGTTCACACTGTGATAAATGTTTCTCTGATTCAAGTTATAGAACCAGACATGAAAGGATTCATACCAAAGAGAAACCATACCAATGTTCACGCTGTGATAAATGTTTCACTGATTCAAGTCAGAGGACCAGACATGAAAGGATTCATACCAAAGAGAAATCATTCCAATGTTCACACTGTGATAAAAGGTTCTCTCGTTCAAGTCAGAGGACCATACATGAAAGGATTCATACCAAAGAGAAACCCTTCCAATGTTCACACTGTGATAAATGTTTCTCTGATTCAAGTTATAGAACGATACATGAAAGGATTCATACCAAAGAGAAACCATACCAATGTTCACACTGTGATAAATATTTCTCTTATTCAAGTTAAAGAACCAGACATGAAAGGATTCATACCAAAGAGAAACCATACCAATGTTCACACTGTGATAAATGTTTCTCTGATTCAAGTAATAGGACCAGCCATGAAAGGATTCATACCAAAGAGAAGAAACCATACCAATGTTCATACGTGATAAAAGGTTTCCCAATTAAGTAATAAAACAACCCATGGATGGATTCATGAAGAGAAATCATTTCCGTGTGCACACTGTGATAAGAGATTTTCCCATTTAAGTTATAAGACTATCCATGTAAGGATTCATAGTAAAGTGAAACCATGTACAGGGTGTCTCAAAAAAAACCGTGCACGTGTTTTCCCAACTTATTGACCATGAACTTCTAAAATTTGGTGTAACAATTGTATACATACTGATAGACCAAACACTTAGCTTTCATATGCTGTTTATTTCATCTAATTTGGTTTTGAAAATCCTAAGATATGATCAATTAACTAAAGCTACCTAAAATCGAAGTTGTGCCACTTTTACGGAAAGAATGCTTAAGATAAGCATTAAAACCCTCGTCCTCTTAAGGGCGGGTGATCGCCGATTGCGCTAGAACGCAAAAAACAGTGACCTAGGGCGTCTAGGTGATCGCTTTTACATTCCCTGCGCTCACTTTGACGAAAACAAATTGAGGCTGCCACCTTACCCGGGGGTAGGGTAAGCCGTCAAAGTCCGATAGTAGGGGGTGGTTGCCACCTTACAATTTTTTTTTAAATCGCCATTTTGAAAAATATTTTTATTGAATGGTCCTGAAATATTTTAGCATGGGCCTATGTTAGAAACACCATTTCCATCACTTATAAGCAAAAAACCGGGTGAAATTACGATATTTAGAACTTTTTTGGCGAAGATTTCTATGATATTTCACTGTCCATCGAATACGGCGGGATTTTGAGGTCGGCCATGTTTGGTGACGTCATTGTGACGTCATTCGTGGGATGTTTGTACTTGTTTTAGTATGTATGGATAGAGGGAACCTCTAGCTATAACATGGTACCCAAATAAGCATACACTGCATTTCGGATTGGATTTTGTTAGAGGGTGGTAACCCCGATGGTAACAACCCCCATCTCCGGAGTAACCTTTCTATTCATTGCAAACTGTAAAGTGGCACAACGTCGACTTTAGGTAGCTTTAGTTAATTGGTCATATCTCAAGATTGACAAAACCAAATCAGATGAAATGAACGGAATATGAAAGCTAACCGTTATGGCTATCAATATGTATACAATTGTTACACCAAATTCTATAAGTTCACGGTCAATAAGCTAGGTAAACACGTGCACGGTTTTTTTTGAGACACCCTGTATACCAATGTTCACACTGTGATAACAGTTTCTCTTGTTTAAGTCGGAGGACCTGTCATGAAAGGATTCATAACCAGAGAGAAACCGTAATCAGTGTGATTAGAATCTGATTTGTTTATGATGGCTTATACGAATCTCTAACCACTATCATTTTCTCCCGTTGTAGGAACTGAACCATGTCGCTGTAAAATTAACACATTTTCATCAACAGACGAACTTTGATTTGTGTTTAATTAATATTTAAACACTCAAAAATGTATATTTTTACTAAAAAATGCTCACTCTCATAGTAAAACCATTCAAAAGGTGAAAAAACACTCAGATTAGTAAAAAAGAGCCCAAGTAACGGCAAATGTCATACGACAATGAAAAATATATGTTAGATCAATCAAGGGAACACCATTGTAGTTCATGATACATGTACATGGAAATCACCTACTTTGACCATTTACCTTATCATTATCATTGAACACAACCCTAGTCACTTTGACTTTGAACCGCACCAATAAAGCACCCAATATGCGCACAATACACAAAATGGAATGCGCCTTGTCTTCGTGAACCGTTTTTCCTGACTTAAGGCCAAATTTTGTCTCATCAAGGTTCATTTTATTATAGATTGACAACTTAATAATCTTTCACTGCCCCCCCCCCCCCCCCCCCCCCGAAAACAAAACAAAAACAAACAAACAAACATTAAGACCCTGCATCCTTCATAAAAAGAAGAAATTTCAGGTTCAATACAGGGAAAAAATGATAACAAATTGACATAAGATTACCCAAATTGGCCAAAAAAGAGCCCAATTTAAATGAAAACGGGCCCTTTTTAATGCCAAATTGTGTACGACGACCAAAACATCTGTAATTTTGTAAAGATTCAATTATGGAAATACCATGTAGTTCATGAAACATGAAAATCACATACTTCAGTGACCATCATATCTTCATAATTATCATTGAACACACACTGCAATTTTTTTTGGACAAACTAAAAGTAAACTCAAAAGTGAACGCAATACTAAACACTTATGTGAGCCCAACAACTAAGCTGTTTTCTACCCACCCTCTAATAAATAACTGTCCATTTATATCACAGATGGTGGAAACATAGTGATTATATTCACTCACTTGGAGCGTACTTTGAGGTCAATTGGGTGCAAAATGTAAGAAATGTTTAGCTTTGTGTTTACTTTTACGTTTACTTTTGTGTTTAGAATTGCGTTTACTTTTGAGTTTACTTTTAGTTTGTCCAAAAGTAAACGCTTATAATTTGCAGTGACAACCCTCACTTTGATTTTGAACCACACCAATGCACTGGTTAGGTCACTCTGACTCCCCATGTATATGCTACTGAAAAGAAGCCCTTTCTTACCTCTTTTGGCTTAATCTTCCTTCACGCTCCTATTTAAGCTCTTTGTTGTCTCCATTTTAAACATAAATATAGACTCATCGTGATGAAAGATTGCCAAATTATGAAAGGAGATATTTAATTTAAATTAGTAGATGTAGGCCATATTATAGTCATGATAGTATGACCTACCTCTATCATGAATTAATGTCAGAGTTCTAAAGCTATCAGGAACTCCAACCAGTATACAGGGTGACCGTCAGAAAGAATGGGCACTTTTTTGACGAAAGCGCCAATGACATCATTTTTTAGGCCTGCATATTCAAAACCAATGCAAAGACCACACATTTGGCTTTCATTCCAATTTTTTTTGTTTTGAATCTGAACATTGCGTCTGATAAATTTTAGTAGAACCCGGTATTTTAAAGCCAATCCACGGAAATGCAATACACAATGTAATTTACTATTGTTGGCTGCCTGATTCAGAGATGCTGATCAATGTAACTAGTGAAAAACCTGATATAAAAGGCACGTCAGTGTTGGAAATAAATATATAGAACTGAAACTATGAGTAATAGAGGACCTGAAATCAAGAAATAAAAGTAAAAGGAGGCGTATCTACGGATTCAGAATGCGAACGTCTGACATTAGAATACATTAAGGAATGGCTTAATAATTCAACCATTCCATGGATTGGCTTCAAAATATGGGGCTTTTTACTAAAATTTGCGTATCAACGAAATGGTCGATTCTTAAAATCGCACAATTTTGTTGGCCATTTTACACTAAAACTGTCAACTTTGGTCTATTTTTAACTAATTTGGTAAGCAAATTGCTAAATGTTGTCTAATTATACCTAATATGGTGATAAAATAATATTTTTGAACTTATTTGGGGGGGGGGGGGGGGGTGGGGGCAGGAAATATATATATATATTTTTTTTTTTGGGGGTTCCCCCCCCCCCCCCCCCCCATGCCCCCCGTGGCGCCGACACTGTGCATGAAAGCCAAATTGTAGGTCTTTATAAATAGCGCTACTATTGGTTTTGAATATGCATGCCTACATTTTGTGTGACGCTTTTGTGAAAAAAGTGCCCATTGTTTCTGACTATGCTAGACCAGACAAAAATCAACCCATGCATAGGCCTAGTAACTTTAAGCTAATTTACGGTCCGGTCCATGCAGAGTGCAGACACACTCCCAAGTCATGGACCAAACTCAAGTAGGATTGAGCCTGGTTGCTAAAATTCGCCAATGGAATTAAATTAAATTCATAATCGTTTAATTTAGCTTCAACGAAAAAAATAAAAGCCCTGTCGCCCGCCGTTGATTTGAGCTGCTGATTCACACAGATGCAATGGTGCAGGGAAGACAATACGCGGTGCAGGGAGGCCACAGTTTGTTTTCATGCTATTTAAAATAAAAAAATCATACCACAGGAGTATCGGCCATTGACTGGCCCCAAATCCTAAATCTGACGCGAATTGTTATTGTGAAATTACATACTCATTATAAATGCAACACCATCTTTGCCCAAGAAGCTGCACAGTCATTCAGCAATGCAACAGATGCGCGCCATCTAAAAGATACACATCAGGCGCCTGTATGTGCGTGCGTTAAAACGTTGCATATAATACTGGTTAGGCTATATTAAAAAACATGTTTGTCTCAAAGCTCTTCAGTTTTTCAAAACCTAATGCGGAATGCGGTTTTATTATTTATTTAAAAAAAAGAATTAAAAAAAAGAATATTGAAATCCTTGTAAAAGTGACCTTTTGTATTTAAAATGAAAATCAATGAAAATCTTTTTGCGAAAAAAGATAAAAAGAACGCTTCTAACGCGCATCAATTAACTATTGGCGCGGGAGCTTTGAGACAAAAGATTTTTTAAATATTTATAACCTTAACGGCCAATTACCGTATAGTCGGTGTCAGTAAGTTTTATGGACATAATTCAAGCTATTTTATGTGAGCGTGTTTTGTTGTTGTTCGCAGAACTGTTTGCAGATGCATGGAATGCACGAACAACTATGCATGCATGCGTGTGACGATTTTTCAGGATTGACCAATCAGGGCATGCATGCATTTATTTTCAAAGCGTCCGGTAGTTTCAAAGCGTCCATAGTACTTTGGCATAGAATATAGTGTTAGGAAAGATTATATTTTAATCCATAACGGATTAAAGCTAGTTTTTCTTATAAATATATGCTTCATTCCGTAAAAATGTCCTCGTTGACGTTGTATATGTTTGCATTGTGTTCTTGATGCCCCCGTGTATGTTCTTTTACGAAATGAATTTATTTTTGTTCACATGGCTTTACTTGGGCCTAAAGCATAAAATGAAAAAAGTGTCACATAAAGTGAACCGAATTGCCACGCCTCAGCAGACCTTTTTGTCCAATGATCATTTATGTTTACGGAATGAATCTATTTCTCTCTATATTTTCTCTCTTACCGGTATATTGGATCATCATAGTCTTGATGTTTTTATAAGGTATTATGGTCATCACAGAATCAATCCATTTTCTCTCCTATATTTGGACTTAGAACAGAAAATAATAAAAAGTGTCACAAAAAGTGAACCAGAATGCCACACCAACGTCTACAAAATTCCTGATACATAGGCCTACTTCACTTTTTCTATATCATGCTTTATTCAGTAAAAGGACTTGTCCGTTTGTTTGCATACGATGTCTAATGATCGGAATAGAGCTAGTTTAGAGCTATAAATGCATTCCATAAAATGTCCTTTTGTATTTGTGTGGATCATGCTCTCAATGATGCCATTTATAAGATATTATGATCATTATAGAATTATTCTATTTTCTCTCAGGACTATATTTAAGCTTAGAGCATGAACATTTAGAGCCATATTCTGGTACGTATTTAAACATGGTTTCAAGCTAAACACATGTTTAACTGCCACTCCCAGTATGGGGCCCTGGTACTGTCACTCCTAAAAGTTATTGGTACCCAAACCCATGCTTGTGTTAACAAATTGAAAACCGGAGGGGGTTGGGTTGGGACAGTCAATAATTTTACAAACATGATTGACCAAATATTTCTCAGTTTGAAGACAGTGTTGATTCACCTCAGTATTGTAGATCTGCAACATACAGAAGCCTCGTCCACTCATGCTACGTTTTCTCGTAATGATACGACATCATGAAAATGATTTGTGTCATGTCTTTAGGCAATATTCATGCATTACAAAAGATTTTCCAGCACACATTGACCCCTTATGCAATCAATTTTAGACTCCTTAATGTGTTACTCCCCATCAAAAAACAACCTCTTATACATTATGTTGGTCATGCATGCTAAAAGTGTGACTGATAGTTAACTAGCTTAGATCAAATTGTTGTTTACGGTAACTTATTTTGCCTTGGGGTGCCATCCACTTCAAATTTTGACGGAACAACATTTGTATTCTCACCTATTTACAGGAACCAGTAGTAATTTGAAGATGAAGAAAATGGCACCATTATCCTCCACATCACATCAAGAGTCTAAGGAACTGACGGATACGTCATATACTACTCGCCTGTCATCTGAACTGAACGACCTCAGACTGGAAGGACGATTCTGTGATGTTACCATCGTAGCTGGTGATGACAGACTCCAGGCTCACAAACTTGTCCTGAGCGGTGCCACAAGTTACTTCCGCAGCATGTTTTCGTCCAGTTGGCAAGAAAACAAGAGCAATGAAGTTGAAGTTCCCGGAAGTGGGGAATCGTTCAAATCCATTTTGGACTTTGCCTACACGGGAACATTTAAAGTGTCTGTGCATACAGGTATAGGCGTTTTAGAGCTGGCAGCCTGTGGAGGCTATCTCATTGATGTTGTGGATTATTTCTCTCTCGACGACTGTTTGAAGATATGGTCCCATGCGAGTTGCCACAGTCTTCTCATTGACCTTGCACAGTGTTATCGTAAACATCTTATGAATAGATTTGTTGAGTGCATACAGTCGCAGTTGTGTCTTGAAAGTTCTCCTGTAGACTTCCTTCTGGAAGGACTGTGTGATGAAGAAATAGAGGATTCCTGCACTGAAGAACAGGTAGGGGTATGTGTGTTTAATATACATGATATATGTTTTGCTTTCAATCCATTATCAAATTCTGTGACAAAGCCTGCTGATTTCATAAGGTACCGGAACTACCATGTTCATACTATATTGATGGGGGAAGGTGCATTGATTTTATTGTTAATTATGCATGTACGACGTGCATACTTATGGTATACAGTCACCAAAAAAAGTAACTATACAGGTAATACAAATATATATCCTACCTACAAATATTAAAGTTGTCGAGAAATTTATCTTCTTTAATATGAGATATTGCATGCTAGGATCGGTTGAATATTGAAGAAGTGACAATCCAAAATGTAAGGTAAAGTCACAATCTTATTTTCACATTTTACATTTCAATACGGGGGATGATATGACAGGTAGCGTGTGTGTGGCGTATTGATCCATCGGAACAATACGGCCGACTGACCAACCTGTGCATGCATCCCCCAGTTGCACTACCGGTAATCGATAAGGTACCTGTAGATTGGTCCGCGTGTAGAAAATAAAATGTGAGAATGAAAATCAGACCCCACCATTCATTTTGGAGTGTCACTTCTTCCATAATCATCTGATCCTAGCATGCAATATTTCATATTAAAGAAGATGAATTTCTCAACAACTTTATAATTTAATATTTTTAGGTAGGATATATATTTTTAGAATTAGAAGCCCATTTATTACCTGTAATAGTTACTGTTTTGATGACTGTACAGTACTGGTGGCTTCTTTCTATTCCACTTTCCACTTCTAAGGTTCACCAATTACCATCCATGATCGAGGGGTCACAATTGGAAATGGATAATTTTCTGATTTCGATTTGAAATCTACATTCCCTGTGTGGAATATTGTTTGGGACATCTTGTATTAAGTGGTGTGGGGCAAAAAGGTGAGGACTTCATCAGGAGGTAGGACAACTGATCCCTACTGATGCTTGCACAAAAAATGATGTAATATGGAAGTGTCTTGAACAAATTCATCAGGTTTGCAGGAGCAAATAATTGATTTTTTCCCCTCAAAACCAATAAATGTTACTTAGGTCTACAAACTTGGTCATGCTGATGACCATACACAAAACTGTCAAACGTGAGATTTATTGGTTTTGAAAAAAAAGAGAAAATCTCAATTATTAATATGGAATGGTTATTTTGCATCATTTCTTAGTCTCTATTATCAATTACATGTACATTGTACCATGCATGCATTATGATTTATTATGTAGATATTACAACTGACCATCAGCTGGCTGAGATACAAATGGGTTCATCGGAAATCCGACACAATCAATGTCCTGAGGAAGATGCGCCTTGGTATGATACCAGGAGACCGACTCAAGGAGATTCTTGGTGATGAGATACTAGCTATACCAGAATGTAAGGCACTTGTGGATGAAGTTGTCAAGTTGCAAGCCACTACAGAGCAGGCTGAAGTGCCTTTGATGATCAGTAATCCGGATTTGTTCGCTACAAGGAACACAATTACGGTATGTTGAATGTGGCCAACTAGGGTCTTCAATTTGGGGTAGGGGGCAGGCCTGTGGGGCATTTACCAAATCTTTGTTAATATACCGGTACTTGATTTGGCATTTCTAGGGGGAGGAGGCGTCAGCGGGGGAGCCTTCTGGCACTGGGGAGGGGCCACTGGGTTTACATTTAGAGGCGTAACTAATATCATGAGGCTAATATCTAATATCATGAGTTTGCTCAACATTCACTGGAAGCAACATACAACTAACACAGAGCTGTATGGAGACCTCCCCAAAATCACCCAAAAGATCAGGGAGAGAAGGACAAGATTCTCCGGCCACTGCTCTAGGAGTCAAGAATGTGTGTCAAAGCTGGTTCACTGGATACCAAAGCATGGGAGAAGAAAACCTGGAAGACCTGCCCTAACTTTCAGGACCAAGCATGTGTCCGTACGGACCGACCGTGTAAACAAACAAACAAAGAAACAAACTTACATCGATGTGCTAAAAACAGGACACTGGTTTGGATGTCGGAGACTTAAAGACAGCAATGCAGGACAGGAAAGTGTGGAGAGCCATTGTAGATCGAGAACACAACTCGAATTAAGCAAATAAGCAAGTTTGCTGCATACTGTATTCCTTTTTGATGCAGAGCACCAAAGATCGGAAGGGGGGTGGGGGCGGTAAATTAGGGTTGGGCAGGTTACGCCAGTACAATTTGTATTTGCCAATGGATTGTTGCTCATGTAGTGTACCTTTTATAGCATATATGAACTTGATAAAGAACATTTAGTATCCAATTAAAGCCAGTTCATATCAGTGAGGTTTAAAGCATATCCATACGCAATTCATGCATGCACAACCTTTAAAAGTTTACTCAAATACACATTTATTACTAATATCACTGACACTGTCAACAAATAAATCTGATGGTAAAAACTCTCTTTGACTCGATCCTACATGTCTGCACAATTTTACACACAGCCCCTTCGAGGATGCTCAAATGTGAAGACTGGAAAAAATACAGTTCCAAAAGTGTGCGCTGATAAATTGCTGATACATCAGCTAATTCATGCACCATCATTCCACAGTGCGTCAGTTAGGGCGCACGATTTGCCTCGCGTAGCATGGCGTGACTATCGTTCTATGCATACGCATTTGAATTGGACCAATCGGATGGTATCGGAAAAACTTTGTTTCATTCATCAGTTAAATATACATGTAACCATTTGTTGGTAGGATGAAAGAGAGGTCAATATTATACATCATGGACCGATCAGTTATCACACAATCAGTGGTCAGCGCAACTAGACTTTTAGAAAAGGGGAGGGGTGCGCGCACAAGCAGGGCAAAGGTAGTGTCTGAATGGGCTCAATCTGACCTCATAGACAACTGTATAAACTGTCATTTGGGGGCATGGATGAGGGGGCAATGCTTCTGACAGGGGGTAATGCCCCTCTAGCTATGTCACTATACACAGCACAACACATTGGTACATTGTAGGTAATATGTTCACACCACTTTAAACTTTAGAATTATGTCTATCATGTTTATTATTATAAAGCACACGATGTTTTCTTGTTCTTGTCCTCTCTCCAGGCTGCCGTTCTCGCTAAGGATAAACAGGGTCATGCATTGTATATGGGATGCATAGACAATACAGGCTGCTACAAGCTTACTCAAATGGCTGACATTCCAGTCGAATCATCTGTTTTTGAAGATGAACATGAGGAAGGTTTTGGTTTTAAGTTAATTGTTACAGATACCGGTCACTTGTATGCAGCAGGGGGAGATCGCAATATTTCATCGTTTCTTGATGACAGAGAGTTAGAAAGGTACGAGAAATGGGTGTCTGTAAATAATTTCTTCAGGTATGACTGGGATAGGAATGAGTGGATAGTGCTACCACCAATGCTCCCTGTCACATTTCAGCCTATACTCCTTCAAGTTAAGGATTATTTATACTGTATTGAAGACCCGGAACACGTAGATCCTGCAATGACAAGCTGTATCCAAAGATACAGCCTGTCCCAACAAACTTGGGAATGTTTATCCGGCCACACACTGGATGGCGTGATAAGTGCTGTCGTATTTGACGGATGCATATTGTTTCAAAGTGAAATCGACAATGAAAACTGGTTTGTTATTTTCAAACCAGACGAGAATAGGTGGTTTGAAGTGGCTTGCCACGAAAATGTAAGATTCAGCGATGGTCGTTCATCGGGTGGGAGCTTGGTGGCTCATAAAAGTGTCTGCTACTTCATAAAAGAGTTCAGCGCATTTGCTGGAGATGAAGTTACAGTTGAGGTGATACGGCTTGAATGCAACTTGAAGAATGATTTGCCCACCATAACGTTTGCAGTGATGGTGGATCGAAACGAAGCATTAGGAACAGACGTGTGCGGTGCAAATCCAACATTGTTCACATTTGACAAGAAGAAACTAGGAATGACAAGGGTGCCCTGTAGATGCAAAGCCCATAAGAAGTGAGAAAACTAGTCACCCACACAACGAAACACAAACAGCCAGCAACCTTATTTGCAGAAAAAGAACAAAATTGTGACCCACACTAACGAAACAAACAGAAAATGGGTGCATTTAACAAACCTCATTCGCAGAAAAGAACAAAAGAAGATCATAAGGCGGTCGTTTTTATTGCTGTTTTTTCTTGTTTTTACATACATTTCGGGAATTGTTGGTGAATTTTTAACAATTTTTCAAGTCAAAAATGTTCAAAGGAAATTTAGAAAAGTTATTTTTTCTTTGTAACAAATTTGATCTCACAAAAAGAAACAGTTGTCACATCATTTTTTTATTTTTTCACTGGAGTCCTGATTTGTATATCAATTTCAAAACCGGTATGTTACATACCGATATTGAAATTAGTCATGTGTCATGCAATTGCAGTCCGAAAACACCCTCAAATCTAGGTTTGGCCTTTTTTTAAATAAAAAAAAAGGGTAAGGATTTTTTAAAAACATTTTAAATTTTGATTGCTGCATATTCTTGAATTGTAAATGGGTTATTCCATGCCAAATCAACCAATTTGCCAAAACTCATGGCTGGTCACCCTCTTGAATTGGGCTGAAAATCATTTTTAGAATACATGCAAAAAAGCAGCGCTCAAATCTACTTCAATGATATGTGACGCAATCAAGCGGAATGAGTCGGATGTCGAGAATATTGATTTTGACTTGCAGGCAAAAAGTAGTCAGCATATTTTGATGTGTTACTGTGTTCTCTCAGTTCATATTTTAAAAACATAAAAAGTAGAAAATCTTTTTTAGTGGAGTTAGGACCAATGCCATACAGTAGCATTTTCCGTCTGCTTTTAAATGATGAACAATGCCGCCATGTTACTCATTTCGCTTGATCACGTCACATATGTCTTGATATTATACATACATTATTGGTATTTATGGTGAGTTATTGTGTAACTTATATCAACACACTAACTTGCCTTTTAAAGGAATTCTTGTTATCCCATATTATAGACATAATGGACCGTGGTAAAGTTAGCAGCATATTAGAAATTAGAAATTAGACATTTGTGAACCCTGCGGGGCTATATAAACATGTTCCGCTCTGACGCGCGGCCGTAGCTGATATTATTTACCGTAAACAACATTTGATACCTCGACGGAATAAAGTGTATAGTATTATACATGATGAGACTGATTGGTATGTATACAGTGTTGCCAAATGTTGTTTACGGTTAATAAATTCACGGTTAATAAATTCGCGGCCGGGGCCCCTGCACCACGGGCCTCCGGCCTGCGAAATAATTAACCGTAACCAACATTTGGATAGGCTAGTTAAAATGCATGTATAACATCGTAGCTCGGGCGTAGTTCACAGAAAGCTCGCTGTACGCTATACATATTCGACTTACGCATGCATGTAATGTAAGTACAAGTGCAAAACACTTATATACATACATGTATATCAGTTTAAATCTAAATGTTGTTTACGGTAAATAAATTGGTTTTTAGAGAGTAGATTTATATGTTTAACTTTATTGTACCATTTATAGTTTTTAAATATAGAAGTGTAGATATTCATTTTGCAATGACATGTTTGACCATTTGAATAGAGTACTGTGTGCGTGTGTGTAATAAAGGCTACGGTGGCATGACATTTTTGGAAAGAGAAGCATTTTTTACAGGTGAAAATTAGGGTATGTTGGTGACAAATACAGCTAGGGTGAGTAAAAAACCTGCAATAGTGGAAAGAAGCCATTTTGTTTTCAAAACCAAGTTGAATTTGGCAAGGATGACATTTTTTGATCCTAACTTTGTGTGAAAACAATGAAGTCGATCGAATTTCTTGGTGACCCTCTTTGCTGCACAGCCCAAATTACGTGTTTGTCCTCGAGCACATTGATTCTCAATTGAAATTACACACATATTTGAATATCCCGCCAATTTTGTTTTGGAAAATTTCAGTTTTTTATTTAAATTTACAACATCATAGCATGGGTAAGGTAAATTGATTATGTAAACTCACATGTAAACAAGAAAGGATGTATTAAATTCCAATAACATCACAAATGTACTCAAGTTTCCAAATTTGAATGAGAGATGCATTTTGCGATGCATGTTTTTGGTATCTCGTGGACAAACGTGTGAAATGGGTGCGCAGGTAAGAAGCTTCACCAAAGGCAAACAGAAAATATATCAAATTCATTATTGCTATCAAGGGTATGGAGCAAAAGCTGTCTTTAGAATATATCAAATTCATTAATTGCTATAAAGGGTATGGAGCAAAAGCTGTCTTTAGAATATATCAAATTCATTAATTGCTATAAAGGGTATGGAGCAAAAATCTGTCTTTAGAATATATCAAATTCATTAATTGCTATAAAGGGTATGGAGCAAAAATCTGTCTTTAGAATATATCAAATTCATTAATTGCTAAAAAGGGTATGCAGCAAAAAACACCTGTCTTTCGAAAAAATCGAATTCATTAATTGCTATAAAGGACATGCGACGAAAAGGTTATCTTCTGAAGATAGCAAATTAACTTGATAAAGGGTATACAGCAAGAACGCCGTCTTCAAAGATGGCAAATTCACAGCGTAAGGGTATGCAGCGATATTTCCCCGTCAGTTAATATTTTACTAGGGGTACGCAAATACACAATGACTTTGTATTGCCAACTTCCCCGACCGCCAACACCTTATTTAATCACCAAATGACACATATTACGGGGACACATATTGATCACCATTTCTATTAGATGAGGATTACATTAGAAAGAAAATCAATGGCACGAGAACACTTTGTCACACTGTTCTGATACAGAGCGCATGACCCATTGCCTTAATAACAGTATTTCTCAATAAAATCCCAATACAGGGTGTGTAAAAAATACATGAAATAGTGGAAAGAAGCCATCTTGTTTTAAAAACCAAGTTGAGGTTTGACATTTTTTAAACGTTTATAAGAATACCTTTTTTGTTACTGAATTTGTGCGAGAAATGAATTAATGAATTTGATATATTCTAAAGACAGCTTTTGCTCCATACCCTTTATAGCAATTAATGAATTTGATATATTCTAAAGACAGCTTTCGCTGCGTACCCTTTTTAGCAATTAATGAATTTGATATATACTAAAGACAGCTTTTTTTGCTGCATACCCTTTTCAACAATTAATGAATTTGTTATACACCTAGCACAAAATGTCCCTGACCAGGTGATGTTGGCTAATTCAAAATAGATAATCGGTACCAAAAATCTGAGCTATACATTAAATGATCAAATTTCTTTTCCGCAACATCATTATTGTTTATGCAGCGAAAAAGCTACCTTTATGCAGTTATCTTCAGAAGATAGCAACTTCACTATAATTGATATGCAGTAAAAACGCTGTCCTCAGAAATAGCAACTTCACTATTGCTAAAAGTAAAAGGTATGCAGTGAAAAGATCATCTTCAGAAGACAGCAACTTCACATTGCAAAAGGGTATGCAGCATAAAGGCTATATACAGAAGATAGCAACTTCACCATTGCTATAAAAGCGGTCTAAAGTGGTATGCACCTAAAAAGCTTACAACTTCACTATTACTAAACTGTATGCAGTGACGAAGCTCTCTTCAGAAGGCAGCAACTGCAATATGATTAAAGGGTATACAGCGACAAAGCTATACCATCAGAAGAGCAACATCATTATTGCTGAAGGGTGTTAATGAAAAAGGTTATCTTTAAAAGATAGCAATTTCAGAAGAAGAAGATGGCAACTTTATTAGCTACAGGGTAGGCAGCGAAAATGTTATCTTCTGAAGATAGCAACTTTACTATCGTTAAAGGGTATTCAGCGCAAGTTTCCTTCAGAACATAGCAACTTCACTCGATAAAAAATGCTGGAACGCAATCTTCAGTAAATAGCATCTTCCGTATTCTCTGTATAAAGAGAATGCATTGAAAAGGCCATCTTAGAAGATAGCAATAGCGAAAGAGCTATCTTCAGAAGGCAGCAACTTCACTATGACGGGTATGCCGAGCGAAAAAGGTTCCTTTATAAAGAAATCAATATTGCCAAAGGATGTGTAGTGAAGATGTTATCTCAAGAAGATAGTAACTTCACTATAAGTTTATGCAGTGAAAAAGCTGTCTTCAGAAGATAGCAACCTCACTAATGCAAAGAAAAGCTATCTTCAGAAGATGGCAAACATAACTATTGCTAAAAGGCTATGTAGCGTAAAAAGCTATTCTCTTCCCCCGTTTTCATTTTATCTTTTATACTCAATTTTTTAGACTGGCTGGAGGTGTTGCTTCCTTATACCCGTGACCCGCCCGCGATATTTGTTTGTAATATTTTGACACCAGGGGAAGGATATGCATGAATATTAAATTTAAAACAAGCCGTCGAAGGCCAGTGGTGCATGGTCATGGAAGGGGGGGGGGGGGGTGGGGGGGGCGGTGTTAGCGTAGACCCTATCTTCAAAAGTAACAACTTCACCAAACCGTAGGCAGCCTAAACGCTATCTCAGAAGACAGCAACTTCACTGATGGTTTGCATTGAAAGAGCTATCTTCAAAAGATAACCAATTTCACTATGGTATGGTAGTGCAGCGTAAACGATATCTTCAGAAGATAGCAACTTCACTAAATGGTATAGCGTAGGCCTAACGGTATCTTCAGAAAAGATAACAAATTCAATAAATGGTATGCAGCTATGCAGCGAGCACATCAAAACTCGACCGCGCGTTAACCGCCTGTTCCGCCCGGTTGGACCACATTGTTAGAACAATAGAAACCGGCTGCAACCGCACAGAACCGGTCGAGTTTTGATGTGCTCCCTAAACGATATCTTCCATAAGCTGTAGGATTTCTATGGATATCTTCACAAACAGCGCCAGTGCGCCACCAACAATGTGACCACCCTCCATGACAGTCATAATTGTACGTGTATTTGAATGGAGTCTTTATTTTGTGGTGTGCGCGCCTCGTTTAGGCTACAGGTTGTGAATAGCAAGGACGCGGGGAGAAAAAGAAATCCAGAAAATAATAAGTCGTCAAAATTTTAATAATCGAGATATAATATTAACTTAACTTATATTAGCACGCAATTTCACCAGAGTGTTGAGCTTGCAGTGGTGCTGTGAACTTAAGTTTAGTGTCTACTGACCGTCCGTCTACACTGCAGTAAAATACATCATAGGCGTCTTCGTTGGTAAGCTTTAAAATTAAGGCTAAGCTTTTAATATTTAAAGGGACATTGAGAGATACGTATACTATAGGAGTGCGCCCTCAATTATCCTGGAAATCAGTTGTTTTGCATCAAAGTAATACTTAGGCATATACTAAACTACCATCTGAAACAGTTTACCAACATTCGCCGTTTATCAAAGACTTCCCAGCGGGCACTCAACCATATTTCAACGTTGAAATATGATTGCGTTGTTTAACAACATGATTTTCAACATCTTTTCAACTATATTATGTTCTTTGTTGAAGTAACATTGAATAACGACGTTGATTCAACGTTGTTGAATGGACTTGTAAAATCACGTTTCCAAGAATCAGTCTGGAGCTAATTTGCATATTTTACTTGGCCTTAGGCCAAAAAAAAATAAATTGTTATATTGGCGTAACCCGCCCGACCCTAAAAATACGCCCGACCCTACACTTTTTCTTTTTTTTCAGTGAAAAAAAAAAAAAAAAACCAACCGACCCTAAAAAATAAAAAAATGAAAAAAATAAATGTTTTTTCTCGAACGAAATACGACGGTGCTTCTAACAAACAATAGGGAATGTTTAAACTCGGTTAACATTGTTCAAAAACAGCTGCTAAAAAAAAAAAAAAAAAAAAAAAAAAAAAAAAATCCCTACCTACCTACCCTATTTTTGTTCAAGCCCGTTACGCCAATATAACATTTTTTTTTTTTGGCCTTATATTAGATGAGTAAATTGTGCAAAATCGCTCATTAGCATAAATGCAATGGTACAAAAATTATTACCAGTGCACGTTTGTACCACTTCAATTATGCTAATAAGGTAATTTGCACCTTTTATTCATTTAAACCTATTATTTTATTTGATTAAGTCGATGCGTTAATTTAACACCATTGAATGTATATTTATATACACTTGTATGCATATTTTCGCACTGGTTATGAAGAAAGGTGATTGCTCACTAAATAAATGCATATAGGCCTACATTGTGCCAGAATATAAACATTCAAGAGTCAATGCACTTTCAACCCCCCCCCCCCCCCCCCCCCCTCCCTCACCCCCTGGTTGCCAAGCGATACAAAAGCTTCACAAAATATATTTTTAGGAAGAAATCAACACATTTTCTGTTGATTCAACATCGTATTTCAACGTTGATTCAATGTTGAATTTGGTTAAATAGTTGAAATTTGGTTGGTATATCAACCAAATTTAAACTACGCAACCAAAATTCAACATTAAATCAACGTTGAAATATGACGTTGAATCAACGTTGAAATCTATGGTTGGTACAAACTTTCAAATCCAACTGTTAATTCAACGATATTTCAACGTTGATACAGCGTTGTTGCATACGTCATTTTGCCCGCTGGGTTCGCCCGGGCACCCTGCTGCTAATCGAAAATCTATATGTCCGGGCAAATATTGAGGGCGCTATCGTTGACCCTGCAGCTAAAGGCCAAAAATGTATATGCCCCGGGCAATTATTGAGGGCGCTATATATCATTGACCATGCCGCTTATCATGCTTATGGCCAAAAATCTATACATGTACGCTCGCGGGCAACTATTGAGCCGGAGGGGGGGAGGGGGGGGGGGGGGGGGGTGAGGGGGGGGGGGGATATTGGCCATACGGGTATGTTTGGGGACAAAATACCCCGTTTTCACTTTTCACGACCTGTCGCCGCTCATATTAAGCATCTCATTTCACTGATAAGTCGTTTTCCCACAAGCTATACAATCCAAACTCTAGCGTAGAGTTGCCCTCAAATACACCTAAAGTTGGTAAATTTAGCACAATTTGTTCTAATTTACTTTAAAAAACACCCATTTGGGCAGAATTTTTTTTCAACTTGGGTCGTTCGCCAAGACCCCCAATTTAGGATGTGTCAGTTCGGTAAGCCGTTTGCGAAAGCCCAGTTACACACCCCTACCCTCTTCAAATTCAATTTACATTCTCTAGGGTGATTAAATGGACATTAAGCGGGTGTTGAAATTTTATTTTATTTTTAATTTACTTCAGAATTCAAGATGAACATTAAAAACTCGAATTTGAAGAGGGTAGGGGTGTGCGGCTGGGCAGTCTGAAAACAGGGGCTAACCAAACTGAACGGGCACCAAAACAGGGGCTTACCGAACTGAACGATCACCGAAATTGAGGTCTTAGAGAACTGAATTCTTATACAAAATTGCGTCTTATAAATTTGAGGCTACATTTAACTCAAATTCATAAGATTTTCACATATTTTATGATTTTTGGTTGAATTTTAATAGGGTCTAAGGGAACTGCCAATGGATGAAAAGGGGGGTCTTATGCAACTGGATGAAAAGGGGCCAGCGTCTTAAGGAGCGGCCCGATAAGAGCGTGAAAACCTTTTGTAGCAACTTGTTTGGGGTCAAATCACAAAATGACCAGACTACTCTCTACAACCACAGATGCTACAACACAGCAAAAATGTTATTTAAAGCACCATCTGTGTTTAAAGGGACATTAAGTGGTGTTGAAAATTTTAAATGTTTAAAAATTTAATTCAGAATTCAAGATGAACATTAAAAATTGCCATTATTGTTGTTTCTACTAACAAAAACACAGCAAAACTTGATTAAAACAATATCATCGCTATTTATTAAAAAACGCCCCTCTATGCAAATATGGTTCGGGTTATGTATCACGCGTACTGCCGGGGGATACTGTCGGACGTAAAATGCTCGTTGCGGCTCTAGGAGCATTTTTGAATCAACGTTTTGTAGTACAAAGAGGGCTGAATTTTCTTATCCTTATAGGTACAAGTTCATACATGTAATACAATTATAAAAAGATACTAATCCCAGTTTTTATCATAATTGAGGGCGCAGCCTCCAACACATCTCTTAGTGCCCCTTTAACAGTTTTATGCGCTATATGCGCTACTGTGTGTAAAGCATGGACTTACGTTAATATGACATGACCTGGGACATGACCATGCATTGCAATTTAACAACATGCACATGTATTACATCATTGACTTTTTAAATGTTAATACATTCTTGTTTTCTGTATTTCCTCCCAGCAACACAGTGTAGTCGCCATGATAGATAATACACGAAACCAATTGAAGCCGTTTGCTTGCAAATATCATGCTCACAGACTATTCAGTAACTTTGACAGGTATAAGATACATCGACGACGTCATGAAAGGCAACCACGTAGGAATTGGTTAGAAGGTGTGTCATGGCGAGATTTTGACATTTTGGCTCAGTCAGTTGAAAAAAGTCGTACCGAAGAGAAACCATACCACCAGCGTTTCGGTCATTTAAGTCATGAGACCAGCAATGAAAGGTTTCATACAGTAGAGAAACCATACCAGTGTTCATACTGTGAAAGGACGTTCTCTGGTTCGGGTGATAAGACGAAATATGAAATGAGTCATACCAAAGAGAAACCAAACCAAAGTGCACGCTGTGACAAGAGTTTCTCTGATTCAAGTCATATGACAGGCCATGACAGAATTGATACTACTAAAGAGAAACCACATCAATTGTGCCACATTGTGATAAGAGGTTTTCCCAATTTAGTCATAAGACCACCCATGAAAGGATTCATACCAAAGAGAAACCATTCCAGTGTTCACACTGTGTTAAATGTTTCTCTGATTCAAGTCATAGGACCAGACATGAAAGGATTCATACCAAAGAGAAACCATACCACTGTTCATCCTGCAAGAAGAGTTTCGCTAGTTCAAGTGATAAAACTAGACATGAAAGGATTCATTCTAAAGAAAACACCTTCCAATGTTCACACTGTGATAAATGTTTCTCTGATTCAAGTTATAGAACCATACATGAAAGGATTCATACCAAAGAGAAACCATACCAATGTTCACACTGTGATAAATGTTTCTCTCATTCAAGTAATAGGACCAGCCATGAAAGGATTCATACCAAAGAGAAACAATTCCAATGTTCACACTGTGATAAATGCTTCTCTGGTTCAAGTCATAGGACCAGCCATGAAAGGATTCATACCACAAAGAAAAACCATTCCAATGTTCACACTGTGATAAATGTTTCTCTGAATCAAGTAATAGAACCAACCATGAAAGGATTCATACCAAAGAGAAACCATTCCAATGTTCACACTGTGATAAGAGGTTTGCCCAATTTAGTCATAAGACCAGCCATGAAAGGAGGATTCATACCAAAGAGAAACCATACCAATGTTCACACTGTGATAAATGTTTCTCTGATTCAAGTTATAGAAACATACATGAAAGGATTCATACCAAAGAGAAACCATACCAATGTTCACACTGTGATAAATGTTTCTCTCATTCAAGTAATAGGACCAGCCCATGAAAGGATTCATACCAAAGAGAAACAATTCCAATGTTCACACTGTGATAAATGCTTCTCTGATTCAAGTCAGAGGACCAGCCATGAAAGGATTCATACCAAAGAGAAACCATACCAATGTTCACACTGTGATAATGTTTCTCTGATTCAAGTCAGAGGACCAGACATGAAAGGATTCATACCAAAGAGAAACCATTCCAATGTTCACACTGTGATAAGAGGTTTTCCCAATTTAGTTATAAGACCAGCCATGAAAGGAGGATTCATACCAAAGAGAAACCATACCAATGTTCACACTGTGATAAATGTTTCTCTGTTTCAAGTAATAGAACCAGCCATGAAAGGATTCATACCAAAGAGAAACCATTCCAATGTTCACACTGTGATAAGAGGTTTTCCCAATTTAGTCATAAGACCAGCCATGAAAGGAGGATTCATACCAATGAGAAACCATACCAATGTTCACACTGTGATAAATGTTTCTCTGATTCAAGTTATAGAAACATACATGAAAGGATTCATACCAAAGAGAAACCATACCAATGTTCACACTGTGATAAATGTTTCCTCTCATTCAAGTAATAGGACCAGCCATGAAAGGATTCATACCAAAGAGAAACAATTCCAATGTTCACACTGTGATAAATGCTTCTCTGGTTCAAGTCATAGGACCAGCCATGAAGGATTCATACCAAAGAGAAACCATACCATGTTCACACTGTGATAAATGTTTCTCTGATTCAAGTCAGAGGACCAGACATGAAAGGATTCATACCAAAGAAAAACCATTCCAATGTTCACACTGTGATAAGAGGTTTTCCCAATTTAGTTATAAGACCAGCCATGAAAGGAGGATTCATACCAAAGAGAAACCATACCAATGTTCACACTGTGATAAATGTTTCTCTGTTTCAAGTCATAGGACCAGCCATGAAAGGATTCAAACCAAAGAGAAACCATTCCAATGTGCACACTGTGATAAATGTTTCTCTGAATCAAGTAATAGGACCAGCCATGAAAGGATTCATACCAAAGAGAAACCATTACCAATGTTCACACTGTGACAGTCAGAGGACTAGACATGAAAGGATTCATACTAAGCAGGCCTTGAAATAAGAAATGAAAAGGGCAGGCAATTTAAAAGGGGCACCCAACTTTATCCAAGGTCATTACGTACCTGATACCAAAGAGAAACCATACCAATGTTCACACTGTGATAAGAAGTTTTCCCAATTATAGTAATAAAACAACCCATGAATGGATTCATGAAGAGAAACCAGTTCAGTGTGCACACTGTGATAAGAGGGTTTTCCCCAATTAAGTTATAAGACTATCCATGAAAGGATTCATGCTAAAGTGAAACCATACCAATGTTCACACTGTGGTAACAGTTTCTCTTGTTTAAGGACCTGTCATGAAAGGATTCATACCAGAGAGAAACCGTATTAATCACTGTTATGAGAATCTGATTTGTTTATGATTGATGGCTATGAATCTGTAACCACTATCATTTTCTCCCGTTGTACGAACTGAACGATGTCACTGTAAAATTAACACATTTCATCAACATACCAACTTTGATTTTTAATATTTAATATTTAAACACTCAAAAAATGTGTAATTTTCTAAAAATGCTCACTCTCATAGTAAAACCATTCAAAAGGTGAAAAAGCACCCAAATTGGGTAAAAAAAGAGCCCAATTTATTGGCAAATGTCATACGACAACCAAAAAACATCTGTTAGATCAATCATGGAAACACCATGTAGTTCATGATACATGGAAATCACACTACTTTGACCATCATGTACCTTATAATTATCATTGAACACAACCCTCACTTTGCCTTTGAACCGCACCAATAAAGCACCCCAATATGCGCACAATACACAAAATGGAATGCGCCTTGTCTTCATGAAACGTTTTTCCTGACTTAAAGGCACATTAAGTGGTGTTGAGAATTTTAAATGTTTAAAAATTTACTTCAGAATTCAAGATGAACATTAAAAATGGCCATTACTGTTGTTTCTACTAGCAAAAACACAGCACATCTTGGTTAAAACAATATCATGGCTATTTATTGAAAAACGCCCTCTATGCAAATATGGTTCGCGTTATGTATCACACGTACTG
>CM069446.1:59595389-59685039 GCA_035610835.1 Ophiura sarsii | reverse complement strand
AGCTCTACCGAATGAATTATTCCAAATTCTGCCTGTGTCAATATTTCATGCTACATGTATATATAAAACACATTTATACCATTAAATTACCAAATGGCCATGCCACAAAAAAAATGTTATTTTTGGATTGCTTTCACTATAGTATTAATATCCGACCCGTATGGGTCAGTCACCGTCAGTGTTGTAGTCGAGTCCACCCTACCCGAGTCCCAGTCCTTACCTCTCGAGTCCGAGTCCGAGTCCTTACTGTCCGAGTCCGAGTCTGAGTCCTTCATGTTCGAGTCCGAGTCACGAGTCCTTATAATGTATTTAAGTTCTGATCACATGTCATTAATTTTGCTATCTACGTATAATTAGGCCAACATATCAGTGAAGTCAACATAATGATGCATTTAACCTTCGCATCCCTATACAATACATGGACAAATGTTGATACAATGTTGAATTATAGGCATAAGAATTGATTCAGATATTCTTTTTTATTCCTTTAAAATATCACATCACATCACATCACTGGTATGGGTTATTATTATATAATTACCAAATGATCACCAAATTACGATATGACTTGACCTGTTGTACTATAGGTAAATTAATAATTGAACGAACATCACGAACGCAAAATGAACGCGCCCAAAATTATCACGCGAATGGTTGTGCGCGCTTCACGCACAATGTACTCGATACGCTGCTTAGTTGTGTTCGTTCAATTATTAATTTACCTATAGAGTGAAACTGTAAATAAAGGCCTATAATATTGTAGGTCTTTATTTTATTTATAACTATTTAATTTTAACTCTGAAGAAAATATAATTTTTATTTAAAAATTAAAAATAGGCCTATACTCTGTTTGGCCATCTCGAGACAGTGACATATCAGCGTATTCTAAATTGCGGCACATAACGTGGGCGCCTACTTGTGGCGCTGGCGTACAAACACGAGCGTTGAAAGGCAGAAGATACACATGCATGCGTAAAAGCTGCGCCTGTTAAAGGTAGTCCGTCGAGAAGTCCCCTCGCCCAGTGAGCTATAGAGCGCCCCCACACGAGAACCGACAGGCCCGAGCCGAAGGCGAGGGTCCTTCGGCATACGTCAAACCTGCGTTGGAAAGTCAACGCAAGTTTGACATTACAGTTAGCCAATCAGCGTTGACTATGCATTCGCCCTTTAGATTGCATTAAAAGCTATTGAAGCTGCTATGACCCGTTACCACGCGCCGCAACGCGCGAGTATGTGTACGCGGTACGCTTGTATTTTTAATTTGAGAGGGCAAGGCGTACATTTTAATAGTTAACTATTAAAATAATGGTTGGACACTCACAGAATAAGTGTAGTATGGTTTCTTCTGTTTCTTTATCAAATGTGCAAACATTTGAGTCTTTCCGCCCTATGATTTTTCCAAAACAGGCAAAATTGGAACCATCTTTATTATATCAACGGTCCATTGGAATGGTATAAGAAAAATAACCGATCATTATTTAAACTATAATATGTCTAACTTGCTTTCCCATTTTCTATATATTTTTGTTTGACCTTTTTAGACGAGATTAGAGAATCATAATTATATTAACCTTTTTTGAACATTTGATGTCGAGTGTTATAATTTTAAAGTAAATTACGGCTCTATACATTTTCGTTTGACCTTTTTAGACGAGGTTAGAGAATCATAATAACCTTCTTTCATTTATAACACTCGACATCAAACATGTCAAATATTCAAAGAACTTCTTTGAACATTTGATGTTATACGACTTGAACATGTTGAAAACAAGTTGAGCGTGTTTGTTATTGTTCTTTAGGCAGTGATTGAACGGTATTTTAAGCCCGGATTTTAAGGCCATATTAAAGGCATATTATGTGATCTTTTCCAGAGAGCGCCCTCTATTCATGAATTTTTTTAGAAAGTAGATTTTCTTGCAGATTTACATTTCTGATCATAAATCATACATACATTCCAAGTTACAGAGCGATACGATTCCTAATTACCTCAAAATCATGGTTTTAGAGTGAATTTAGAGTGAAAAATATAAACTGTCGGGATTCCGACAGTTTATTTTCACTCTAAAACCATGATTTTGAAGTAATTAAGAATCGTATCACCCTGTAACTTGGAATGTATGCATGATTTATGATCAGAAATGTAAATCTGCAAGAAAATCTGCTTTCTATTTTTTTTTCGATGTTGAGGGCGTTCCCTGGAAAGATCACATAATATACCTTTAAACAATTGGTTCTATTAAATGTTATATTCGTCTAAAGAGAGAAAATTTTACCAAAACGGCTAATCCACTCTAATTCCTCCGGATTAAAAAGTCTTGGGATCCATGTAGCTTTCAGGGCATAGATGTAAGATTAAATGTCCCCCATCCGTATAAGCCACCGTTTTCATAATTCTGAATCATTTTCCCCAAAGGGAACAAATAAGAGAGGGGAGGAGATAGGGAGGGTGGGTGGGGGAGGGAGGGAGGGAGGGGAGAGAGGAGGAGGAGGAAAAGGGGAGGGAGGGAGCTTTTGTTAGTGTCTCTCACTTTATCTATACGTCTCCAACCGTGTCAGTGTTTTATAACAAATGTAAATATTGATAGCAAGGAGAGTTTAGGTCATTCAGACAAGAGTTAAAACCCAACAGTTCGGCCCCTGAATCCCAGCCAACGACATTCCCCACTACCTGTGGCGCCACCAGGGGCCCCAGCAGGCCATGCCCACCCCCCCCCCCCCTCATATTTAAAAAGAGTAAAAAATTAAAATTAAGGAGGAAGAGGAGAATGAGGAGGAAGGGTAACTAGCATAGACAGGGCAAGCGGGCGGGGCATTATTTTCACGGTGGAGACCCCCCCCCCAAAAAAAAAAATGAAAATGGGCGCTTTGTTCAATGTTTAATTATTTAAGCTTAACAACGTAGTTTCAGGAACGTTGTCTGGACCAGTTTTAAGAAGAAAAAAAGACGTTTTTGCACGCTTCGCGTGAATTAGTTTCATTGTTTAATTATTCAAGCTTAACAATATTGTTTTTTAGGAACGTTGTCTGGACCATTTTAATGAAAAAAACTAGACGTTTTTGCACGCTTCGCGCGTTCAATGTTTATTATTCAAGCTTTCGGATCCACAGAACGCCACAGCGTTCCTAGGAAATAAAGAAATACTTAGAAAAACATTCAAATAATGTGTCTATATCTCAAAAATGGAATAACCCATATACTTAAGTTTGGTATCGTTTTAAAGCTTGAAATGTCTTTTACAGCTTGAAGCAGAGAGATAGGACATTACAAATGAGGCAGAATTGCTATGATAGGAGTCAATCTTAATGGTCAAAGGTTAAAATTGGATTCCTAAATTTAATTCGGATCCGAAAGGGTTAACAACATGGTTTCAGGAACGTTGTCTGGACCATTTTAATGAAAAAAACTAGACATTTTAATTATTCAAGCTTATAAACAACATGGTTTCAGGAACGTTGTCTGGACCATTTTAGTTAGAAAACTAGACAATTTTGCGCGCTTCGAGCGAATTAGTTTCATTGTTTTATTAATCAAGCTTAAACAAGATGGCTTCAGGAACGTTTTTCAGGACTTTTTTGTGTTAAAATTGCCAATCTGTGCGAGCTTGGTTTCAAGGTTTAATTATTCATGCTTGTATAAAATTGCCAATTTGTGCTCGCTTCGCGCGAATTATGTTCAATGTTTAATTATTCAAGTTTAACAAGATGGTTTCAGGAACGTTTTTAGGGTTTTTGTAAATAGCTAATTTCCAGGAATCATTTTTCAGGAATGTCACATGTCAAATAGGCCTAGATATGAAACATGGGGTCACTCAAGCGTGACAAACTTCTTTTACTTTATGATGAAAACAAATTACATTTTGTCAAAAGGGTAAAACTGCCATGTCTTCTGCACAAAAGTGTATTTTCAGATTTGATAAGTCCATGCGCAATGTTACAATGTATTAATGATGAGCTAAAATCAAAATACTAATGGAAGGTTTATATGTCAAGGATGAAGAAAAAACAACTGATATAATTAATTGATTTTCATACGAAAAATGAATGAACTTTGGGCATCGATGGGTATAGTATAGTAATCATTTTGGGACAGCCTGTGCGTATGTATAGTGAGTACAGGGTGTCCCAAAAGTTTCGAAACCATTTAAAGATTTGTAACTCGCAATACCATAACATTGTTTGATTTGCTGAACGCCCTGTTATAAAGTCACCGTTTCTTTAAAATCCTTGACATTATTCAGCTCATTATACAATGCTTACAGTTGGGGGAACTTTCGTCTGTATTTTAGCAACACAGATGGCTGTAGTATTGTATGTTTGGTACCAAAATAAATCTACAAGTCTTCTCTATCCAAAGACACTTCTCTAGGAGCGCATTTTTTGTTTGTTCATAAAACTGTTTAGTTTTTAAAATGTTGACCAAAAAGTGTCAACAAATTGATTTTTTTAACCTCAAAAATTCAAATAAAATTGCGCTCCTAGAGAAATGTCTTTAGATGCTTTTAGAGTAATTTCGGCATTTTTTACCAAAAACTGATTTTGCTACGGTGTCCGGAAAAAACTTGGTAAATATTGTACAATTTTTTTAGTGACAATTGATGGATTCTCTGACTCATTTCCTTTCCAATAATGTATACTTTTATAAACATCACATTAATAGTTCAAAAGTTTCAGCGCTTGATAAACTTCATGTCGAAAGGGTTAACACCCATCCATCTCTTCTGAGCGAGGATTGTCTTATAACCATTGTTGCGCGCTTTGAGCGAATTAGTTTCGGTCTTATTATTCAAACTTAAAAAGATGGCTTCGGGAACGTTTTTTTAGAGCTTTTTATATATTTACAATATTTTCCGCTCAATATGGCTTCAGAAACGTTTTTCTGGACCATTTTAAAGTGTTATACAATAACCAATTTTTGTGCGCTACGCGTGAATTAGTTTCAATGTTTTATTATTCAAGCGTTACAAGATGGCTTTAGGAACTTTTTTCTAGACATTTTTATTTTATAGCCAATTCTTTTCGCGCTACACGCGAATTAGTTTAAATGTTTTATTATTCGAGCTTAATAGCGTGGCTTCAGGAACAGTGGCGTAGCCAGAGGGGGGGGGGGGGGGGCGGGGGGGGGGGGGGCGAGGGGGGCGATCGCGATCGTCAAAAGTACACATATGAAAAAAATTCGCACGCTACGCGCGCATAACAGTCACCTAAATGCAATATTCGTTGGTACAAGCTTGTTTACAGCCAAAATGTACCTTAATCGTGCCAAAAATAGGTGTAAAGTCAAAAAAATTCGCGCGCCACGCGCGTGTCTTCACTCAAAACAATCTTGTCGGTTCATTTTCACTTCTCGCCCCCCCCCCCCCCAAATATGAATAACCTGGCTACGTCACTGTTCAGGAACGTTTTTCTGGACCATTTTAGTGTTACAATAGCCAGTTTAAGCGCGAAGTATTTTCAATGTCTTATTATTCAAGCCAGGATGGGTTCAGGAACGTTTTTCAGGACATTTATTTTTACAATAGCCAAATTGTTAGCGCTATGCGCGAATTATTTTGAAAGTGTTATTGTTTTTGTGGACCGTTGCCATGTTTGCGCGATGGCCATGTTGTTATATAAAATTTTGAAACCTAATTCGCGCGGAACGTTTTTCGGGACCAATTCAGTTAAAAACTGAAACCGTCTCACATAACCCCTGCCGCAAAAACGTGCTCGCTCGCGCCGCTTACCTAATGATAAAAGGGGCACTAAGAGATGTGTTGGAGACTGCGCCCTCAATTATGATAAAAACTGGGATTAGTATATTTTTTACCTAATGATTAAAGGGGCACTAAGAGATGTGTTGGAGACTGCGCCCTCAATTATGATAAAAACTGGGATTAGTATATTTTTATAATTGTATTACATGTATGAACTTACACCTATAAGGATTAAGAAAAATCAGCCCTCTTTGTACAAGAAAACGTCGATTCAAAAATGCTCGTACAGCCGCGACGAGCATTTTACGTCCGACAGTATTCCCCTGCAGTACGCTTGATACATAACGCGAACCATATTTTCATAGAGGGCGTTTTTCAATAAATAGCGATGATATTGTTTTAATCAAGTTTTGTTGTGTTTTGTTAGTAGAAACAACAATAATGGCAATTTTTTAATGTTCATCTTGAATTCTGAAGTAAATTTTTAAACATTTAAAGTTTTCAACACCACTTAATGTCCCTTTAACATAGCCTATAGCCTATACACCTTTCCAGATAATCTGCTCAGTTCCTTGATACATTCTTCAAGAGGATCAGGTAAAGTTCACATTAAGAAAGTGAGCTTGGATAACAATAGGTTTTGATATGTTTAATTTTCAATATTGTGAAGTTTCTTAATCTTGACCATTCATAAATTAGTTTTCTTATAAGAGATTCCATGACATGTTCAGTTCAAATTTACCATACTCTCGACATTAGTTGAGAATACAATTCTGAGAGCTTTAAAATTGTCCTCTGCATTAATACTCCAGCCCATTTTACTGGGATTTCATTATATTGCATTTAGACTCACCTTTTCTGAGCCTATTTTAATATTAAAATATTAAAATATTATCCAAACTGTTTTAACAAATCTAGCATCTCCTGGATTTGGCAGAACCATCAAGGAAGAGAACGGTATCATCAGCATCGCATCCATATTGAGAAAAACGATATTACATATCCGCTAGTAAAACCCCTTTAATATTTTTATTTTTACGATAACAGTTATATACCTACGTAATTCTTATTTCATGATTTAGTCATTTCGATGCAGATGACATCAAAATTATTAGCACGATTCCCAGTCCCACATGTCATGATATTGCTTCATGAACAATATTTCTATAATTCAACCCTTTTTCTCATACATTATAACATTTCATGGTTTCTAAAATCTATAAACTGTAAACAATATTTTTTTCCAAATTTCATTTTTCTCGGCAATCTCTCTGCCCTTTTACACTTTGAAGCATTTTTTTTGGTAAATGGCACAGATTTGACTTTTAGTGCCAACTTTATTTTAATCAAGCATATTTTGAGACAGTATAAAGCATATGAGACAAAACAAACAGCATCTGCAAGGTAATTTAATCGTCTTGAAGTTCCTATAAATGTCAATTAGTAAATTATTTAATAATCAAAAGTGGCACAATCAGTTTTTAAGTGTCCGTAATAGTTGATCAAGCATCTCGATTTCACGTGTTGAGCGAATTAATGTTGGTCAGGGCTCACATTCTGATTCATCATGAAATACAATTTAAAGACACTAATTATACAATTTAAAGACAAAAATACAATTTAAAGATTCAAACATTTGGAAATCTTAAAATGTTAGCCAAAAAGGTTTAAACTTAAGGTGATGAGGCCAATATAATGTCGTGAAGCTAAAAGTTCAATGGTGAGTGAGGACAGGTCAAGCATGAAAAAAAGAATTGGAGCCAATAGCAATTTACCTATTTTGAAAATATGAAAGTGGCTCCCAAGAATGTTTACATTTTTTTCTGAAACCATCACAATCGATGGGAACCAAAATTAACCCTTGAGGCAGCCTTTTTCGCGATTTCTTTCGGGATGGGGCGGATTTTGTCAAAAGTGAAAAGGACGAGTGCCAAGTGGACCTGTTTACACTAAAAGGAGAGGAAGGGGGCTAACTTGTCAAACACACCCCAACCCTCTTTTGAACTTTGTTGTTGTTGTTAGCGGTGGGTTTTGTTGTTGTTGTTTTTCCCATTTTTTTGGGGGGGGGGGGGTGGGGGGGGGGGGGGAAGGGGGGGGGGGGGGTTTGGGGGACTTACATCCAACCAAAGGAATATTTGAGTGACTTCTGTACTTCTGAGGACCTTATGTCATGTACAGGCTGTCCCAAAATGATTAGTATGTACCCATCGATGACCACATTTGACTAATTCTTTCATCATGAAGATCAATGATAATAAAGTTGTTTTTTTGTAATCTACTGTAAAATATTGTAACCTTTCGTGAGATTTTTAAATTATTAAAATCGGATCGACGTATCAAACTGACAATAGGCTATATGCCATTTTGTAAGGGTTGGTGATTTAAAAAAAAATCCGTCTTCTTCTCTAACCTTTTATTCCCATCTCTCTTTTATAACTGTTGTTATACAGTTAGGCCTAGGTTGTTCAAATAACTAATGATTATTTTAGTTTAAGTCAATTTTGAGGATATAAAAAATAATCGTCACACTTGAGTGATTTCAAACATTGTTTCTATTTGGCTACTTTCAGACTTTTGAAGCTAATTAATTTTTAGAACATATTTTATCTCAATCTATATTGACAACCTCTCAACAGTATTTGCATTCATTGGTGCAAGCACATTTTTTATGTGATAACAAGTAAGTAGATTATCTCTATTTCCTGCCATACCAGTAGCGCAAAATCACCAACTTGATCATCCAATGTGATAATTAAATCACCAAATACAACTTGCAACCCCCTGATGCCCTCCAAATGAAATAATGAAATTACAAACCACCAGGTATACCTATGTATACTAAAAAAGGAGTCAGATACCCCCCCCCCCCCCCCTGATGACATGCCTGACCCCCCCCCCCCCCCCCCCCCCAAAAAAAGAAAAAATTAAATTAAAACAAATAAATTGAAGACCCTAGTTACGCTACTGATATCGGGGCGGCCTTGATACTCGTTCGGTACTAGCCATTTTGCTGCACCGCCGGGCCTTCATTGACAAAACCATATTAAACTTCATCCAATGTTTAAATTTTCCCATCCAAAATACAGTCTCATTTGATCAGACTAACAATGTGTCATCACTCATCAGCATGCGCGTGGACGGTTTGTTTGAAACGCTGAGCACGCGCGTTAGTGCAAGTGACACGCACACAGGGGCACTCCTCTTTGGGAAACACAATCCGGCCGGGCGTGGACATACCATATTTGGTTAACTACGTCATTCGTTAAATTGGACATTTGGCAGGTCACCGTTTATTATAATGAGCGAGCTGCGGGGGGTATGGACGTATGCCGAAGGACCCTCGCCTTCGGCTCGGGCCTGTCGGTTCTCGTGTGGGGGCGCTCTATAGCTCACTGGGCGAGGGGACTTCTCGACGGACTAGTTAAAGGTAGATGACCCGATCATATTCCGATTTTCAACTTGGAAGTTTTCTATTCTACATGAAAGGTCATCCTTAAAAAAGTCGTGTTCCAAAGTTCGAGTTGCATAGCTCTAATGGTTCTTATTTTAGACGCACAAGATGCCGTGAACTGTACCCATTGAGTTGTACACAAACTATATCGGTGGTATACCCCCATTCGCGGTAATTCAACGTTATTTCATCGATTTCTCCGTAATTATACCGATCTAGGCCGTCAAATTTCAGTATGATGATGAGAAAAATACGAGCTTTCATATGATATGAAAATCTCCGTATGTTTGAAATAATTCTGTGTTACGAAAATGTGATCGGGTCATCTACCTTTAAGTTATGTCACTGTCTCGAGATGGCCAAAAAACAGAGTATAGTGCTATAATCAAAACAAAAGTTTGTCGATCAGTGTATACGATTCCCCAGGGTCCCATGCGACTGTTGCATATCCACGTGACACGTCATTCGCAATGGCAAGGGCGCAGTAAAACCAGAAGATGTGACGTAGGCCTACTTGTAAACAAATAGGTAATTGACCAATTGCGGGCCCTAATCAACAAGACCCCACACCCTACACTGTTGCGACTGTTTTGGAACGCACTGCATGCAAGGAAACTCTCAACCTAGCTTTGTTTGTAATGATCGCAAGCAATCGCAAGCGTTCGGATCATGACGCTATGATCGACAATTTTTTGTTTTGAATAACACATGGTTTGGAATTCACTAATTTCTAGAGTCTATATAAGTATAGGGCCTAAGTCTATTAGTCAAAGCATGATAAGAGCACTATTATTATTAATATTATTAGAGTTAGACTAATGGAGATGCCCAATTGTTGGTTATATATAAATCTGGGGATCATGTTTCGTGTGACTAGGCTCACTAGCAGTGGACCAACAAACCAATAATAATAAACAGATTGTTAGAAATAAAGGTTCTGCCGTACCGAGTCGAGCGAATTAATTACTTTTTCCGAATTCTGCATATTGTAGTTGTACTGTCCTACAGTCTTCTAAAAAAATCTAATACTATCACGTCACCACAGGCTACAGCCATCATGATCATGACAGTCTGTTTCAAATATCATCCTCATGCTCACGGATCAGGCTATGCTGTCCAGTGTTTTCACTCACCCTATACAAAGGGTGAAATACCCTTCACTTTTAATTTTCACCCTTCAACATTTTTTTCAAGAGTGAAAAATGTTGACAATTTCATTGTTTTACTGCCCAAAACACTGCGCGAGCACACATTCTGGCCATCATTTTGGTTTTTCACCCTCGAGAAATAAACCCAGGGAAATTGCTGGCTGTCCACGGGGTAATTTGGGAGGTTTTGTTGCTTTTAGCCTATAGATGCTTATTACTAACAACAAAGTCACTAAACCTCTCATAATGTCAACTTTTGACGTTGTAATCGTAATCAACACCTGATTTACATGTAGTTCGCTGCTCTCGCTGTTTTGTGTGGTTTTGTTGTTGCAGATATCAGAATAACCTATGACCTTTCGTGACCTAAGTCCTAATCGATAATAATTTTTGCGAAGTTTTGCCAGTTGCTGTAACTTTGATATTGCGCAATATAGCTCCCGTTGTAAGCAGAAAAACACGGCACTCCCCCCCCCCCGCCAACTTGTGACATTTTACTCTCAATTGTCACAGCCCTAGCGCAAATAATACTGGAGCTATTAGATATTGAACAGCACCCCCCTACATCATGTACAAGAAGCTGGAGTCCTATTAGTACTACATGTAAGTATGATTTGTCGTTCAGTGTTTTGGGTAGTAAAACAATGACATTTTCAACATTTGTCACTCTTGAGAAAAAAAATTGAAGGGTGAAAGTAAAAAGTGATTAAGTGAAGGGTATCACCCTTTGTATAGGGTGAGTGAAAACACTGATGGGGACAAATAGTGAAACATGCAAAACACCCTATGATGAATAATACCAACTGATGACAAATAACACTAATGATTTGTTGTACTAGAACTAGAAATTAATAATTGAACGAACACAACTAAGCAGCGTATCGCCGATCGCGTACATTGGGTAAAGCACGCACAACAATTCGCGTGATATTCCGGGCGCGTTCATCTTTGTACTGCGTTCGTGATGTTCGTTCAATTATTAATTTACCGAGGCTATAGGTCAGCATGGACCTTCAATTTGCCGTTGACAACAAAGCATCAAAATAAATTAGGCCTACTACCGATACCGTACGCTCTACTACTCGACCATACAGAAGAACGTAGTGACCATAATATGTGATTGTGAGGCTGTGTAAGCGACCGTTGTTTACATGGAGCAATATTTACGAAATTCGTAAAATGTTTCACTCAATTTTCAGACTTTGACCTGTAAAAAACAGTGAAAACTTGCATTATGTGTTATTAATATGATAACATACACGACTCATGAGTGAGTATGTAGAGGAGTCACTTTGTCAAATATTCTGTTCGATGGTAATTAAGTTACATTTCACAGGAGTACGAAAAGGGTTACATTTTTGCCGTTTTGGTGATGGTGCAATCTGAATTTGTTTGAATTCACGTAATTTATGGTCAACGACATGTGACATCACTCCGCTCCGGGCTCACATATTTAGTAGGCTATATAGGCTTAGCCTTAGCTTTTACTTTTATTAGGCCTCCTGTACTGTACAGCATGTACAGCCTGTAGTGTAAGTGTAGTGTATTGATTGACATTTATTCCATTTTGATTTTGAATTTCAAAGAGATATTTTATTTTCAAGATTTTATGATCATATTCATGCCTATAATTTATGCGAAAAATCAACGAGGTATCGCACTTTCCAAACCAAGTGATAAAATTTACTTACGCATCTATTAGAATTCTCATGACTATCTGCTGATAGTAGCGTTCATCTCTTGTTTGATTGCTTCAAATTCATTAGCAACGTCAAATGGGACCATCATTCGTAATTCTCGGTGTGATGATTGTTCATTTAATGTCGTTTCCAGGCATCACTTTTCCTCGCCCGTTGCGTTTTCGGGGTATACGGGTTCCCTTTTACCCCCTTCTTCTTCTGATTATCGCTAATTTTCTGTTCAAATCGATATTTTTAAAACTTGGCTTTGACCATTTGATTTCGTTTCCTAACGCCTTTGTTCGTTTGGTAACGTAAATTTGACCTTTCCTAAAAGGCATTTCCGGTTGAAAATACGCGACACAAGTTGGCGCTGTATCTTAAATTGAGGCGATCAGGAAGAAAATTGAGCCGAACACTGTTTGAAATAAAAATACTTATCCCGCAGGATAAGTATTTTTGAATCGACGTTTTCTTGTACAAAGAGAGCTGATTTTTCTTAATCCTTATAGGTGTAAGTTCATACATGTAATACAATTATAAAAATAAACTAATCTCAGTTTTTATCATTATTGAGGGCGCTGCCTCCAACACATCTCTTAGTGTTGTTGGGGGTATATTAAGAATGAAAGCACTTTCATGGATAAAGGGTTGAATTTATTGTGGCGATGTTCATTCTTCTGTATCTCAGTCATAGTTCCTATCGAGAATAATGTCACCCTTCCTATTTGGGTTGGGGATAGAATTTTTCTTCTGAAAACGTCAGCTCACTTTCTACCCCCGTTCCTATACCACCGGTGCTGTGCTCAAACTTAGTGGTCGCAAGACACCGGTCACCCTGGAGTTAAATCATGTATTAAACTTCCACGCTCTATGAAAACTATAATTTATCAATAAAGGCATGAATACAGCCAGGGGAATAAGGCAAGCGGCTGTGAGAAAAATCCAGGGGTACCCATACCCATCGAGATAACCAAAGTCAACAATTTCAATAGTTGCGAAATGGGGTAGGCCTACAGGTTGACTGAGCTGACTCAAAGCGAGGGTGAGGGGGTTGGGCTGGGGGTGTTGAACTTATGAAAGAAATGAAGAATAGTGTGATAAATCAAATTAAAACAAATACAAAATAAATAAATAAATATACTAATAATAAATAAATAAATATACTAATAAATAGATAAATAAATATATATATACTAATAAATAAATAGATAAATAAACTAATAAATAAATAAATAAATAAATAAATATACTAATAAATAAATAAATAAATAATTTAAAAAAAATATGAATAAATAAATAAATCGATATATATAGGCCTACACACACTCTCATAAAAATACATAAATAAATAAATAAATAGGCCTAAATAAATATGCAATACAAGCTGGCTAATTTTGAATCCATACTTTGAAAAATGTCTGAATTTCCAGTTCCTCAATGGGATGGCTGATTAATTCTGAGACGAATTTCCAGACCATCCTTTGAAAAAAGTCTGGATTTCCGAGTTCCTCTATAGGGTGCTGATCGTGGGTTAACTAATTTCGAGACGAAATTCCAGATCATCCTTTGAAAAAAGTCTGGATTTCCGAGTTCCTCTATAGGGTGCTGACCATGGGCTGACTAATTTTGAGACGAAATTCCAGACCATCCTTTGAAAAAAGTCTGGAATTCCGAATTCCTCTATAGGGTGCTGACCATGGGTAGACCAATTTTGAGACGAAATTCCAGACCATCCTTTTGAAAAAAAGTCTGGAATTCCAAGGCCCGACAATCGAAAAAAAGTTTGGAAATCCTAATTCCTCTATAGGGGGGGGGGGGGGTGCGGATTTTATCTGGAATAGCCCATTAGATGCCAATATAACAAGAGATTTTCCTTAATTTTTGAATTACTTCTGTGCAGAAAACCAGAGGTATTTAATTTTTGTTTTTTCGAAACATCCTCAAGGTATTTATTCCTTTGTTTATAAGAAATATCTGCTGAGCAAAATCCACATCAATTTCTTCATAACCCCGTTTAATAAGTTTAGATTTGAAGAAATCAAGTTTATGGGTAAAATCCGTGTCACTGCTGGAATTTCACATCGGATCGCCTCACCGTTGACCATGCCATTAAAGGCATATTATGTGATCTTTTCCAGAGAGCGCCCTCTATTCACGATTTTTTTTTTAGAAAGTAGATTTTCTTGCAGATTTACATTTCTGATCATAAATCGTACATACATTCCAAGTTACAGAGCGATACGATTCCTAATTACCTCAAAATCATGGTTTTAGAGTGAATTTAGATGTTGATAGATATTGAAATGTGTCGCAAGGTTTGGTGAAGCATTTACTATCTAGAATCTGTGAGTTATCACATCTTTGTCCTTTGAATAGAGTTAGGTCCAAGAAATTTAATTCTGTTGTAAACCAAAACGTACGGTAAATTTCGAAGTCGGGTGAAGGTAGTTTATTTGACTTATAAAAATAGCTAACTCATCTTTGTCACTTAACAAAAATGTTAGAATATCGTCTCGGTAACGAAACCAACCGAAAAATATTTTGTCACCAAGTTTAACAAACTTATTTTCCAGAGGATGGAACATTACATAGCATAGTTCTGATGGGGCACATCTTTGAACCCGTCAAAAAGCACCTCCGATGGAATGGCGGGCTACTTAGATCAGGAAACCCCGCCACCTTTCAATGAGAGAAGCGGCCCCACGTTTTGCTGTTAAATTTGTCTTAATTCCTCCACACTATTTATTGGCCACAAAAAAGCCCAACTGAAATTCAAGTCTCATCAGTGGCGTACCCAGGGGGATGGGGTCCAGGAGGGCCGGTGCCCCCCTGAAATAACCCCGTCGGTAAACACAACCCCCCCCCCCCCCCCCCCCCCGTCGGTAGATTTGCGATTTTGACCATGTGATATTTTTTGCCGGTTATGTGAACAACCTCATCGCTCAGATCGGATAGAGATCGATGAGATGAAAGCTCGGATGATGAAAGCTGCAGCGGCGTCCCGCAAATAAAGGGTTCAACAAAAGAAAGTATACCACTTTGTTTATGTCAATTTGAGTAACATTCAATTATATTTTGACCAAACAGGCTAGATAGGCATTTAGATGAATCTTTTAGGCATAAATTTGCCCCCTAACAACAAAGATAAACCATGATTAGCAGTGTTAGCACCATTTAAAGAAAGAAAAAAATATTTTTCAAAAGTCTCATTTCCAATACACAGCACGAGAAAAAAGACCAATTGTTAACACACACAATCCCAGACAACATAACAATATTGGCCCAATATTGATTTTTCATTGGCCAATATTGGCTTACAATATTGGCATAATATTATTTGGCCATTGGCCCAAGCTTGGCCCAATGTTGGCATTCGCCAATGAGTGCCAATATTGGGCCAATACTGGGCCAATACTGGGCCAATATTGGCATTTGCCAATGAGTGCCAATATTGGGCCAATATTGGGCCAATATTGGAACTCGCCAATGAGTGCCAATGTTGGGCCAATATTGGAACTCGCCCATGAGCGCCAATATTGGGCCAATACTGGGCCAATATAACATAACAATATTGGCCCAATATTGGCCCAATATTGAGTTTTCATTGGCCCAATATTGGCTTACAATATTGGCATAATATTATTTGGCCATTGGCCCAAGCTTGGCCCAATATTGGCACTCGCCAATGAGTGCCAATATTGGGCCAATATTGGCATTTGCCAATGAGTGCCAATATTGGGCCAATATTGGAACTCGCCCATGAGTGCCAATATTGGCCCAATACTGGGCCAATATAACATAACAATATTGGCCCAATATTGGCCCAATATTGATTTTTCATTGGCCCAATATTGGCTTACAATATTGGCATACTATTATTTGGCCATTGGCCCAAGCTTGGCCCAATATTGGCACTCGCCAATGAGGGCCAATATTGGGCCAATATTGGGCGATCTTGGAGAAATGTTAGGTAGGAAGCCAGGTGGCCAGGACAAATTTGGCCAAGGGCAAGCCTAGGACAAGGGAACAAATCTTCAAGGGACAGGACAAGGCACAAGATCCTAGCCAAAAGGCCGGGAAGCGATAACTCTTAACAGCGGCCGCCTTTTTTAGACCACGTCATAATTTGAATATCAAATCAATGGTGTTATTTCCCAGATAACATAACAATATTGGCCCAATATTGGCCCGATATTGATTTTTCATTGGCCCAATATTGGCTTACAATATTGGCATAATATTATTTGGCCATTGGCCCAAGCTTGGCTCAATATTGGCACTCGCCAATGAGTGCCAATATTGAGCCAATATTGGGCGATCTTGGAGAAAATGTTTGGTAGGAAGAATTCTATCTTTATATTGTTTTACTTCCCCTAAAGAGGAGTGAGCTGATCCCGGGCCAACCCGTGGCCAGAACCAACTTTGGAATAGGGAAAGCCCAAGGACAAGGGAAAAATCTTCAAGGGACAGGACAAGGCACAATATCCTAGCCAAAAGGCCGCGGGAAGCGATAACTTTTAACAGCGGCCGCAATTTTTAGACCGCGTCAGAATTTGTATATCAAATCAATGGTGTCATTTTCCGCCCCTGTTATATTGTGCCCATTATTGGACCAATATTGGTTGCCAACATGATGCCAATTGACGAGCGCCAATGTTAAACCAATATTGGTTCAATATTGGTGACCAAGAGAGTGCCAACATTGGCACTCAATTGGTCACCAATATTGGTCCAATATTTGTAGCCAACATGATGCAAATTAACGAGCGCCAATGTAAAACCAATATTGGTCCAATATTGGTGACCAAGAGGGTGCCAATGGCATTGGCACTCAATTGGTCACCAATATTGGTCCAATATTGATTGCCAACATGATGCCAATTGATGAGGGCCAATGTAAAACCAATATTGGTCCAATATTGGTTGCCAACATGATGCCAATTAACGAGCGCCAATGTAAAGCCAATATTGGTCCAATATTGGTGACCAATAAAATGCCAATGCCAATATTGCCAATATATTGGCCCAATATTGGTCAACAAGATAATGCCAATGCCAATATTGCCAATATTGGGCCAATATTGTGCCAATATATGTATGTTGTCTGGGATGTCGTACGACCCAACGCATTTGCCCTGTGCGATCGATAGCCCACACTGCTATACACACACACAGAGAGACCCCAATTGGTCCTTTCTTCTCGTGCTGTGTATTGGAAATGAGACTTTTGAAAATAGGAATTTTTTCTTTAAATTGTGCTAATCATGGTTTATCTTTGTTGTTAGGGGACAAATTTGGTATCAAATTATGCCTAAAAGATTCATCTAAATGCCTATCTAAATTGTGAAAAGATCAGACCCTACCCGGTTGTCAGCCAGCAGAGAGGTCACGCTGCATGTTAGATTTTGTTGTACTCAAGAAAACAATGGAGTCTCAGTGACTGCAATATTTGCTAGAAATAGCTTCGGAAAATGGTCTATTTGGGCATCTCAAAAACTGGGAAACGTGTTAAAAATCATGTAGCATTTTAGAGGAGGGTCAATAACATCTGCAGAACGGTACAATGTATAGTATTAAACACGTTTTGTAACCAAATTTATGTCGTAAATGTAGGAAAATTCACGTTTTGAAAATCTTCGAAATTACAGGAATCCTAACTCATTCTAAACCTCACCAAATCATGAAATGAACCCTCGTCTACAAAAAAAAAGTCCATGTACGTATTGCTCTCTCTGCTTGGAGATAGCGAAGACCACGGAAACTTCATAGCTTCATACCACGAAATGAAATCCGCCATAGACATTACATGGCGAATATCGTACAGATTTGCACTGCAGTCCTCTGTGTAGGGAGTGTTGACAATAGCAAGGTCGTTGACTCTTGTGTTTGTGCATACGTTTGTGACGCCTGACCCGTTTAACAATCTCATTGCTTTCATATAGAGCTTGGGTGACCTAACTATTGGGGGGGGGGGAGGGGGTAGCGATGAACTTATCCGCATAACCGGCCGAGAAAAAAATCGCATGGTCAAAATCGTAAATCTACCGAGGGTCGTTTTTATCGAAAACGGGCTTGGTCCAATCCTCTCAGTATGAAAGTAAAGCTTTTAAAATGCACGAAGCAAGAAGCAAGTCACACACACACATCAGTAATCAGTTAATCTCTTCTTTGTTCTTTTCAACGCATTCTTTCGATTCTTTTCAAGCTTAAAAGACATAAATAAATAAAATATATTCCACTCTTTTTCCATGTGCAATGGGTAGCTGTCAGTAAAGCAGTCTTTAAAATTGAAATTGAAACATTTCATGTTCTTTGTTGAAATGGTCCATCCAATTAAATAAATTAACTAATATTGCACTGAAATAAAACTAGTATTGCACTGAAATTAACCATAAATCAAAATACCTATATAATTTATGTGGAATATATTTATTTATGTCTTTTAAGCTTGAAAAGAATCAAAAGAATGCGTTGAAAAGGACAAAGAAGAGATTAACTGATTTGAGTGTGTGACTTAATCATGTTGCTTCTTGCTTCGTGCATCTTAAAAGCTTTACTTTCATACTGAGAGGATTGGACCAAGCCGATTTTGCTTCCTCATGTTTGCTGAAGCATATCTCTGGTTCTAAATAACCAATTGGAACGCAATAAAATGCAAATGAAAGCTTATTTACTCAGCTTTTATTAGACATCAAGATTAGACCCGTGTGTTCCTGTCCTTTTAAGATATCTTATGAGCCCGGAGTGTTAACATTTGTTTGGGACACCTGTATAGTTGCTGCCTGATATACAGTGGAAAAGCTTTCTTCAGAAGATAGAAATTTCACTGTCGCTAAATGGTGTGCAGCAAAAATGTTATCTTCAGAAGATGTCAATTTCACTATAGCTAATGCATGTGAAAAAGCTTTCTTCGTAAGATAGTAGCTTTACTATTGATATTTGGCTTGGTATGCAGAGAAAAAGTTCACTGTTGCTAAAGGGTGTGTAGCGAAAACTTTATCGTCAGAAGATGGCAATTTCACTATTGCTAAATGGTATGCAATGATAATGGCTTTCTTCATAATATATTAGCTTTACTAATTAATAAAGGGTATTTCACTGTCGCTAAAGGATGTGCAGCGAAAATTGTTATCTTCAGAAGATGGCAATTTCACTATTGCTAAATGTTATGCAAGGATAATGGCTTTCTTCATAATATATTAGCTTTACTAATTGATAAAGGGTATTTCACTGTCGCTAAAGGGTGTGCAGCGAAAATTGTTATCTTCAGAAGATGGCAATTTCACTATTGCTAAATGGTATGCAATGATAATAGCTTTCTTCATAATATATTAGCTTTACTAATTGATAAAGGGTATTTCACTGTCGCTAAAGGGTGTGCAGCGAAAATTGTTAAGATAGTAGCTTTACTATTGATAATTGGCTTGGTATGCAGAGAAAAAGTTCACTGTTGCTAAAGGGTGTGTAGCGAAAACGTTATCGTCAGAAGATGGCAATTTCACTATTGCTAAATGGTATGCAATGATAATGGCTTTCTTCATAATATATTAGCTTTACTAATTAATAAAGGGTATTTCACTGTCGCTAAAGGATGTGCAGCGAAAATTGTTATCTTCAGAAGATGGCAATTTCACTATTGCTAAATGGTATGCAATGATAATGGCTTTCTTCATAATATTATATTAGTTTTACTAATTGATAAATGGTATTAGCTTGGTATGCAGAGAAGAAGTTATCTTCAGAAGATAGAAACTTCTCTATCGCTAAAGGCAAGGGTTGCCTTATCTTCAGGAGATAGCAACTCTACAGATGTTGCTATGAAAATAGTGCAAATGAGATTTCAGAAGTTGATAGTAGACATGTACTGGATACTAGATTTAAAATTTTGTGAACAACACTCATTGCATTTTTGTACAATATAACGTTGAATTCAAATTATAATATCACTTGTTTGCAGATTTTGTTCCATGTTTATTACGGTATCTACTGCCTATCAGCTCTAAATCAAAACAATTTACAAACTGTGATACCAAAAACACAACATTGTAGTTACGAAAGCATACTTCTATCAATTAGAGCGAACAAAATGCAATGTAATTTTGTACATTGGAAGTATTATGAATCGTTGGTCTTCACATTACTGTATGAACCTCAGCTTTAAATCTAATAAATGCATGGTTTTCCAAAATGAATATCTTTGTGCAAAGTATGAAATATATCTTTAATCGTATATTTTTCCAATCGTTATAATGTGTTTTTAAAAGTTAGCTCAGAAACAATAATATTATGCTTTACTAATAACGCTGGCCATTGGTACTCTGACTTTATGGGGTGGGTAACATAATAAACATATACAAATACATGTAAACAAATATATTCAACATCGACCAAAGGCAATTTATTTTGTTGGACATTGGAATGGTTTCTCTTTGATATGAATCCTTTCATGGCTGGTCTCATGACTAAATTGGAAAAACCTCTTATCACAGTGTGAACATTGGAATGGGTTCTCTTTGGTATGAATCCGTTCATGGCTGGTCCTATTACTTGATTCAGAGAATTATTTATCACAGTGTGAACATTGGAATGGTTTCTCTTTTGGTATGAATCCTTTCATGGCTGGTCCTATGACTTGAATCAGAGAAACATTTATCACAGTGTGAACATTGGAAGGGTTTCTCTTTGGTATGAATCCTTTCATGGCTGGTCTTATGACTAAATTGGGAAAACCTCTTATCACAGTGTGAACATTGGTATGGTTTCTCTTTGGTATGAATCCTTTCATGGCTGGTCCTATTACTTGATTCAGAGAAACATTTATCACAGTGTGAACATTGGAATGGTTTCTCTTTGGTATGAATCCTTTCATGGCTGGTCCTATGACTTGAATCAGAGAAACATTTATCACAGTGTGAACATTGGTATGGTTTCTCTTTGGTATGAATCCTTTCATGGGTGGTCTTATGACTAATTTGGGAAAACCTCTTATTACAGTGTAAACATTGGAATGGTTTCTGTTTGGTATGAATCCTTTCATGGCTGGTCCTCTGACTTGAATCAGAGAAACATTTATCACAGTGTGAACATTGATATGGTTTTTCTTTAGTATGAATTCTTTCATGTTTATTTTTATCACCTGAACTAGCGAAACTCATGTCGCAGTATGAACAGTGGTATGGCTTCTCTTTAGTATGAATCCTTTCATGTCTGGTCCTGTGACTTGAACGAGAAAAACTTGTATCACAGTGTGAACATTGAAATGGTTTCTCTTTGGTATGAATCCGTTCATGGCTGGTCCTATTACTTGATTCAGAGAAACATTTATCACAGTGTGAACATTGGAATGGTTTCTCTTTGGTATGAATCCTTTCATGGCTGGTCCTATGGCTTGAATCAGAGAAACATTTATCACAGTGTGAACATTGGAATGGTTTCTCTTTGATATGAATCCTTTCATGTCTGGTCTTATGATTTAATTGGGAGAACCTTTTATCACAGTATGAACATTGGTATGGTTTCCCTTTGGTATGAATCGTTTCATGGCTGGTCCTATTACTTGATTCAGAGAAACATTTATCACAGTGTGAACATTGGAATGGTTTCTCTTTGGTATGAATCCTTTCATGGCTGGTCCTATGACTTGAATCAGAAAAACATTTATCACAGTGTGAACATTGGTATGGTTTCTCTTTGGTATGAATCCTTTCATGGCTGGTCTTATTACTGATTTGGGAAAACCTCTTATTACAGTATAAACAGTGGTATGGCTTCTCTTTAGTATGAATCCTTTCATGTCTGGTCCTGTGACTTGAACGAGAAAAACTTTTATCACAGTGTGAACATTGAAATGGTTTCTCTTTGGTATGAATCCTTTCATGTCTGATCCTCTGACTTGAATCAGAGAAACATTTATCACAGTGTGAGCATTGGTATGGTTTCTCTTTGGTATGAATCCTTTCATGTCTGGTCCTCTGACGTGAATCAGAGAAACATTTATCACAGAGTGAACATTGGAATGGTTTCTCTTTGATATGAATCCTTTCATGGCTGGTCTTATGACGACATTGAGAAAACCTCTTATCACAGTGTGCACATTGATATGGTTTCTCTTTGGTATGAATCTGTTCATGTATGGTCCTCTGACTTAAACAAGAGAACCTTTTATCACAGTGTGAACATTGGAATGGTTTCACTTTGGTATGAATCCTTTCATGTTTAGTCTTATCACCCGAACCAGAGAACGTCCTTTCACAGTATGAACAATGGTATGGTTTCTCTACTGTATGAAACCTTTCATTGCTGGTCTCATGACTTAAATGACCGAAACAGTTATATGGTTTCTCTTCGGTACAACTTTTTTCAACTGACTGAGCAAAAATGTCAACATCTCGCCATGAGACACCTTCGAACCAATTCCTACGTGGTTGCCTTTCATGACGTCGTCGATGTACTTTATACCTGTCAAAGTTACTGAAGAGTCTGTGAGCGTGATATTTACAAGCAAACGGCTTCAGTTGGTTTCCTGTATCATCTATCATGGCGACTACGTTGCTGGGAGGGAATACAGAAAACAAGAATGTATTTAACATTTAAAAAGTCAATGATGTAAACGTGTGCATGTTGTTAAATTGCAATAGGCATGGTATGGGTCATGTCATCTATCTACTCTATATTATTATAGGATTACAAAAATGTGGATAGAGGATCATGCCATAGGAGTCATCCAAAATTTGCACTTGTAATATTATTTGATGATCAGTTCAAGTAACTGAAAGTTTACAACACCATCACCAATGTTGATTGATCATGAGATTTCACAGCAGTGAAACAGTTGAGTTTATCATGCTTAACTCCCAGTACAGTCAGTATGAATGGAAAGTAACTCAATTTCTTGATATCAATGCTACTGAGATTTATTCATTTAACAGCATCCTCTTGATATTATTTTACGTTACAATTGACACAGTAACCCTCAAGTCAAAGCATGACTTCATTTGTTTTGTTGATACATATTTTATTTTATTGCTATGGTAACAACTATCTAAAGGTAGGAAGGGATGTAGTGAAGTCAGCCCTTTGTAAAAGGTACTCGTGAATAACACCATGAACCGACCAACGTCTCCGAGTCATTTGAGTATATTATTATTGCATTAATCTCATCTTATCGAGGTCCTATCGACATTATACCCCCTCCCCCAAGCCCCCATTGTCTTTGTGTTTGTGGTGAGTGCGACTTGCTCAGTTATTGCAGATTTGTATTGTTCATCAACTGATGCTTTCCTTTAGGCACGTTTGTAACTCTTGGCACTGATCAACGCAGCTTTGTGTTCATGTGCTGCTTCACTTTTTTGGTAGCTTCCAATACGCTTTTTCACAAGCAACGATGTAGGGCCTATACTCACCGGTACATTAAAAAAAATTGCAGTCGTGCAGTGCCCCCCTCAGAATTGGTATTGGTGCGATTTGGTGTGTACTTTTGACCAATATTTTATTGAAAAGTATCGCTTTCCCGGTTTCTTCTCTTTTTTCCCCCTTCTTCTTTTTTGCTTTCTTTGCAAAAATGTTGGGCGGCCACCCTGCTGCCCCGGTTGCGACGCGCCTGCATCAACCAACTTAGACTTAGATTTGTCAACATGAAAAAGAAAAAGAAAAAATTATAATTATAATTGAACAATCCTGATTGAATCTACACCAAGTTCAATGACAATGTTGTAGCGTAGTGAATACATAGTGTTGCTGTCAACGGCATAAGACGTCATTCCGGGCAGCAGACCTATTGCACACCGTTATACATGGATTTAAATTTTTTGACTTTTATTTATGGGCGATTCCACGGTAACACATGTTACATTTTAGCGCGCCATTCTTTATTCTCCACTCTATAACCGTAAAAGTAATTTGAATGAAGTTTTCATCTTTTGTATTGTAATACCCAAGACTTAAGGCTAGATCCTCATGCTAACACCAATATGAAATGTTAGCTCTTAGTAAGACCGCTCCGAATATTGGTAACACGCGTTACGAAAAAAGACACACTAAACAAAATTCCCAACTTTGTTTTGCTTGTGTATTTAAACTAACCAACCTACAATCAATTGGTCACTACTGTAGGCCTAAGCAAGTACCTTTCTAAGGTTTATAAAACTAGAATAATAACAAGAAGTCAAGTTCTCGCTTTTTTGTAAATTGCAAAAGAGTCGGTAACACGTGTTACGGTAACACGCGTTACACTTTGTCCAGCAATAATTTACTAGCATTAGATTCTTTATTTAATTTCTAAATTAAAATTAATTTTGACTTTGGCAATTGAACTAACATCATGAATATATTAATCATGTAAATAGTGATAAATAACACTTTACAAATTGAGGTTTTAGCACGTTTTTCTGAATATGAGTTTGGTAACACGCGTTACTACATTTTGATGGCTTATTGTGGAGTGGTGGTTATGAATATCTAATTGTTTACTATTTTTAAATAGAGCCTAACTAGTAGTAGAATTAAAATTATAAGTGGCATAAATTAAAACCAAATCAATTAAGGAAATATTTTTAAAAAACTGTTGCTCTGGTAACATGTGTTACCATTTTGGGAGTAAGAAAAGTAGAATTTTTTCATAACAATAGCCAAATGTTAAAACATTTTTTTCCTGAACCTTTGCATATGAGCTTTGAACAACATATAACGGTAAAAATAAATATTTTGGAGCAATTTTTAGTTTTTTTGCTCCGCCACATTTTCATGGAATCGCCCTTTATATATAGACTTTACTAGCAGTGGTACTAGTATTATAGGCCCACAGTACATTCTACAAATAATACAAATCATCAAAATGTCTTTATTTTTAATAAAGCTTAAATTAAAGCTTACCTGACCACCAACGAAGTCGAAGACGATGCTATAGTGTAGACGGACGGTCAGTAGAACACTAAACACAGGTACTCTTACAAGCTGAACACACTGGTGAAATTGCGTGGTAATATAAGTTAAGTTAGTCTATTGTATGAATACAAACTCGAAAAACAGTCAGATTTGTATTATTATATTATATTTTTAAGACATTTTTATTCTCTGGATTTCTTTTTCTCCCGCGTTCTTGCTATTCACAGCCTGTAGCCTAACGAAGCGCGCACACCACAAAATCAAGACACCTATTGAAATACACGTAAAATGATGACTGTGTCATGGAGGATCTTTTGTTTTATTGTCACATTGTTGGTGGCGCTGTTTGTGTCTTCTGCTTTAGGCAGGGCTTTAGGTAGAGACTTTTAATTGAAGTTTACGCGGATTTGTTGGAAATATTTCAACTGCATAGTACACCATTTAGTGAAATTGCTTTCTTCTGAAGATATCCGATTACGCTACATACCATTTACTATAGGGACCGTTTATTATGACTACCAGAGGGGTTTGGGTGACGGGGGGGGGTAGCTGGAAGAAAGCAACAACCCAAAAAAACATGACCCCCTTCCCTAGATAGGCCTACTAAAAAGTTATGACCCCCTCTGGAATGTAGAAAAAAGTTATGACCGCCCTCTTTTTTTTACCAACACATGGGCCAAAAACATGTAAGAGGAAATTCTTACACTAATAAAGAAAGTCTTTTTAAAGACTTTCTTGTGTTAAAACACCATTACGTTGGTTAACTTCACCGAAGACGGTCGTTTATTCACGATAAATCATACGTTGCTCCAAATCATAGAAGATACAAAATGATAAAACACGACGGACAATACACGCAGCACGTCTGCTGTGGTATACGAACAGGACACGAGAGAACGATTCTAAGATAGCGCACGGCCCAAATAGTCAACCAGCGCTCAGCTGTGATTGGCTAATGGTCTGAGCGCTGATTGGCCTATTTTAATAATAATAATACATATTCAAAGAATCGACATTGCATTGTTCCATTGCTAATGTAGGGGTGTTTTATATCCCACAAACACAATGAGCATACAATTGAAGGGGTGGGTGCAATAATTTAGCACTTTGCACTTTATTAAACCCACCCCTTCAATTATGAATTTTTGAGAATACTATACAAATATTCAACAATTATATTATTATACACCGTCAACAAATTGTGATCTTTGTTGAGTAAAGTGTTTAAAGGGGCATTGAGAGATACGTATGGGAGTGCGCCTTCACTCCCCCCCCCCTCCCCCCCCCCCCCCCTCCCCCCTCCCCCCCCCCCCCTCCCCCCACTTACGTGAAATTCAGGAGGTGACTGACTGGGAAAATAATTGGGGCAACCTTTTACGAAATTTTTAGAAATCTTGCCCCCCTGAAAAAAATCCTAGCTACGCCACTGCTTCAATTATCCTGGAAATCAGATTTTTTGCATCAAAGTAATACTTAGGCATATACTAACTACCATCTGAAACAGTTTACCAACATTCGCCGTTCATCATATAAAATTTCATGATTTTCTTACTTTCGATATTATCATATCAAAACTCAGGTGCTGAATTCCGAAGTTAAGCAATGTCGTTCTACTCTCGTGATTTTCGCGGCAAATCTCAGCCCGGAAGTGCTGTCATTTGCTTATTTTGGCATGAAGGCGATGTCGGAATTGTATGACATTTTGGATTTGGGCTATGTTGATGATTATCTTTACGTTTTTTGCTCATTTAGTATATCGATACATCTCTCAATGCCCCTTTAATTGTGAGCATGGGCATGTTCTCAGCGTGGGCATACAGCGGCGTAGCTAGGTTTTTTCATATTGGGGAAAAAATTAAAAGTTAACCGATAATACTTTACCGACTAAGCGAGCGTAGCGCGCTAAAATTTACTATTTTACACAGGGGTGCAAAAAGATATTTCTTCCTCAGGAGCATGGTTCTAAGAATCAAGATTTCCTCAAACAAACCAGAACCATGGTAACATAAATAAAAATTCCTTTAAAAGGGGCGGTCATATAAATTTGAAGAAAACAGAGATTGTAACCTTGTCAAATCCCATCCCCCCCCCCCACCCCCGCCCCCACCCCCCCCCCCCCCCCCCAATATTGACGTCGTGTCGGTTGAGATTGGCACTGTCGGTTCATTTGACCTGATGAATCATGGAATTATAATGCTCAAAAGTACACAGATTATTTGTTTTCGCGCGCTACAAGCTTGTTTAGAGCCAAAATGTACCTCAATCGTGCCAAAAATAGGTGTAGGTATAAAGTTTTTAAAAAATCGCGCCCTACGCGCGCATGTCTTGACTCACAAAATTCGTGTTGGTTCACTTTTCATTTCTCCCCCCCCCCCCCCCCCCCGCCCCCCTACCATATGAATAACCTACGCCACTGCTCCCATAGAAACAATTTTATAACCATTTTAGCTTTTAAAAATGAGCTTACTTTCATGATGCCAGTTGCTTGTTGTGTGTGGTCAAAATTCCTGAAAATAGTATGAATTTCAAGTTCACAAAAACGTAGACAAAGCTGGAACTTGGCCAATGGGAGGTGCGTGTGTTGCGGCGCGAATCCGTATCAAAGCACTGACATGACTGAAAATAGATTTCAACATGTCGCACTAATTTCCTTATTTGCTCGCTTTCTCGATCATCATATAACATCAATTTGGTATCTTATTAATACTGAAAAACATGCTAGTGGACCATTATTATTTATCTAGATGCAATAGCGTCAGAGTGCGCTTAAGCCTTTGAATTTAAAATTTCAAAAATCCTTTTTTTTCCCTTCGATTTCTCGAACTTAGGGAGCAGTTCCATTTATACGCGATAAATTTATCGCGACTGTATCGGGGCCTGATATGTTTTGGACCCGATGTTTTTCAAGTTGATTCGCGATAAAATAGTCATCAGGCCCCGATACGAGGCCTCTGCCATACCCTGGGGTATGTTTAGCAAATAGAGCGGGACATTGTTTAGCAAATACACGAGGATAATACAATTTACGTTAAACATCCATAATCAATAACATTATCTCTAAAAACATGAAATGCTGAATTTGTACCTTACACTAGAATAAATAGCCCGAAGCTCTATTTACATACCGACCACTTATCTTTTGTTATATTTAAACAAGCGGTAATACGCTATCGATAAATAATCCTTTGCTTCTCGCAACTGTTCGCGCAACTGTGCGCGCAACTGTTCGCGATAAAAAACTCATCGGGGCCCGGAACATTCTCGCAATTTTTATCGCGTACAAATGGAACTGCTCCCTTAGTGAGATCGACAGCGCAATTCAGAAACGATTGTATTTGTCAGGAGTTAGGTAGTCCGATAGCCAAGTCTCTTCTGAATTGGTCAGTACATCTCCTGTGATTGGTTGAATATTTACTATCTAGGTAAAATGGGAACTCAACACCCAAAGAAAATACGAATTTCATCAAATTCAGCTTGCTATCAAACCCATAGCGTGATGTAGCGGCATAGCATGGCCATGGGTCATCACGTGGCCCAACAGTGAAGCGTATGTAAATTTACGATACAAAACGATGATGTATGCATACGCAATGGGAACACTGGAGAGCCTCCTGTGTAAATTGATAAATATGACTCGAAACGAACTTGATGTACATGTACATAGTATATGTTGATACATATTTAATTGAGTTAAAAAATACGAATAAAGAAATTGGCTTGAAAATCAAGAGTGATGTTCTGGGGCTGTTGTTGTGATATTGCTACATCGTGTACATAACAGAGGAAACATCGTGAACAAATAACGTCGCAAAATATACCCTTTGCACGTACTGTCAAAATATCGGTATTCTCTAACTTTGTTAATATCCATCCGATTTCTACCGTTCAAAGGGGTAACTATATTAATAAAGCCACGTACTTTTCCTATTTTGCCTGTAAACTTTCATAAAACAATAAGAAGCGTTTCATTTCATAAAGTATTTTGACAGTCAATGAATGTGTTTATTCAAAGACTTTACAAAATGCCTTGGTTTGTTGATGGATGCTAGTCCATGAATGACCGCAGGCTGTGTGTAAACAATTTAACAACTGTTATTTGATCAGATATGCAGTGTTGCTATAACCGCATCCCAAATGTCACCTAAAAATCTGTACAAAACCTGTTTAAATACTGACTTGAACTGGTTTTAATTGAATAGGTCAAAAACACTCGTTGGTAATATATGTTTACGCTAAAGGAAGGATCTGTTTTTATGTATTGTGACATACGTGAGACGTAAGGGATTTATTGTCGTATGTAAACCGTAGGTAAGATGTCGTTTTCCCAAAAGGGCAATATCTACTTATAAAGAGGCGAGGCCGTTGCCTCCGCCCCAATAAAGAGGCGAGGCCGTTGCCTCCGCCCCAAAAAGCTTCTGCATCACTTCAAAAGCAATGTTTACATAATATTATTTGTGTTGTCACATAAATCAGCTTAGTATCTACTCATTCATTATGACAACGAAATGATGACCTCCAAGAGGGTACATCATTGGAAACTGTGCGTTGTTGTCATTTCGCGTTCAACCTGTACCTGTTTACCCGAATGACTTCACGCCTTTTCGAGATTATTTGTTTGCCGAAAACATGCGATATTTATTCACTACTTACATGAATTAAACACAACACAAAAAGAAAGTAACCAATTTTTTCGACACACCCTGTGTTTAATTCTTATGGCCCTAAATAAATTCAAAATATGGGAAAGAACAGAAATTTTCTCTTGCCCATTTTGATAACTTATTTTTTACAATAGCACAACTATTGATGAAGCTGCTGTGTCCATTTGAATACGAAATGATTGGTAGAGGAAAAGGTAGCTCATTAACACAGTTTCTGTTACCCCTATCGTGTTGGAGCATGCGATTCATGTAGTTGTGTAGTATTTGTTCCGGGATTTGTTCTCCCCGATATGAATACCGCTGTTGGTAAATAAAAAACATGTGCGAAGTACCCTAATTAAGATAACTTTTAGCAATAGTGCAGATTCCTTTGGCAATAGAGAAGTTGCTATCTTTTCAAGAAAGCCTTTTCGCTGCATACCCTTTAACAATAGTGAAGTTAAGTTACTATATTCTAAAGATAACCTTTTCATTGCAGACCAGTTAGCTTTTTCGGAAGGTAGCCTTTTCGCTGTACATGTAGGCCTATATCATTTAGCAATAATATAGTTGCTGCCTGATATACAGTGGAAAAGCTTTCTTCAGAAGATAGAAATTTCACTGTCGCTAAATGGTGTGCAGCAAAAATGTTATCTTCAGAAGATGTCAATTTCACTATAGCTAATGCATGTGAAAAAGCTTTCTTCGTAAGATAGTAGCTTTACTATTGATAATTGGCTTGGTATGCAGAGAAAAGGTTCACTGTTGCTAAAGGGTGTGTAGCGAAAACTTTATCGTCAGAAGATGGCAATTTCACTATTGCTAAATGGTATGCAATGATAATGGCTTTCTTCATAATATATTAGCTTTACTAATTAATAAAGGGTATTTCACTGTCGCTAAAGGATGTGCAGCGAAAATTGTTATCTTCAGAAGATGGCAATTTCACTATTGCTAAATGGTATGCAATGATAATGGCTTTCTTCATAATATATTAGCTTTACTAATTGATAACGGGTATTTCACTGTAGCTAAAGGATGTGCAGCGAAAATTGTTATCTTCAGAAGATGGCAATTTCACTATTGCTAAATGGTATGCAATGATAATGGCTTTCTTCATAATATATTAGCTTTACTAATTGATAAAGGGTATTTCACTGTCGCTAAAGGGTGTGCAGCGAAAATTGTTATCTTCAGAAGATGGCAATTTCACTATTGCTAAATGGTATGCAATGATAATGGCTTTCTTCATAATATATTAGCTTTACTAATTGATAAATGGTATTAGCTTGGTATGCAGAGAAGAAGTTATCTACAGAAGATAGAAACTTCTCTATCGCTAAAGGCAAGGGTATGCAGCGAAAAATGTTATCTTCAGGAGATAGCAACTCTACGGATGTTGCTATGAAAATAGTGCAAATGAGATTTCATAAGTTGATAGTAGACATGTACTGGATACTAGATTTAAAATTTTGTGAACAACACTCATTGCATTTTTGTACAATATAACGTTGAATTCAAATTATAATATCACTTGTTTGCAGATTTTGTTCCATGTTTATTACGGTATCTACTGCCTATCAGCTCTAAATCAAAACAATTTACAAACTGTGATACCAAAAACACAACATTGTAGTTACGAAAGCATACTTCTATCAATTAGAGCGAACAAAATGCAATGTAATTTTGTACATTGGAAGTATTATGAATCGTTTTTGGTCTTCACATTACTGTATGAATATGAACCTCAGCTTTAAATCTAATAAATGCACGGTTTTGTGCAAAGTATGAAATATATCTTTAATCATATCTTTTTCCAATCGTTATAATGTGTTTTTAAAAGTTAGCTCAGAAACAATAATATTATGCTTTACTAATAACGCTGGCCATTGGTACTCTGACTTTATGGGGTGGGTAACATAATAAACATATACAAATACATGTAAACAAATATATTCAACATCGACCAAAGGCAATTTATTTTGTTGGACATTGGAATGGTTTCTCTTTGATATGAATCCTTTCATGGCTGGTCTCATGACTAAATTGGGAAAACCTCTTATCACAGTGTGAACATTGGAATGGGTTCTCTTTGGTATGAATCCGTTCATGGCTGGTCCTATTACTTGATTCAGAGAATTATTTATCACAGTGTGAACATTGGAATGGTTTCTCTTTGGTATGAATCCTTTCATGGCTGGTCCTATGACTTGAATCAGAGAAACATTTATCACAGTGTGAACATTGGAAGGGTTTCTCTTTGGTATGAATCCTTTCATGGCTGGTCTTATGACTAAATTGGGAAAACCTGTAATCACAGTGTGCACATTGATATCGTTTCACTTTAGTATGAATCCTTTCATGTCTGATCCTCTGACTTGAACTAGAGAAACATTTATCACAGTGTGAACATTGGAAGGGTTTCTCTTTGATATGAATCCATTCATGGCTGGTCTTATGACTAAATTGGGAAAACCTCTTATCACAGTGTGAACATTGGAATTGTTTCTCTTTGGTATGAATCCTTTCATGGCTGGTCCTCTGACTTGAATCAGAGAAACATTTATCACAGTGTGAACATTGGAATGGTTTCTCTTTGGTATGAATCCTTTCATGTCTCATCCTATTACTTGATTCAGAGAAACATTTATCACAGTGTGAACATTGGTATGGTTTCTCTTTGGTATGAATCCTTTCATGGCTGGTCTTATGACTAAATTGGGAAAACCTCTTATCACAGTGTGAACATTGGTATGGTTTCTCTTTGGTATGAATCCTTTCATGTCTGGTCCTCTGACTTGAATCAGAGAAACATTTATCACAGTGTGAACATTGGTATGGTTTCTCTTTGGTATGAATCCTTTCATGTCTGGTCCTCTGACGTGAATCAGAGAAACATTTATCACAGTGTGAACATTGGAATGGTTTCTCTTTGATATGAATCCTTTCATGGCTGGTCTTATGATGACATTGGGAAAACCTATTATCACAGTGTACACATTGATATGGTTTCTCTTTGGTATGAATCTGTTCATGTATGGTCCTCTGACTTGAACGAAAGAACCTTTTATCACAGTGTGAACATTGGAATGGTTTCTCTTTGGTACAAACCCTTTCATGTCTGGTCCTCTGATTTGAATCAGAGAAACATTTATCACAGTGTGAACATTGGTATGGTTTCAATTTGGTATGACTCATTTCATGTTTAGTCTTATCACCCGAACCAGAGAACGTCCGTTCACAGTATGAACACTGGTATGGTTTCTCTACTGTATGAAACTTTTCATTGCTGGTCTCATGACTTAAATGACCGAAACGGTGGTATGGTTTCTCTTCGGAACGACTTTTTTCAACTGACTGAGCCAAAATGTCAACATCTCGCCATGACACACCTTCAAACCAATTCCTACGTGGTTGCCTTTCATGACGTCGTCGATGTATCTTATACCTGTCAAAGTTACTGAATAGTCTGTGAGCATGATATTTGCAAGCAAACGGCTTCAATTGGTTTCCTGTATTATCTATCATGGCGACTACACAGTCTACACTTGTTGCTGGGAGGGAATACAGAAAACAAGAATGTATTAACATTTAAAAAGTCAATAATGTAATATGTGTGCATGTTTGTTAAATTGCAATATGCATGGTCATGTCCTGGGTCATGTCATTTATCTACTCTATATTATTATAGGATTAAAAAAATGTGGATAGAGGATCATGCCATAGGAGTCGTCCAAAATTATCGCCATTTTCACAAACGTGTCACAGATCCAGCGTACATAACTTTTACAAATAGCAGCGCATAAAACTGTTAAAGAGCATGTTACTGTGTTGTAGAGAGATACTCTTTTAATTTACTTATGTGGACAAAATAGTGATGATTTTGGCACACTCAGATTGAGCTAGATTGAGACTTCCCCATGACCTCTGAGACATAACCTGGGTACTTGAGCAACGCCAGTTGTTTAATTAAAGGTTTTAAACACTGTCTGTCGCTGTCAATGTAAACACTTGAAGAGTTGTTCTTTGAGCAAGAAATACTGGTGTATTTGGCACATTTCGAATGAGACCGCCACATGGCGATCGCTACATGGGCCGCTTGGTTCGATCTGGGCCTCTTACAGATATGGTTACTCACAAAGTTTTCCGAAAACTCCCCCTTTCCCATTGTATAAAGCATTCTTTTCGGAACGTTTTGGACTAAAATGTGTCCTGTTTGCACACACAATGTCGTACGACCCAACGCATTGCGCTGTGCGATCGATTGCTCCCCGTCAATCCTGGCTGATACACACACACACATCATGCACATAGAGACCCCAATTGGTCCTTTCTTCTCGTGCGGTGTATTGGAAACGAGACTTTTGAAAATGGGAAATTTTTCTTTAAATGGTGCTAATCATGGTTTATCTTTGTTGTTAGGGGGCAAATTTGGTATCAAATTATGCCTAAAACTAAGATAAGATTCATCTAAATGCCTATTTAGCCTGTTTGATAAAAAAAAATGAATGTTACTCAAAATTACATAAACAAAGTGGTATACTTTATTTTGTTGAACCCTTTAGTTGTCCTGTGCGCTTCACTCCCTGTGACTTTGGCCTCCTCCCATACGATCATGGTTGGTTGATGCGAGTGCGACTAGCTCAGTTAGCCTATTGCAAATTTGTATTGTTCATGCGTTTACGGTAACTCTTGGCACTGATCAACTCGGCTTTGTGTTCATGGGCTGCTTCACTTTTTGGTAGCTTCCAACACGCTTTTTCACAAGCAACGATGTATACTCACCGATACATCGGGTGGTCATCACTAAAAAAAAGCCAGTGATGAGAGCTGACGTCAAATAGTCTGATGAAGTGCTCAGTGTGGCATGAAACTGTCACTAAGTAAGTGAGTATTTATTAATACATCAACCAACTTAGACTTAGATTTGTCAACATGAAAAAGAAAGAAACAAATTATAATATAATTGAACAATCCTGATTGAATCTACACCAAGTTCGATGACATGGCATGACTGAGTATGAGACGTCATTCCGGGCCGACCTATTGCACACCGTTATACATGGATTTAAGTTTGTTTGACTTTTATTTATCCATAGACTTTACTAGTACTAGTATAGGCCCACAATACATTCTACAAATAATACAAATTTAGTCTTTATTTTTAATAAGCTTACCAACGAAGACGATGCCTATAATCTATTCTAGGCTAGAGAGTAGACGGACGGTCAGTAGAACACTAAACACAGGCACTCTTACAAGCTGAACACTCTGGTGAAATTGCGTGGTATCCTTCTTCTTCTTCTTCTTCCTGTAAAGTGCTGCCTTCAAATGGTTGAAGATAAACGCACTGTAACTCTCTGAAGCCTAGAGAGAAGATTTTTGTGTACAGGTTAACAGACCCGGGATGATCCCCTACTCTTTACGATGAGGTCTGCAACTATTTAACGTGTTCAGGGTGAACGTCTGAATACACGGGACCAACGGCTTAACGTGAATCTCCGAATCACGGCGAACTGACACTCACTGTATAGACCTGCACGTTATACACAGCGAATGGGGTAGAGGAGAAATTCTACAATTAAATAGATCATCAGCTAACCACGGAAAGAAGTTAAGTTAAGTTAAGTTAAGTTAGTCTATTGTATGAATACAAGTTTTTGAAAAACAGTATATTTTTAAGAAATTTTTATTTTCTGGATTTCTTTTTCTCCCCGCGTTCTTGCTATTCACAACCTGTAGCCTAACGAGGCGCGCACACCACAAAATCAAGACTCCCATTGAAATACACGTAAAATGATGACTGTGTCATAGAGGATCTTTTGTTTAACTTTGGCGATTGTCACATTGATGGTGGCGCTGTTTGTGTCTTCTGCTTTAGGTAGAGACGCGGATTTGTTGGAAATATTTCAACCGCATACCATTTAGTGAAATTGTTTTCTTCTGAAGATATCCGATTACACTGCATCATACCATTTACTTTAAGGACCGTTCATTATGTCTACCAGAGGGGGCTGGGGGCGGTAGCTGAAAAAAAGCAACAACCCCCCAAAAAACATGACCCCTTCCTTATGACACTAAAAAAAGTTATGACCCCCTCTGGAATGTAGAAAAAGGCCCCCCCCCCTTTTTTTTTTACAAACACATCGGCCTAAAAACACAATAAGCATACACAATTGAAGGGGTGGGTGTAGCACTTTAAAGGTATATTATGTGATCTTTCCAGGGAACGCCCTCAACATCGAAAAAAAATAGAAAGCAGATTTTCTTGCAGATTTACATTTCTGATCATAAATCATGCATACATTCCAAGTTACAGGGCGATACGATTCTTAATTACTTCAAAATCATGGTTTTAGAGTGAAAATAAACTGTTGGAATCCCGACAGTTTATATTTTTCACTCTAAATTCACTCTAAAACCTTGATTTTGAGGTAATTAGGAATCGTATCGCTCTGTAACTTTAAATGTATGTATGATTTATGATCGGAAATGTAAATCTGCAAGAAAATCTACTTTCTAAAAAAAAATCATGAATAGAGGGCGCTCTCTGGAAAAGATCACATAATATGCCTTTAACTTGCACTTTATTACACCCACCCCTTCAATTATGAATTTTTGATAATACTATAAAAATATTCAACAATTATAGTATTATACACATTAACAATTGTGATTTTTGTTGAGTAAAGTGTTTAATTTCAGACAGTTCAGTGCTCAGGTGAGCATGCTGTCAGCATGGGCATGTTCTCATCGTGGGCATGCAGCGGCGTAGCTAGGTTCAATATCATGGTGGGGCAAAAATTAAAAGCCTCCGAAAATACTTTACCGACTAAAAAATTTGAGCATAGCGCGCGAAAATTTACTATTTTACACCGTATTTCCCCATGATTGAGATCTATGTTGGCGTTAAACGTGTAGTGCTATAACACCGAAAATCTATTTTGTGGGCAAATGCGCGCATTAGCGGGGGGAAATAGCCATAGGCTATTTGTATTTTTGTCCGTCATAATATCTTGATTTCCCTTGATGGGGCCCATCTTTGAACCCGGCAAATACTTTAGGCATAATTTGATACCAAATTTGCCCCTAACAACAAAGACAAACCATGATTAGCACCATTTAAAGAAAATTCTTATTTTCAAAAGTCTAATTTCCAATACACAGCACGAGAAAAAGGGACCAATTGTTAACACACACAATGTCGTACGACCCAACGCATTTGCGCTGTGCGATCGATAGCCCCGCCAATCCTGGCTATACACACACACACACAAAGAGACCCCTTCTTGTTGGCTGAACTTTGAGCTTCCGCTGGCCTTATGTAATAGTGAAGTTGCTATCTTCTGAAGAAGGCTTTTTCCCTGCATACCCTGTGTAGCTAAAGTAAAGTTGAAATCTTCTGAAGACAGTTTTTTAACTGCATTAGTAATTCAGGAGATAGCTTTTTCACTGCAAACCCTTTAGTAAATAGTGAAGTTCTTCTGAAGAAAGCCTTTTAAAATTAAGTTGCTGTCTTAAGAAGATAGCTCGTCCGGTGCATCCCAGTAGCTATACTAAAGTTGCTATCTTCTGAAGACAGCTTTTCACTGCATACCCATAATAGCAATAGTGAAGCTGTTATCTTCTAAAGACTTTTTCATTACACACCCTTTCACAATAATGTTGCTCTACTGGAGGTAGCTTTTTTGCTGCATTCCCTTTAGTGGTAGTGAAGTTGCTGCCTTCTGAAGATAGCACTCTCGTTGTATACCTATAACAATAGTGAAGTTTCCATTTTTCAAGAAAACTTTCGCTGCATATCCTTTAGTAATAGTGAAGTTGCTATCTTCTGAAGAAAGCTTTTTCACTGGATACCCTTTAGCAATAGTGAAGTGGTTGTCTTCTGAAGATAGCACTTTCGATAACTTTTAGCAATAGTGCAGATTCCTTTAGCAATAGGGAAGTTGCTATCTTTTCAAGAAAGCCTTTTCGCTGCATACCCTTTAAAAATAGTGAAGTTGCTATCTTCTAAAGATAACCTTTTCATTGCAGACCATTTAGCTTTTTTAAAGGTAGCTTTTTCGCTGTATATCATTTAGCAATAGTAAAGTTGCTATCTGGTATGCAGTGAAAAAGGTTTCTTCAGAAGATAGAAATTTCACTGTCACTAAAGGGTGCAGTGAATCTTTAGAAGATGGCAATTTCACTATTGCTAATGCATTAAAAAAGCTTTCTTCTTAAGATCTATTCATAAATGGTATTAGCTTGGTATGCAGAGAAAAGGTTATCTTTAGAAGATTGAAATTTCACTGTCGCTAAAGGGTGTGCAGCGAAAATGTTATCTTCAGAAGATGGCAATTTCACTATTGCTAAATGGTATGCAGTGAAAAAGCTTTCTTCGTAAGATAGTAGCTTTACTATTAGATTGGTATGCAGAGAAAAAGTTATCTTCAGAAGATAGAATCCCTATCACTAAAGGGTATTCAGTGAAAAATAGCAACTCTACTTGATACTTGATTGTTGTACTGGCCAACACTCCATGTGGAGTCATCCACAAAAAATACTGATGTTGCTAAATGGTATATGCAGTGAAAAAGCATTTTTCATAAGATCGCAACTTTACTTTTGCTATTTACTTTTGCTATTTACTTTTGCTATTTACTTTTGCTATTTTTTTTTCCAGTTCTTCTCAAAGTTGGACTTTGAGAAGTCCTGGAAAGAAAACGAAAAATAACGTATCTCCAATTCTTTAATATTTATGTAGAAAACATGTGGGGGTATAATGTCACCAAGCGTCATATCCAAATCACGTGATCCACAAGGTCAAAGTAAAGGTCAAGAGGTCATGAAAACTTATCATGTTCATGCTTGAGACATAATGGCAGATTTGGATTCCTTATGCAAGACCCTTTCCAAAAAAAAACCAATTTCAGCCAACTTGACCCCCGGACTTGACCCAGGGGTTGCTGATTTATGGTCGTTTGAAAGTTGACGCTTGCGCTCATTTTGTCTGAATCGTCGACGATGTGTGCGATGAATCGCGAAAACCGTAAGTCGGATGAATTTTTAATTTTGAAATTTGAGCTTGTTGAGCCAAAGTTACCCTGAAAACCAAATTTGAGCAAATTTGAAAAGGGTAGGATTAACTCCATTGGGTGATTTGACATTGAATTACTCAATACTGATGTTACTCTACTGAAAACAGCTTTTTCACTGCATACACCTACATTTAATAGTTGCTATCTTCTGAAGATGCATTTCTCACTGCTTATTTAGCAATAGTGAAGTTTCTATCTTATGAAGATAGCATTTTCACCATTTAACGATAGTGAAGTTTCTATCTTATGAAGATAGCTTTTTAACTGCATATCATTTAGCAATAGTAAAGTTGCTATCTCTTCTGAAGAAAGCCTTTTTTACAGGATACATTTTAGCGATAGTAAAGTTTCTATCTTCTGAAAAAAAGTTCTTTTCACTGCATACTATTTAGCAATAGTGAAGTTGTTATCTTCTGGTGTCACTTTTTAAAGGCGTTCAATATTTTAAAGACTTTTGACATCTATGTATAGGCCTGTATTGTGTGACCATTCAGGGGGATAACTAATTATATGTATTAGCTACGAGTAATATAATCCGATTGATTGTAATGTGGTTACTTAAATCATATTTTGTTGAATGTGGACAATTTTGTTAAAAACTTTAACGTTTAGTGAATTGCTATCTTCTGAAGGTAGCTTTTCCTACATTCACTTTAGCAATAGTGAAGTTGCTATCTTATAAAGAATGCTTTTTCACTGCATACGCTTTAGTAATAGTGAAGTGGCTGCCTTCTGAAGATACACTCTTAGAAGATCAGGATCAAATACATGAGTAGATTTCCGGCTCACTTTGTTTTGATCCTTTAAGGATCATTTTCGGATCGTTTTGATCCGTTTTCGGATCGTTTTGATCCGTTTCCAGATAGATATCAACAAACGGATCAAATTCACCTTGATCAACTTTGATCTGATTTCCGGATCAATTCGATGAAACAGTTCATTGGTCAATGAGTGACTGACGTCACTCTTTCGCAAACCGATAGACGACAAGCAGACGATCTTTTGAATTCGGTCGCCACAGTTGAAACAAGGGTGAAATACCGTGGTAAGTTATCCAGTCTAATCTGTAAAATGTTACATGATTTTGTCGGTAAAGTAGTTTTATTTTTTATGTTTGAACATGCTCTATTCTTGTGAACAAATTTCTTGTACCTGACCAGTGCCATCAGTACGATTTTCGGTCAAAATGCTCCTCACAAAATGTCACGATCACTGCGATGTACTAGGCCTACACGATGTAGTAAGCTTACTGCACTCGATATATAGTCTGCAGTGTGCACCCGGGGGTGGGGGCACTCAATCAATATTAGGTTTCACACCAGGCTCCATCAAAAATACCCCCCTTTTTTGGCCCGGTGTCACCGAAAGACCCTTGCATGCATGCTTGTTTTTACAATCTGTCACCCGATGACCCCCTATGTTTTCACTTTTTCTTTGATTCAGTTTGATCCTGGAGTAGGATCATAAGCTACAGGTACATCCGATTAAGGATCATTATTTTGATCCGTTTCAGTATCATTTGACAGAAATATTTGATCCCATTTCAGATCAAACTTTTTGATCCTGCTTGTCGGATCACTTTGATCCGGAAAGGGTAAGCTCATATGTGATACCGCTTCTGGATCAAAATTGATCCTTTTCGTCTCATATTTGATCCTGACCTTCTAAGAGTGTAGCACTTTCGCTGTATACTTTTAACCAATAGTGAAGTTGCTATCTTCTCTGAAGATAATTTTTCCCTGCAAACCTTTTAGCATGTGAAAGTTGCTATCTTCTGAAGGTAGCTTTTACATTGCATACCCTTTAGTAATAGTGAAGTTGCTATCTTCTGGAAGTTAAATTCTTCACTCCATACCCTTTAGCAATAATGATGTTGCTCTTCTTAACGGGTGGCTTTTTTTGCTGCATAAGCAATAATGACGTTGTCCTGGGAGGGGGTTCTTACATTGATATGGTATACATATAATTATGTGCCTGCCTTTTGGGGTGCTTTTTCGCAAAAATTGGTATAGCGATGTGTTTTCATCACAGACCAAAGTGCCTAATTGGCATAAGTTGGGTGTATTTTGAGGATTTTTTTGTAAAAAGCACCCAATTTGTACAAAATTGGTTGCTTTTCTAACAAAATCTGTATATTTATAGGTGGGAAATTGCCCCCGCAAATAGGTATAGAGAAAGTCAAATTTTCGGCAGGCACATCCACATACGATTGTGGCGGGACGTTGTATACCTTTCTGAAGGTTCAATGACTCCAACGAATACAATATGAATGTCATAATACCAAATTTAGAAACACCTTTCCTTAGCAAATTTATTGTAAATTCTAAATGTGTCATATAAACAATTTACATCAAATATGAACTCAAAATGTCACTGACATTTCTTCTTTCTAAAAATACATTGAAAAACAAAATATCCCCACAATCCATTAATAATGATTTATATATTCTGAAAATGTCACAATAAATTCTATGACAAATAAGACTGCTTAAGCAAGCATAATTTGCGTAAACCATGTCATTTACGGAGGGGGGGGGGGGGGGGGGGAGCTTGTCTCGGAAGAAACCTAAAAAAAAGAGAGGCTATTTTGGAGTAGAACAAGTTTTATATGATTTTTAGAGTGAAAATAAACTGTCCGCTAGCTCACAATCTATTTTCAACCCTTAAAAACCATAATTTTGAAATAATTAGAAATCATATTGCTCTTTTTTTATTTATGATTTATGATCAGAAATGTAAATCTGCAAGAAAATCTACTTTAAAAAATATCATGGGTATAGGGCGCCCCCTGGAAAAGATCCCATACAATGTAATATGCCTTTAACTGTAACGGTCGGTCTACTTTGACGTCAAAGTAATCTTAAACATAATTATCTGTACATATTAAGGGAAGTGTCAACCCTTTTTTATGAAATTTATCAAGCACTGTGACTTTTAAACTAATAATGTAATGTACATAAAAGTATACAATTGTGTTAATGAAGTTAGTAGTAGAATCCATTATTGGTATCAAATTTCACACAAAAATAGTGATTTTTACATTTTTTTCCCAAAAATCACTTTTTTGGCGCCAACAATTTTCAGACAACCTAACAAAATTAGTTTTTGATTAAAAATTTCACCAAAATCATCTAAAGTCAATTATCTAGGAGTGCTTTTTTTTTGGCTTAAAATTTGTTTGTTTTGAAAATATTGACCATAAAGTGCCAAAAATGAAATTTGTGAGATAACATTTTTGTTGTTGAAACTTTTTGATCAATCAATATTTTCAAAACAAACAAATTTTAAGCCAAAAAAAAAAATGCGTCGCTAGATAATTGACTTAAGATAATTTTGGTGAAATATTGGAATTTTAATCAAAAACTGATTTTGTTAGGTTGTCTGAAAAATGTTGACCCCCCAAAAATCACTATTTTTAGTAAAATTTGATACCAAAAATGGATTCTCTGACTCATTTCATTAAAAAAAATGTATACTTTTATGTACATTACATTTATAATTTAAAAGTTACAGTGCTTGATAAATTTGGCACCAAACAGGGTTGACACCTCCCTTTAGGAGTTAGTATCAAAACCAGTGATAGAGGCAAATTGTGAAATGACTCACCAACTGACGGTTTCATCTAACTTGGTCAGTCAGATTTCATAGAGGTGTGATCCACTCACTGGAACCACAGGATTCGGTGTTTCTAGTATGGACAGAAACAGAGTTGCCACCTACATACCGGGCTTACATATTATCCTGATATTATTAAAGAATCTGGTTTTGATAACACAATGTTGCTCCCTATTTACACTGCAAATTATGAGCGTTTACTTTACTAAACACAAAAGTAAACGTAAAAGTAAACACAAAGCTAAACATTTCTTGCATTTTGCACCCAATTGACCTCAAAGCAGTGAGTGAATATAATCACTATGTTTCCACCATCTGTGATATATATGGACAGTTATTTATTAGAGGGTGGTTAGAAAACAGTTTAGTTGTTGGGCTCACATAAGTGTTTAATATTGCGTTCACTTTTGAGTTAACTTTTAGTTTGTCCAAAAGTAAACACTTATAATTTGCAGTGTTACCTTAACACTTTCCACACGGCAGTCATCTGCAGACGGTATATTTCTAATTTGTCACAAAATGTTTCAAAATGTCAAAATTATTGGATTTCGTGACCATTTTGAATCCCATGCATGATAATTGTGTCACAAAATGTTTCAAATATGTCAAAATTATTGGATTTCATGACCATTTGGAATCACCATACATGATTATTGCATTACAATATAAGTACAAACATGCCTAGTATTGATTGGTTCAGTAATTCTTGAGATATAAGGCTTCGAATAGTGGGGAAAGATTTCTGAAAAATCTGTTTTGTATACAGTGGAACCTCGTTAACACAAACTCTGTTAACACAAAATTCCTGTTAACACAAAGTGTTACTCAAATCCCAAGCTTATAAAGTGCTCAACAAAAGAAAGTCGTACACTTTGTTTAGGTCATTTAAAGTAACTTTCGATTATTCTTTTACCAAAGAGGCTAGATAGACATTTGGATGAATCTTTTAGGAACATTTTGATACCAAACATAACACCTAACAAGATAAACCATGATTAGCTCCATTTATAGAAAATTAGTCACTTTTCAAAAGTCACATTTTCAATACACTACGCGGAAGAAAACACCAATTGTTAACAAGCACATAATGCCCTTTATGTTCGGAATCAAATATCCCGCTCACTATAGTGTACGCCCAGCGCATGGGTGTGTACACGGCTACACTGTGCGATCGATTGCCCGCCGGTCAATCCTGGTGAAAAACAGTATCACACACGGGGTGAACCTCGCACACACCCATTTTCCTCCCGTGTAGTAATTGAAAATGTGACTTTTGAAAAGTGACTATTTTTTTTTAAATGGCGCTAATCATGGTTTATCTTTGTTGCTAGGTACTATGTTTGGTATCAAAATGTGCCTAAAAGATTGATCCAAATGTCTATTTAGCCTGTTTGGTAAAATAATAATCAAAAGTTACTTTAATTGACCTAAACAAAGTGTACGACTTTCTTTTGTTGAGCACTTTAGATAGGGTGACTGCAATGTTTATCAACAAACGCAACGGTCGAAGGGACTGGACTGTCGATACATGCTTGTGGGAACAGCATATGACCACAACACTGTCCACTATGCTTAGTGCCTTTTATAATGCTTTGGTGCGCGTTTTAAAAGCACAGGTCATAAACAAAACATGATGCGTGCACACACCGCCAGACAAAGTACAATGGCAACGGCCGAACATGCCCGGTGTGACGTCACCTGTCACCCCATCTAATACTTCACCATTATAATATGACTGAATTAACACAAATTCTTCTTAAATCAAACTAAAATGCAGGACCCTGGAAATTTTGTGTTAACAAGGTTCCACTGTAATGGTAAAACTAATAGCCGCCTGGAAAGTGTTAACAAACCGGGTGAACTTATACATGTACAACAATCCATACAATAGTGTTGCAGTGTTTTCCTTAAAGGGGCACTAAGAGATGTGTTGGATGCTGCATCCTCAATTATGATAAAAACTGGGATTGGTATATTTTTACAATTATATTACACATATAAACTTACACCTATAAGGATTAAGAAAAGTCAGCCCTCTTTGTACAACAAAACATCGATTCAAAATATGCTGATCTTACAAGATCAGCATTTTACGTCAGACAGTGTCCCCCCCCCCCCCCCCCTCCCCCCGGAGTATGCGTGATACATAACGCAAACCATATTTTAAGAACAGTTTCAAATAATGGCGATGGTATTGTTTTAATAAAGTTTTGCTGTGTTTTTGTGAGTAGAAACAACAATAATGGTAATTTTTAATGTTTACCTTGAAATTCTGAAGTACATTAATATTTTTTTTAAATGTCAACACCACTTTGTGCCCCTTTAAAAACATACGGTATCAGTACACATTTCAAGCAAGGCAATTCATACTACAAGGGAACCTCGTTAACACAAACTCTTTTAACACAAATTCATGTTAACACAAAGTGTTATTCAAGTCTCAAGCTTAATATTTTACCAAAATGATGACTGGATAACACAAATTCCTGTTAACACAAACTAAGATGCACGGCCCAGGCAACTTTGTGTTAACGAGGTTCCACTGTATCTGGTTTTTTTATACTATGCGGTGTATCAAAATAAAGGAAACCCAACTTGAATCATCCAGAAGTTTTAGATTAAAAATCTGATGATGTAAAGAAAGGCTAGGATGTTAATCTCTTTCCAATGACACCATGTCCATGAAAGCATTGTTGGTAACAGGTGAAATTTGAACTCTGACAAGTTAGCAACCCACTCATTTAATGTGTTGTTTTTTATCTCCTTTCAAAATTTGTTGAACCATGGGTGTTGCGTAACTGGTATACACTCCAATCCAAAAAAGCACTAAGAACCACTTTCCCATGGTCAAAAACAGTTTTTCTCCAACCCTTGAGAACTAGTTGCACAGATTTTTATTTTTTTAAATTTATGATAATATTTGTACTTCCTTTGATACACGCTAAACAATTTCTAAAAAAATAAAAAATAATGCAAAATTCTTTTAGGGGTCAGTCAGGCCCACAGAACAGGATTTTGTTGGTGAAAGTGTGGGTGGGGGGAGGATTGGAGAATGTCTAACCCCCTCCCCCCCCCCCCCCCCCCCCCCCCCCTTATCCCTGACTTTCAGTTCGAGGGTTGAGCGCCAGAAGGCCGTAACTCAATTTTTGGGCAAATTGATATTTTGGTACAAAAATAATCCATATAACCTAGATTTTCGGAACCATAAAGAGATAACTCATAAACACTCTTAATTTGACTAAAATTAGAGTTATAAGTTGGGTGCTACAGTGTATTGTAATGAGTCCCAAATATTTGAAAGTTGATTATCTCAAAATAGCATCAAATTTTGTTAAATTTTAACTAAATTGAAAGAAGAAGAAAGTGGGGGTGGGCATGCAAAACAAAACATGGTATGGTGTAACTATAAATGAGGTCTATACAATTATTTAGATATTTGATACAATTTCTGCATATTTATTCTGTGTGGAAGACCAATTGAACGTTCATACCAGGAATATATCCATAAGGATATCATACTTCAAGGCATTTTATGTGATCTTTTCCAGAGAGTGCCCTCTATTCATGATTTTTTTTAGAAAGTAGATTTTCTTTTTAGAAGGAATTTAGAGTAAAAATATTTTCATTCTAAAACCATGATTTTGAAGTCATTAAGAATCGTATCGCCCTGTAACTTGGAGTGTATGTACGATTTATGATCAGAAATGTAAATATGCAAGAAAATCGGCTTTCAAATTTTTTTTTCGATGTTGAGGGCGTTCCCTGGAAAGATCACATAATATACCTTTAAAGGTAGAAGTTCTGATTTCTGACCTGATTTTCAACTTGATGTTTTCTATTTTACATGAAAGGTCATCCTTAAAATTGTCACATTCCAAAGTTTGAGTTGCATAACTCCAATGGTTCTCATTTGAGAAGCACAAGGTCACACAAATTTGGCCCATTTAGTAGTCTGGCTGGTGGTTAACCACCTTTGGCAGTAATTCACCACATTTTAGCCTGTAATTTTAAAATGGACCATTTCTGGCTACTAAGATTTTACAGACATAATGAGAAAAATATGGGGATTATTCTGATACATCCAACAAAATATTTAAAGGTACACTACCGCCCGGAATTGCTTACGCAGTGATTATATCCTAGAAAATCAAATCTTTTATGAACATACTATTCATTATTTTCACTTGTAACGATGTTGCATGTGTTCAATATATAGTTCTTCTTCATAAATTCATGTTTGTTGCATGCTACGTTCATCGCATTTCATACAAAACTCAATAATTTGAGACAAGTCAAAATCTACACAGTAAAATCCATTAGACAATTGCCTCATTAATATTCATGAGCCCATTACCGCTATTATTGCGCTATGGGGAAATTCTGTCTCATTTACACCTTCTCTGAAAAATCCAGGTTTTTTTTATAATTAATTGTTATATTCACAAATACAATATGCTATAAGGATGCGCAGTCCTTATAAATGCCTAAAACATGGTAATTTTCTGAGGAGGTAATTTAAATTTCCGAGAAAATCCTGACATTTAAAAGACAATTTTATTATTATGGTTTAAAAATCAGTGATCTAATACACACCAGAGAACCTCGCAGTTTGTCTGTATTTCGCACGAGGCAGCACAGGGCCCTGGCAGGTTTTAAAATCACCGCGACAATGGTTTGCATTCCGTACAATGGATATGTAGGTCAGTCGATATTTTTTCCATCAGTTGTCGGCTATGTTATTGGAACAACATAGCCCAACAGCCCACCATACTATGCAAACCCGAACTTTAACTGCCATGTGATTTAATTGGGCGATATCTCTATCGGGATCTCTATCTTTCACATTGCAATAGTCAACTCCCATTCATAAAAGAATGCGCTAAAAGGGTGATCGATTCTATATAGTCTAACAAAGGATTCGAACAAGTCCATTCAAAATAATGTATGTTGGATCACGCGGTAACTAAACTTATACTGGGTGATTAATATTTTCTAATAGCGTAGGTCAGACTTGGCTGGTCTCAAAATTCTCTAAACAGACTTGACAAGCCGTCTCGCTAGGAGGTGTCACTACTTTGAGCATTTTGGTAACTCAAAAATGGGACGATTACAATTTAACCAGCCATTTTCACCAACATGAGCTCAATGGTGTATACAAATGTATGGTGTGCTTTGTGTACACTTCATGTCCACCAGTCTGATGTATTTATAACCCATGTTCTATGCGCACATTTCAATATGACAGAATACCCCTGTATGCAAAATTGTAATTGCTGCTGCAAGTTTTAGTCCGAAGATTTTGCTGGTTCCCAGTTCGCGACAGGTATCATTCTACAACCAAAACTTTAATAAAGTTTTGTCTCGAAGTATCAGCTTTTTTTTGGAAATTCCAGTAACATTGTCAAAACACGAGACATGTTTTAGGTATTAATTACCATTACAGATCCCTGTCATGATAATTATAAGTGTTTACATTTCGTAAAATAATGTAAAAATAATGATTTGTCGGAGATGATTTTCGCAAGCAAGGATATCCCATAGCGCTATAACAGCGATAATGAGCTCATGAATATTAATGAGGCGAGAATTGCATGGGATTTTCCCATAGAGAAAATAGCGACATCAGAAAGATATTTATTTTGACAAATGTGTAGGCTACAAGGTCAAGGAAAGATGAATTTATGAATGAAAAGATATCCACGCACCTATATAAATAGGATTTGACCTTGATATGGGTAAAATTAGAATACTGTTTGGGGAATAAGTTCTCTCGATGGTGTGCGTAAGCAGTTCCGGGCGGTAGTGTATATTATGTGATCTTTCCAGGGAACGCCCTCAACTTCAACAAAAAAAATAGAAAGCAGATTTTCTTGCAGATTTACATTTCTGATCATAAATCATGCATACATTCCAAGTTACAGGGCGATACAATTCTTAATTACTTCAAAATCATGGTTTTAGAGTGAAAATAAACAGTCGGGATTCCGACAGTTTATATTTTTCACTCTAAATTCACTCTAAAACCATGATTTTGAGGTAATTAGGAATCGTATCGCTCTGTAAATTGGAATGTATGTATGATTTATGATCGGAAATGTAAATCTGCAAGAAAATCTACTTTCTAAAAAAAATCATGAATAGAGGGCGCTCTCTGGAAAAGATCACATAATATGCCTTTAAGTTCACCTCTAGCATATATTAAAATATTTCCAAAAATATTTGATGGACACACAGAATTGCCATGTCACTCATACTAGGACCTCGATTATGAGTGACATGGCAATTTGGTCTGATTATGTGTGACATGGCAATCTGGTCCGAGTATGAGTGACATGGCAATTTTGTGTGACACGGCAAAATGGTCTGATTATGAGTGACCAAATTGTTATGTCGCACATAATCAGACCAAATTGCCATGTCACTCATAATAGGACTAAATTGCCATGTCACTCATAATCGGATTAAATTGCCATGTCACTCACAATCAGACGAACTTGCCACACATAATTGTGATCTGCTTATTGATTTTCTTGAAATGATGCCACACATAATTGTTTGGTAGATTTCCATGTCTGTGCACGAAAATCCACCAAAAAAAATGTCTGTTAATTTATGGACAAAACCAGCCATAGCCAATGAGATTTAGTGCCACTTTTTTTTCTGTACAAAAATTGGTAAATGGCACAATTTCTTATCGTTGCATTGTCTCAAGGCCAACAAATTTGATATCAAAATGTGCCTAACAATTGGGTGCATCTTTCTAGCTGAAAATTATTTAAATCCATCAAATATCTTTTGGAAATATTCTAGTATATGCTAGGGGGGAACTTACATAGTTTGTTGTGTTTTTATCATAATGTGAAGAAAAAGATCATAGCCCCTAAAAAGTGATCGGAACATACACCTTTAGTTTGTAGCATAGACATTACATCACGCAATACAATGTCCACACATTGTGGTATCCGATAGGCATCACATATGAAATTATCATGAGAGAGCTCTGCAAGGGTCAAACTCGCTAGTCATACGGGTCGCTAGTCATAAGGGTCACTAGTCATAAGGGTCGCTAGTCATAAACCACAACCCTAACCCAACCCTACCCTAACCCTAACCCAACCCTACCCTAACCCTACCCTAAACCTAACCCTAAGATACTTTTATGACTAGCACACTCGGGTATAGGAAAATACACGTTATGACTAGCGATCCTTATGACTAGTATACACTATACATAACTCAATACAATATCCACTTATCATGTGTGTCACATGGGCTTCACATGGGCTTCACACGGGCATCACATGGGTGTCACATCACATGGGCATTACATGCATGCGTGTCACTGTTGGTCAGCTTAAACACAACACAAAAAATATGACCAAGTGAATTCTCATTCGGTACACTACATGTACATTATTCAATCAGATGTCCACATGTGACCCGTCACATCAAAACACTGGGTCTGGCTGGGTCTTTTAACTAAAAGTCTAATTTTAACAACATCAAAAAATGTACAATCAAGCCTTATATTGATACACTCATTATTGAAATTTGGCCTTAAGAATCAGGAAATATGATGGATAGATGCTTAGCATTTCCTTTTTATGTCTTTATAATTTCAAAGACATTTTACTCCATATCTAAAAACTAGAAAAAAACGATTATAGTCTATTTGGCCATCACAAGACAGTGACGTAACTGCGTTTTCTACTAATTGCAACTCACAACGTGCGCGCCTACTCGAGGCGCTGGCGTATACACACGAGCGTACAAAGACAGAAGATACATGTATATGCGTGCGTAAAGGCTGCACCGGTTAGGTTACATCATTGTCCAGAGAAGCCAAATAGAGTATAGAGGTGTATGTTTTGATGTGATGGGTCATATATCATGGGCATCACAAGGGCATTGCATGGGTGTCACTATCACATGAGTGTCACATGGGCATCACTGGTGATTAGCTTTAACACAATTGTAAAAAAATATACAACCAAGTGGATTCTTACCATGGATGTACCATAGGCACTACATCATTCAATCCGATGCCCACACATCATGAGTGTCATATGGGCATCACATGGGTGTCATTGCACTGGTGATCGGCTTTAATACAACTGTCAAACAAATATGACCAAGTGGATTCTGACTTTGTACCATAGACAGTACATCACTCAATCAGATGCCCACACATCATGAGTGATACATGGGCATCACATGGGTGTCACTGCACTGACAACTGTTAAACAAATATGACCAAGTGGATCCTTATGCCCAAACATCATGAGTGTCACATGGGTGTTATTTGTATCTCCTGGGCTCCGCTAACACATAACTAGACTATTAAATAAAGATCCACATATTTAATGTTATTGTTCACTCTACTCCATTATAGCACCGGGCTGCCTATCAAATACAATGTGGGTTGCCGCTGGCATTATGTAAACATTAATTGTTCCCTACGGTAATGCTTTACTTTGGCAGGTGCGATCGGCTTTAGCACAACTGTCAAAACTTGATGACCAAGTGGATTCTGACTCTGTGCCATAGACACTACATCACTCAATCCAATGTCCACCTGTAAAGTATTCACCTGTGGTTGCTCTTCATCCGCGACTGAATTAGTGCCACTTATAGGGATACAGATCACAGAGAAAACTGAATTTCCAACTCCATTCCGGAAAGGTGTTGTGTAAGTGCTGGTGTATCTGGACGGAATGGGTATTTTCATTATGTTAGTGTTCTCGGGGGATTTAATGAGAGTGGCGCAGAAATATTCAATACTGGAATTCTTACTGGTAGGTCTTATCTGTGGTTCTAATCTCGACTCATCTGCGACAGAAACAGAATGTGGTAGCTGTTCCGTTTGGACACTATTCAGACACTGAATATCTTCTGAGCGGGAAGTCGAATCTATCCCATTTTGGGAGGAATTGGTAGAGGGTTCCGGCATATCGATGCTGTCATCTGTACTAGAGGGCACTACACTTGTCGTACATGTTGGTCTAACGACTTCAATTGCAGTGTTACGATCTGATGCAACGACTGTCGAAGCTTTACCATTGTCACGTTTTTCACTTACAGAGGTAAAGAGGCACGGTTGATTATTTTTGGGATCACCAGCAGACAACCTCATTGACCTCATAACGACTTTAATTGCAGTGTTACGATCTGATGCAACGACTGCCGAAGCTTTACCATTGTCACGTTTTTCACTTACAGAGGTAAAGAGGCACGGTTGATTATTTTTGGGATCACTAGCAGACAACCTCATTGACCTCATATATGCTGTATTTTCATATACACGTACTACATCAGATGGAAAGGAATTATTCATATCAATGATGCTATCATCTTTTCTAGAGGGTGCTTCGCTTGCCATACATGCTGATTTGATGGCTTGAATTATAGTGGATTCGGCAGATCCCTTTGAGTTTGTTTTGTCAGCAGAGGAATCATTGATAATAGTCTTGTTATTTCTCCTAGTGGGAGCTACACTTGTCGTGTATGCTGACTTGGCGGCTTGCATCGCCTCTATCCTATCTTGGGAAAGATTAGTAGCGGAATCATTCACAAGGGTGCTGTCATATCTACTAGAGGGCGCTACACGTGTGTTACCTGTTGATTTATCAGGGGCAATAACTGTCAAAGTTTTAGCCTTGTCGTGTTTTTTCCTTAAAGAGATACTGGAATTCTTACTGGTACAACTTATCTGTGGTTCTGATCTCGACTCATCTGTGACAAAATCAGAATGTGGTAGCTGTTCCATTTGGACACTATTCAGACATTGAATATCTTCTAAGCGGGAAGTCGAATCTATCCCATGGGAGAGATTCGTAGAGGGTTCAGGCATATCGATGCTGTCATCTGTACTAGAGGGCACTACACTTGTCGTACATGTTGGTCTAACGACTTCAATTGCAGTGTTACGATCTGATGCAACGACTGTCGAAGCTTTACCATTGTCACGTTTTTCACTTACAGAGGTAAAGAGGCACGGTTGATTATTTTTGGGATCACCAGCAGACAACCTCATTGACCTCATAACGACTTTAATTGCAGTGTTACGATCTGATGCAACGACTGCCGAAGCTTTACCATTGTCACGTTTTTCACTTACAGAGGTAAAGAGGCACGGTTGATTATTTTTGGGATCACTAGCAGACAACCTCATTGACCTCATATATGCTGTATTTTCATATACACGTACTACATCAGATGGAAAGGAATTATTCATATCAATGATGCTATCATCTTTTCTAGAGGGTGCTTCGCTTGCCATACATGCTGATTTGATGGCTTGAATTATAGTGGATTCGGCAGATCCCTTTGAGTTTGTTTTGTCAGCAGAGGAATCATTGATAATAGTCTTGTTATTTCTCCTAGTGGGAGCTACACTTGTCGTGTATGCTGACTTGGCGGCTTGCATCGCCTCTATCCTATCTTGGGAAAGATTAGTAGCGGAATCATTCACAAGGGTGCTGTCATATCTACTAGAGGGCGCTACACGTGTGTTACCTGTTGATTTATCAGGGGCAATAACTGTCAAAGCTTTATCCTTGTCGTGTTTTTTCCTTAAAGAGATACTGGAATTCTTACTGGTACAACTTATCTGTGGTTCTGATCTCGACTCATCTGTGACAAAAACAGAATGTGGTAGCTGTTCCGTTTGGACACTATTCAGACATTGAATATCTTCTAAGCGGGAAGTCGAATCTATCCCATGGGAGAGATTCGTAGAGGGTTCAGGCATATCGATGCTGTCATCTGTAATAGAGGGCAATACACTTGTCGTACATGTTGGTCTAACGACTTCAATTGCTGTGTTACGATCTGATGCAACGACTGTCGAAGCTTTACCATTGTCACGTTTTTCACTTACAGAGGTAGAGGGGCACGGTTGATTATTTTTGGGATCACTAGCAGACAACCTCATCATTGACCTCATAATATACGCTGTATTTTCATATACACGTACTACATCAGTTTCATTTACACGTACTACATCAGATGCAAAGGAATTATTAATATCAGTGATGCTTTCATCTTTTCTAGAGGGTGCTTCGCTTGCCGTACATGTTGTTTTGACTTCTTGAATTTTAGGGTTTAGGCATATTAGTCTTATCATGGATTCGGCAGATCCCTGTGAGTTTGTTTTGTCAGCAGAGGAATCATTGATAGTAGTCCTGTCATCTCTCCTAGGAGGCACTACACTTGTCGTACATGCTGATTTAACTACTTCAATTGCAGTGTTATGATCTGATGCAACGACTGTCGAAGCTTTACCATTGTCACATTTTTCACTTACAGATGTAGAGGAGCACGGTTGATTATTTTTGGGATCACTAGCAGACAACCTCATCATTGACCTCATAATATACGCTGTATTTTCATATACACGTACTACATCAGTTTCATTTACACGTACTACATCAGATGCAAAGGAATTATTAATATCAGTGATGCTATCATCTTTTCTAGAGGGTGCTTCACTTGCCATACATGCTGATTTGATGGCTTGAATTATAGTGGATTCGGCAGATCCCTGTGAGTTTGTTTTGTCAGCAGAGGAATCATTGATAATAGTCTTGTCATTTCTCCTAGTGGGAGCTACACTTGTCGTGTATGCTGACTTGGCGGCTTGCATCGCCTCTATCCTATCTTGGGAAAGATTAGTAGCGGAATCATTCACAAGGGTGCTGTCATATCTACTAGAGGGCGCTACACGTGTGTTACCTGTTGATTTATCAGGGGCAATAACTGTCAAAGCTTTATCCTTGTTGTGTTTTTTCCTTAAAGAGGTACTGGAATTCTTACTGGTACAACTTATCTGTGGTTCTGATCTCGACTCATCTGTGACAAAAACAGAATGTGGTAGCTGTTCCGTTTGGACACTATTCAGACATTGGATATCTTCTGAGCGGGAAGTCGAATCTATCCCATCTTGGGAGGAATTGGTAGAGGGTTCAGGCATATCGATGCTGACATCTGTACTAGAGGGCGCTACACTTGTCAGACATGTTGAACTAACGATTTCCATTGCTGCAATGTTATGATCTGATGCAACGACTGTCGAAGATTTACCATTGTCACGTTTTTCACTTACAGCGGTAAAGAGGCAAGGTTGATTATTTTTTGGGTCACCAGCAGACAACCTCATCATTGACTTCATATACGCTGTATTTTCATATACACGTACAACTGATGCAAAGGAATTAGACATTTGACATTTGATATCTTCTGAGCGGGAAGTCTGATCTAATATCCCATCTTGGGAGAGATTGGTAGCGGTTTCAGGCATATCGATGCTGTCATCTCCCCGAGAGGGCGCTACACTTGTTGTGCATGCTGATTTTACGACTTTAATTGCGGTGTTATTATCAGTGGCAACGACTGTCGAAGCTTTACCATTGTCACGTTTTTCACTTACAGAGGTAGAGGGGCACAATTGATTAATTTGGGGGTCACTAGCAGACAACCTCATCATTGACCTCATATACGCTGTATTTTCATATACACGTACTACATCATCATCTTTTCTAGAGGGTGCTTCACTTGACGTACATGTTGATTTGACGGCTTGAATTATCATGGATTCGGCAGATCCCTTTGAGTTTGTTTTGTCAGCAGAGGAATCATTGATAATAGTCTTGTTATTTCTCCTAGTGGGAGCTACACTTGTCGTGTATGCTGACTTGGCGGCTTGCATCGCCTCTATCCTATCTTGAGAAAGATTAGTAGCGGAATCATTCACAAGGGTGCTGTCACGTCTTCTAGAGGGCGCTACATGTGTCTTACGTGCTGCTTTATAAGGGGCAATAACTGTCAAAGCTTTAGCCTTGTAAGGCTTGTCATGTAAAGAGGTAGAGGAGCAAGATTGTTTATTTGCTAAGTCTGTAGCTAACAAGCTGGTACGACTTATCTGTGGTTCTGATCTCGACTCATCTGCGACAGAAACAGAATGTGGTAGCTGTTCCGTTTGGACACTATTCAGACATTGGATATCTTCTGAGCGGGAAGTCAACTCTATCCCATCTTGGGAGAGACTGGTAGAGGGTTTAGGCACATTGATCCTGTCATCTCCTATAGAGGGCGCTACACTTGCCGTATATGCTGATATAAAGGCTTGAAGCGTAGAGGAAGCATTCATATTGATGCCGTCATCTCTCCTAGAGGGCGCTACACTTGTCGTATATGTCGATTTGGAGGCTTGAATTATCATGGATTCAGCAGATCCACATAAGTTTGTTTTGCCCGCAGAAGAATCATTGGTTATGGTCCTGTCAACTCTCGTAGAAGGCACTACACTTGCCGTAAATCCTGATTGGACAGCTGGAATTATATAGTCATGGTCAGCGGCAATGGTTGTTGAAGCCTTATCTCTAAAGTCAATCCAAGTGATCGCGTGCCATCTCCTTCTGTGTGTTGCCAGGATATCTGGGGCCTGGAAACTTTCGTGACATTGGATGCATGGAAAACATCTCATGCTGTGTGAGTATAATTTTCGGAAATATTGCTGGCATTTTGGGCATTTTTGGCAAAAGAATTTCCGATGCGATGCAATTTCACATTTCGTTTTCAGAAACTTAGAGCACACCATGCACATGCAACGCATCAATTTCATGGGTAACAGATGGTCGTCAGCATCTGGTAGTTTCTCCTGACAGGCTTTGCATTTTATTTTGACATTGCTCTGACCAACATCCGACCCAAACCTTGACGTTGACTCTAATCCAACTACACCAGCCAGATGTTGTTCAACGACATTGTTTATTCCACAAATACGCTCATGATCCAACTTCGTCGACTGCGATTGGAAGTGCATATGGCAGATTTCACAAACTAAAGACTTGTGCAAGTCTACTTGACACATTTTGGTAAATGATTGATTGCAAACAGTACAGGTGTAAAGGCAGTCTTTAGCTCTGCTTTCACTTGATTGCATATGGCTACGAAGTGATTGATTGAAGGACATCAATTCCTTGCAATACGGACACATGGAATCGTTCACATCAGTATTACTATTGTTAACAGTTTTATCAGGATGAACATCAACTACTCTACTACGGAAAGCAATTGTGTCATCTCCCATCTGTATTTGAGATGTCTCCTCTACTATGTCTATTCGCTTAATCACAACATCTGTCTTGGTGCAACCATTCTCTTTCCAAAGGCTAGGATCATCTAAAATGGACGAATATGGTGTGTGCATTGAGTGCGTTGACTCAATGTATTCAGCATGTACAGTCTTAAAATGGCAATCTGATTCATTAAGCGACCGAAAGTGTCTTCTACACTGGTGGCATTCAAATGGAAACCGTGCTTTGTGTGAACCTTTATTTTCTACTTTGTCCCCGCAGTAAGAACAGACAAAAACAGTCTTTCCGTTGACAACCTGTGTCTCCCATGAGTGCGTTTTCTCAGCGAGTTTTCTCTGGTGGTATTCAGCATGTACAGTCTTAAAATGGCAATGTGATTCATTAAACGACCTGAAATGTCTTCTACACTGGTGGCATTCAAATGGAAACTCTGCCTCGTGTGCAACTTTATTTTCCACTTTGTCCCCGCAGTACGAACAGACAAAAACAGTCTCTCCGTTGACCACCTGTGTCTCCCATTTGTCCAACACTCGTATTCCACAATCAACTGAATCCGACGTCTCGAAGCCAAGCAGGTGATTGACAAGCCTACCGTACGCGGTGAAATGGCGGTCACATCTGGAGCATGTAAACGGATATGCAGCTTCATGGGCAATCTTCTGACAATTGCTATGTACCTCTTGACCACACCTGGCGCAGTAACGGCCTACCGGAAGCACACTACATGTAGATTGTATTTTTCGTAGATTTCGTATTATATCGATATTACAGTAAGCACATACCTTGATCACTTTATGCTTCACTAAGTGCGCTGTTCTCTCACATACAGCATTTATCTCCTCACAACATTTTTCCTCCGATGGAATCTGGTGGTTCTCAAAATCGTCAGGTAAAAATATTTTTTGGCAATGTACACATCTCTTCAATACCATTCGCTGCAATCTCTGTTGCTTCTTTTTCTCAGCTTGTTTTGCAGCTTGCTCAGCTTGCTGCAATTTTGTTCGCTCGTTTCCCTCAGCTTGCTGCAATTTTGTTTGCTCGTTTCCCTCAGCTTGCTGCAATTTTGTTTGCTCGTTTCCCTCAGCTTGCTGCAATTTTGTTTGCTCATTTCCCTCAGCTTGCTGCAATTTTGTTTGCTCGTTTCCCTCAGCTTGCTGCAATTTTGTTTGCTCGTTTCCCTCAGCTAGCTGCAATTTTGTTTGCTCGTTTCCCTCAGCTTGCTGCAATGTTGTTTTCTTCTTTTCCTCAGCTTGCTGTAATTTCATTTGCTTCTCTTTCAATTTCATTTGCTTCTTTGCAATTTTTATAGCTTTCAGCAATTTCCTTTCCTCTAACTTTCTCAATTTCTTTTGCTTCTCTTTCAATTTCTTTTGCTTCTTTGCAATTTCTATAGTTTTCTGCAATTTCCTTTCCTCTACCTTCAATATGTACTTTGCTTTTACCTTTTCATCTCCGGCGTTGCTCAGTTCCAATTGATGTCGAACAGCATGCACATGGATTTGACATATCTTGTGGAGGGTCTCATCGCATTTTTTACATTGCAGCGGGAACACATACTTCTTGTTGTTAAAGAGGGTGGACGTATGCTTGAAGCGGGATTTGAAATGCTTCTGGCAATACTCGCATTCAAAAATGTTGAACAATAAATGCGACTTGTACGCCTCTTTGCTCGCAAATGCCATTTCACAGTTGAAACAAATATAGTACTCTTGTTCCACAGAGCATGTGAGGAGATTTGATGACTTGGCATTCTCCAAGAACACCGTTTTAATATGTGCTGATAATTCACTGGGTTTCTCAAAGCCTACATTGCAATGTTTGCAGACGTTCCGGTTTGGAACAGAATCGATGTTGTGCTGTTTAATCCTATGCTCTTTCAATTTACCGACATTCCCAAAGAATTTCTGGCAAACATTGCACTGAACCTTGTGTTTCTCTTCTGAATGAAGGTTAAGGGCATCTGGACTCGTGCAGATCCGTCCGCATTGAAAACACCTACAGTGCAAGTACTTCTGCTGTTCAACGTGAAAGGCAACATGTCTTTCAAGATCTGCATTAAGAAACATTCTATCGCAGCTTGCACAGGGTGATGTGTCATCTCTGAGGCCATTGTGGCGCTTGTCTACATGATCTCCAATGGACATTCGAAAGTGCTGGTAGCAAAATGGACAGGTGAAACGATATCGTTTTCTATGTTGCAACATATGACACTCACTTTGCAGCATCAATTGTTTACAACCATTATGTTTATATCTACCAAATAAACATCTGTGCGGATATTGAGTCTTTGTGATGGCTACCAACCTTACGTGTTCATTCAGCGCTGCTGCTGATGTAAAACTAACGTTACAATCGCTACAGGTGTAATCCGTATCAACAGCTAGTTCGTCGCCATCAAGACATGGACCTGTCGTCAAATCTGTTTCCCTTGCTTCTTCCTCATTGCTAAACTTAAGCCCCTCTGGATACGAATCTCCTGTGGCATTGAGAGCATTAAGTAGATCAGATGTTCCCTCATTGTATAGACTGGAACTATCAAGATATATGTTACCTGTGAAGGTTAGGTTATTGGCAGTGCTATTCTCTGCCTGGCCAAAATTTCCCTCTATCTCAACAGTTATCACTTTACCAGATTCAATTAATTCCATGACTGCATTATTTGTAGCTTCACGTTCATCATCTAGTACAGAGCTGCCATCTGCTCCTTTAGTTTCCACACCCTCGTTCATATCAGATCCGATAGTGTTCTCACCCCTAGATTTGGTATCCCCAGGCTCCATCTCCATCTGTAACTGTTGAGTGTCCTTTGTCACCATGTCATGTGTAGCAGCAACAGTTTCATTGTCTTCACAACTTGTGTCTTGGGGCAAAGGATTCTCTGTCCATGTATCAAACTTTCCAGGGCATTCAAGCTTCATGTGCATCTGTAGTGTTTCTTCATCCGGAAGCTGGATGTCGCATCCGGCGCAGCTCAGAAACTGATGGGTCATCTTGTGCTCATACAGTTGCTTGGCATTGCGAAATATGTCCGAACATTCTGGGCAAGTCAAATATGTCATCTTTTGCTTTGGGATTACATCACTTTCAATTTTGTTCTCATCGGATTTGCATAAGTCATTGTGCACCTGAAAGTTGTGTTGTTCTTCAAAACTAACTAAGCATTTACTACACTTATATAATTCTCTTACGGGTTTCTGCCTTTGATGATGAGCGGTGTGTATTGGTGGAGCATCTGTTACAGATGAACAATCACCTGCTTCATCTACATTAACAGTTTTTGTGTCGCTCAATTTCTTGTTTATCACGACCTTTACAGCTCTTCGCCCTGTGAAATTGCTCACTTCACCATCCACTGCGACGGCTGTTTTCCGTTTCTTCTTCTTTGCATCTGTCATTGATGCTTGCGATGACCCCCGCGTTGTTGGTTTCTTGCCATGAACACCAGTCATCGCTGTCTTCTTCAATTGATTCTGTTTACACCTTTCGCTATGTAGGTCTATGTAAACTGAAGTAAATTCTTTCCCACATGTTTCGCATATAAGTTTGCTCTTGGCATGGCATCGCTCGTGTCTCAGACGCATGTTATATGTTGGATATATCGACGGACAATACCCGCACTTGAATTTGCCGACATTCTTGTGGGTTCTGTCTATATGATACTTGAGCCTTACCTGTGTATTAAATGTTTTCCCGTTCTTACACTGATTGCAAGAATACAATTTGTTTTGTTTGAAGTGAACTGATCTATTGTGAGTCCTTAAACTGTTAAATTCATTGAACACACTGTCGCATATATTGCACGCATAGGTACCCGACCTTGTTTTTGCCTTAATTTTTTTTGGAGGATGAGACGCAAAATGCGAATTTAAGTCTGCCAAACTATCAAATTCAGAATTGCAGCGAGGACATGTATAGGTGTACTGGTTTGTGGATACACTGGGTTGGCTTGATATACTTTGTAAAGATGGAACATCCTGACTGTTTTGACTGGCCTGACCGCTTTGACTGGCCTGACCGCTTTGAATGGCTTGACCACTTTGAGGACCATGATTGATTGAATCCCCTTGAACACTTGGAGCATCTTGCTTTGTTTCTCCTGATGGTTCATCACTTTGTAAATTCTGACCGATGTCTCTGGAATATAATGATCTGACATCACCATGGATTCTATGATGGCAATTCAGTGCCACCACAGACTGGAACATTTCCCCACAGACACCACACCGACACTTAGCAACGGGACAGACAAACAGTTCATGGAACGTACAATCTTTTTGATTGCTATAACCTCTTGAAGTACCACAGTTAGGACAAGGGTACGACCCTGTGGCTGTGACATTCCTATCATCAATGTCATGACGCTTTCTATGCTCATCCAGGCTGATGGTGTCAGGAAAACTTCTCCTGCACACAGAGCAGTATTGTTCTACATGTAATTTCAAATGTCTCTTACGGTGTTCGTTTAATTCATGTTCGAAATGAAACGACTCCATACATTTATCACACCGGTAAGGACGCACATCCTTGATGACACTCTCTTTAACATAAAACTGATGAGCCACACAATATCTTTGTCTATGACTAGCCAGTGTCTGTATATTGTCATATTTCTTGAAGCAGTTCAAGCATTCATAGTCACCCGTCGAGCTCTGACGCGCTCTCTCTCTTTCGTGCCCTTTTTTATGAAGCCGTAAGCCTTGTTTACCTTGGCATTGTCTGTTGCATATATCACACTGAATCTGCTCGTTAATCCCCTTGCCACCTCCCTTTATGGTCTGATCACCTCCTTTTATGGTCTGATCACCTCCCTTTATGGTCTGATCGCCTCCTTTTATGGTCTGATCAACTCCTTTGACGGTCTTCTTTCTTACATTTTGCCGTTTCGCAGGCATGTTTTCCTCTGCATCCCAGTCGCTCCCCTCTGAAGAAGATGAGGACACGTCTGACGACAGAAGATCACCTTTTTCTGAAAATACATGCAACACATAACACATTTAATGAGTGATTAGAGTGAAAATAACTAATCCCAAAGGACTCATGTAGGAAACAACTTAGCATAGATAGCTAGGGAAAGTATAAGTGACCTTACACATATTTTACTTGGCCAAGTGCTTCCTTTTAACAAGGGAGTTTGTTTGGAACAAAATGGCTCAAATTCAAAATAAACAATACTTCACATCAACCCTACATAGTATATGTATTAAGCCCACAGAAAAACACTGTTCTACGTAGCTATGATTCAGATCTGTAAGTATCATGAGGCTGACATTCATATTATATCGATGTTATGAGTGAGGAGGTAGAACTTATTGAATGACCCTCGTATTGTCTTTAAGCCCAAATTTTAATTTTTATAATAATGGTGCTTGGATAACACCGTTCACAGGTATGATTCACAGCAGCCTCTGCTTTTATCCCACTACAACATTTATTATAGATAGGGGCTTTTTCTTATGTACAGATCTGGTGAGGTAAACTAGGAATGTTGCAGGAAGGTATATGTTACAATAAACAGCCATCTTTTGTCGCACATAATCAGACCAAATTGCCATGTCACTCATAATCGGACCAAATTGCCATGTCACTCATAATCGGACCAAATTGCCATGTCAATCATAATTGGACCAAATTGCCATGTCACTCATAATCAGACGAACTTGCCACACATAATTATGATCTGCTTATTGACTTTCTTGAAATGATGCCACACATCATTGTTTGGTAGATTCCCATGCCTGTGCATGAAAATCCACCAAGAAAATGTCTGTTAATTTATGGACAAAACCAGCCATAGCCAGTGAGATTTAGTGCCACTTTTTTTTCTGTATAAAAATTGGTAAATTGCACAATTTCTTATCGTTGCATTGTCTCAAGGCCAACAAATTTGGTATGCCTAACAATTGGGTGCATCTTTCTAGCTAAAAATTATTTAAATCCATCAAATATTTTTGGAAATATTCTAGTATATGCTAGGGGGAACGTACGTATTTCGCTGGGTGTATAATGATATAAATGTAGGTTGTTTGAGGAATTGAACCCATGATTACTGCGTGATGGGAGCACTAGAGCGTGGCCACTGTGCTACAATAGACCAACTGTTTTTTAAGTCGTTGATAAAGACATGGAGGTTATTCAAGCATCACATTTCTTAAGCGTTGCTGATCCCACACTTCTTTCAAAATTAAACCAATGAAGCGATTAGCATTTTAAACAATGGGAATTGTTCATTTTAGGACTCCAGCTTCTTGTGGGTGATGTTCAATCTCTAATCGCTTCAGTGCTACGGGTACTACATGTAGGGCTGTGAGAATTGGGAGCGTAAAATGTCGCAAATTGTATGGTGGTTCCATGTTCAAAATTGGCCAGGCCAAAATGCTATGCGATGTGGGAAGATCATCAAGGCTGGTGCGGGTATAGTCAAACCAAGATAAAACAATTCAAACATTCATATATCATGTAGCTTTTGCAGAAACTAGATTTATTTTCAACATTTTAACACTCAAGACATGATTTACAATCAAATATTTTGTCTGCATTATCTGCGATATTGACGTTCAAACTGTGGTCAAACATGTGTATTTCATCTCAATCTCAACGCAGTTATATATTTTGTTTTTGTTGAAAGAGCTAGGATTTACTAATAGGCCTACTTGGATTTTCCGATATTATTTTGACTTTATCAATCTCTCTTTCAATTTAAAGGGGCACTAAGGGGCACTAAGAGACCCTTCATGGAGGGAGCCTCAATTTGTTCACAAGTTGGGTTTTTACATGCATAATGTTTATATACTATATACGTACTAACTACCACCTAATATTAGAGCTTAATTTGTAGTATTTCATGTGAAATTCATGGATTTGATAGCGTTTTTGAGTTTCGCTGTACATAATAATAATACAATAATACAAAGCGCTTATATAGCGCCCTTAGCCCAAAGGGACCTCAAGGCGCTTATCAACATATTATGATAGCATATAACACAATAAACACAAACAATATATATAAAAAGGTCGCTAAAATAGTGGGTCGAGCATCAGGACACATGGAGAAAGACGGACACGACCAAAAATTACCCAAATTCATTTAAATGGCCACAGATGGCTTCTTGTTTCATGTTTATTCCAAATAACCTTGCAGACCACCCATGGCTTGTTGCGTGATGCACAGCCATGACCTCCTCCCTGATTCCAATTGGTGGTGATTTTTAACCAAAATACAAAAACAAAGTGAAAAGCACAATGCTAAGCAAAGGTCTTTGTTTTTCATTTTTACTGATTTTTGTTGGAAGAAATCTTACATGAGAGGGTTTCTATGTATATCATATATCTATAAACAAGGTAAGAATGTTGAATTTCATTTTTTTTACAAATCTCCCTGTTGTTGTTGCGAATATCAAAATATTTTTCATGAGAGCGGCAAAAACAGACACAGTTCAACAATATCAGGTAATGCCATACACCATTATACAACGTTAAAAGGTGCGCCCTCAATTATGATAAAAACTGGGATTTGTATTTTTACAAATGTATTATGTATGAACTTACACCTATAAGGATTAAGAAAAATCAGCCCTCTTTGTACAACAAAACGTTGATTCAAAAATGCTGATTGAGCAGTAACCAGCATTTTACCGTAGATAGTGTCCCCTGCAGCACGTGTGATAAATAATGCGAACCATTATTACACATAGGGCGTTTTAAGAAACTGTTCAATAATAGCAATGGTATTGATTTAATAAAGTTTTGCTGTGTTTTTGTAGTAGAAACAATAACAATATTATAGCAATTTTTAATGTTCATATTGAATTCTGAAGTATATTAATTTTTAAAAAAAATCTTCAACACTACTTCATGTTCCTCTAACACATCTCTTCATGGCCCTTTAACACTTTCCACGCGGCTATTATTTTTACCATACACAGAACAGATTTTTCAGAAACCTTTCACAATTTTCAAAGTCTATCTCAAGGATTACTGACCCAAAACTAGGCATGTTTGTACTTATGTCAATGCATTTCTCATGGTGGTTCTAAATATGGTCATGAAATTCAATAATTTTGACATTTTTTAAACATTTTGTGAAATTTTGGAATGTCGTCTGCAGCCGCCTGCCACGTGGAAAGTGTTAAGGACGTGTACATTCCTAAATCATACATCCTACTTTCTTCGTAGACATTATAATATCAGTATCAACTTCAACCGCATAGTAAATTAACACTTTCCATGCGGCTGTTGGTTTTACCAAATACAAAACAGATTTTTCAGAAACCTTTCTCAAATGTCAATGTCTATCTGAAGGATTCCTGAACTAGTATTGACTAGTCATGTTTGTACTTAATTTAATGCATTTCTCATGGTGATTCCAAATATGTGACATGTTCTACCGAAACCAGACACAATTGGGCAAGATATCAAAATTTAGTTAGTAATTGATTATTAAAGTAGAGATCTTCAGCTTTACAGTGGTACCTCTCTTCTTTTAAACAGACTTCCCAAAGCGGAGTTACATCATTTTCAAGTTCATCTTTTACAGTCTTTATGAAAACTCCAAACTGAGATATCGCCCTTTAAAGTTACTTTGTACCATGATTTTACATGTTTATATAGCCCTTTAAATCACTGAAACATACATTTAGGATGATTTTTTAATCTGAATCTTTCACAATAATGTTATGAACACTCTGAAGATTTATTATTTACCAGAAACTCAAATTCTCCAAAAATCGCCCCCAATTATGTTTTGGGCTATTTCTCAGTTTGGAGCTCTGCCCAATTCCGTCTGGTTTTGGTAGAACACGTCCCATATGGTAATGAAATTCAATAATTTTGACATATTTGAAACATTTTGTGACATTTTTGAATGTATGTCGGCTGCAACTGCCTGCCACGTGGAAAGTGTTAAGTTGTTGATTACAAATATGTATATTTCTAAAGCAAAAACATGATCCAAATCAGATCCCACTATTGCATCAATTAACCGGACCTCCCATTTTCAACAACATTTACTTATTTTCTATCAATTTTAATAGTCCTGACCCCATATAATTTGCGACCTTAGGGTACACACATTCCCCATGTCTTAAAAAAGGAACTGCAACTAATAGGGTGGTGGTGGGTTTTTTCTCCACCCGGACCTCCGTTGTTGAAGGCAGCCAAAAAGCGAATGAAATGAATTGGCGAACAGAGCGAGATCTGGCGATCGAAACCGCGGGAAAATACCGGAAATAGAAAGCTAAAACCCGCGAAAAAGTTTGAAAGCCAAGCCCAGAAAGGATGAAACTTTCAGCCGGCAACTCTGTTCTCCTCGCATGCACATCGGAAAACTTAATTAAAGGCATAATATGTGATCTTTTCCTGGGGGAGCCCTCTTTTCATGATTTTTTTTAGAAAATAGATTTTCTTGCAGATTTACATTTCTGATCATAAATCATAAATACACAGTTCAACACAAATAAGTTGATCCTTCAGATTATGCCTGATATTTTTTTAATGAGGTTCTCCATCGAAACGATTTTTGGCACACATAATGTATGTGTTCACAGCAACACTAGAACCGGGCTATACCTACGCAGGTGTTGTAATGCTTGAATGAGCACACATTGAATGGAGGAATACCTCCAAATGATGTATTGAAGGAGGATGGTTAAGCAGCTTGAACCAAGATTATTGCTTCACCATCCCCTTTTGAAATGAGGTATTCCTCCAATCAATGTAGGCTCATTCAAGAAGTACAACACCTGTGTGGTGTTCTAGCATACTTTCTGTATCAAAAATAAATCTATAAATATGCAAATTTGCGATCTCGTGTATCATTGGAATATTGAGTATTGAAGCAATACTTTCTACCACTAGAAGGACGTTTTGGAATAAACCATATAGGCCTACTCCATAAATTGGAATATTCAGGAATAAATTGACTTTGTCTTGACATACGAGGGGGTACCAAAAAAAAAGTTTTAGAAATCACCCAGACGTGAAGGAGCCAGAAACTTAATTTTGTTATGTGATCCTTCAGACATCTTTACTAAGTCCCTGTGCAAAGTTACACATTTTTCCTACTATTTATTACCTGTCCACAGACCGCCATTGTAGAGATCCTCAGATTGACCGCCATTGATTGATTCTCAGATTGCCTCAGATTGTGTTATTCCCAAAACAGCAATAAATAGTTTAAAGTTTAGACAGAAAGAGGTCAAAGGTCATTACAAATAAGCTTGGTGACAATAAACTTATAAATGGGTAACATGGGGTGTACACAGATTGACCTCTAATGACCCCTACATGACCTTTGACCCTTTCTGTCAACACTTTAAACTATTTATTGGTGTTTTGGGAATAACATAATCTGAGGCATTCTGAGAATCAATCAATGGCGGTCAATCTGAGGATCTCTACAATGGCGGTCTGTGGACAGGTAATAAATAGTAGGAAAAATGTGTAACTTTGCACAGGGACTTAGTAAAGATGTCAATCTGACGATCTCTACAATGGCGGTCTGTGGACAGGTAATAAATAGTAGGAGAAATGTGTAACTTTGCACAGGGACTTAGTAAAGATGTCTGAAGGATCACATAACAAAATTAAGTTTCTGGCTCCTTCACGTCTGGGTGATTTCTAAAACTTTTTGATACCCCCTCGTAAACCATATATTTTTCAGCCAAATAAAAGAAGAAGATTACCAACCGACCGACCCAATTTTTTTTTTAGCACTTGAGGGCGACACAACAATTGTTTTTGCCTTATTTAACGCCAGTGCTTTTGTAACCTTAGCGACCTCCCTCCCCTGGTGACAGGCCTGAATCTTTAAAGGAGAACCGTACTGGAACATAAACCGACCCTAATATACAAACACTATACTATTATACTATACTAATTATATACAGTCATCAAAAAAGTAACTATACAGGTAACAAATTGACTTTTAACTCTAAATATAATCCTACCTAAAAATATTAAATCATAAAGTTGTTCAGAAGTTTATCTTCGGACCCCACCTTACATTTTGGAGTATCACTTCCTCAATAATCATCTGATTCTAGCGTGCAATATTCATATTAAAGAAGATGAATTTTTCACCAACTTTATAATTTAATCTTTTTAGCTAGGATATATATTTTTAGAATTAGAAGCCCATCTATTACCAGTATAGTTACTTTTTTTGATGACTGTAAACTGAATAATACGATTTTTTTTAAATGTCCCATTATGGAGAAATCTAGTTTTTTCTGTGATTTCTTTACTCGATGGACATCATCACATATCTATATTGTGTGACGTATCTGTACCACGATACACCAATACCAAATAGTTGTACCGAGCTTGCCTAGTCTAATCAAGGAGTTAATTAACTGGAGGATGCACAAGCAATCGAACCCATTCAACTAACTCTGTCCAGACTGTATTGGGTGCTCAGGCCAAACAAAGAAGAAGGTCTAGCTGTCTAAGAAACATTGTGCAAAAAAGTGCTGTGCAATTTATTTTTTGTTGTTGATTTTTTTTTTTAAAAATTAGAAAATAGGCTAGCTATGAGGTATGCAATTTTTTATTTTTTTTTGCTTATCCAAGCTTACGGAGAACATTTTAAAACCTTTTTTTTTTTAAATCCTAAAAAATCCTAAAAAATCAACAACAAAATCCAAATCAAAAAAAAAAAGAAGAGTTTTTTATACCTCAGCGCATAGACCTACGCGCCGTAGCTCATTTCACATACCAATGCGGGCGGGCTTCTGAGACAGACCTTCTTCATTGTTTGGTCTCAAGGGTCCTTTTGTCCACAGGAGGTTCTGGTCGACCCGATATCGATCACAGAGTGGCTTGGCTTTATCGCGTTTGTCACCATGTTATAACCCATAGTTCATTGGGGATTTATAAGTAGGGTAAATCCTTTCAGCCTTCACTATTCATACACGCTCTTTTTTTTAAATGCTAGCGATATAGACAGGATAGAGGGACATGGGGAACAAATTTAGTTTGTAGGATCATGGCGGCGGCCTTCAAGAGATTATTTTTCGAAGATGATAATTACAAATTCATTCATAGTTGGCCATACTGTGTTATAGGGTCCCTAGCAGCTACAATTCAAACGGTGGCTAAAAATATTGTATACGCATTATAATTAGGTTACTTTTGTTACATCCTGGCAACAACAAAAAACCAACGGGTGCTTCCCACCTGGAAAAAGTTGAGCTATCAATGTATTGGGCTACATTTGACTGTGGGCTGTGGCCTAGACGGCAATGTTACGTTGCGATTTGGGAGACTACATGTAGGCTTTATAAGTTCATAGTTAACAGCCCTGTGACGCAATAGGGGATTACGAGGCCAATGCGGCCAAACAACCGCGCTATACAAAGGCATATTGATAATAATAGACTTTAATTTCTGGTGCCATCTCCATACCATATAATAACTCCTTGCTTAGATTTATCACAAGTCTTTTATTTTGCGATATCGACACAGCTTTGCTAGCAAGCATAGAAAATTATACAAATGCAACATCAGCCAGAGGAATCACAAGAATAAATGAGTTTTGAGGCTGCATTTGAATTCATCAATACAGAGTGACAAGCAGTGGTAGCACTGGCTCAAAAATGTGAGGCGTCCCATTTGCATTTTTCAGGACCCTTTAAGGACTGCAAAAACTAAATTTAAGGGGTCCCCCAGAAATATAAGGGGTCCTGAAGTTTGAGCCTTTGAAAATGGTCAACATTTTTTTTAGAGACAAACAGTCGCTAACACAGATACGCACACTAGCGTAAGATCATGTAACTCATATACCTATGTCGTGTCCATGTTAATCAGTAGAAGATACTTCAATATATAGAATGTTTTGGAAATCGCTTGAAACTTTTGTGGAAGCAATTCGGAAGCGATTTAGTGTGTTTAACAACTTTTAAAAATCCTGCATTGTATTTATCTTTTACGGACATTAATAAATTTAAAATGTAGGCACAGGATGGAGATTGACAATTTTCAGAATGTCTTAAGGTTTCCACGTCCATACATCGTCAGATTTAAGGGGTCCCTTTATTTTCGATTGGGACCCGTTAGTGAAGTTCAATATGTAAACTTACGCATCCATTATCGTCCAACAAGAAAATAAGGGGTCCTAGGACGCGAGGACGCGCAAGAACGCGAGCCCTGGTGACAAGCGAATTGATTGTGGCAACTTGTTCCAGAGGGTTGGGCCACAGACTCTGGAAGATCCATCGCCAATTTGTCTTTTAGTTTTTGGAATAATAAGACGGGTCTTGTCAAGGTTGGAGCGCAGGCCTGTCCTTGATGAGACATGAATGGTAATGCAGTCAGACAGGTAAATTGGCGATAGACCATTCAGAGCCTTATAGATATAAAGGAGAGTCTTAAACTTTGATAGACCTGTCAACCGGCAACCAGTGGAGCGAATTCAACAGAGGAGAGGGATGACGACGTGGAACCTGGAATACAATGAGCGCTGCACGGTTTTGGAGGCGTTGTAGACGAACAATGTCTTTGCCTCTGCAACCAGATAATAAGGCATTGGCATAGTCTAATTTGGATAAAACAAGAGCTCGCATTGCATTAGAAGAAGCGTCATGGTCAATAAATTTGCGTATTCTGGCAAGGTTCCACAAGAGGAAATTAATAGATTTACACAGTGGTCATAAAAAAATGGTCATAGTACTATCAAATGTAAACCCCTAAGGTTTTTTATACTGGGCGACGGACTGATTTCCGCTGAACCAACTTGCAATGTGATGTTGGACAGTCTTGGCATATTGTGACGGGAAACTGCTATAAAAAACTCAGTCTTGAAATTATTCAATTTCAGTATATTGTTTGATAGCCAGGAACGGAGCTCCGTAACGCAAGATATATAGGTTCGATTGACTACGTCATCGAGAACTGGCGGCACGGGCGATTGGAGATGGACTTTGGGTTAGGCAAAAAAACACCCCAAGTTTGTTTCCGGTAGGTGGTCTGAAAACCAAGATGCGAGATGCGTTTATTTATTTTGAGGGGGAGAAGTGCGGTGGGATGACTTTCCAAAGGTAATTTTTGCAATTTACGGTACCATGCGCCACGAACCCTGAAGACACAAATAATCACAGCCAGTATCCTACTGTGCCTCATATCACAGTTACTGTGCTTCCCACAGCAGTCAGATTAAATTGTTTGTGCAAAATTTTAATATTTTCTACAGTAATTTGTATTTGAATCGCTTTTGCGATTTTTATTTTTTCAAAAATAGGAATACAAAAATGAAATATGGTAATGTATGTCGCCAAAACGAAATGCGCGCGGCCTACCGGAAACAAACTTCTTCTTTTTTTTTACGCCTTAGCATTTTTTAGCATTTAGAGGGGGGGTGGGGTAGAGTTAACATTCATTTCAGCATGATTGCACTGTTTTTTAGAGTTACTTTTGTCAAATGGAAACTTGACTGTCAACGTGACTGTCAACTTGCCACCAAGTTCATCAATCACTGGAGAGTTCTCAGGATTTTTAATCGTAGTCGTCTCCTGTGTCTCAGGAAAGGAAAGTTGAGCTTCGGATCCATGGTGGGTCATAGCACGCGTAGCATTCTGTTGTTGAGCTTTCTTCTCAGCTCTGTGTTTACGCATGGAATCTCTAATTTTCTTTCTCCGTTGTTGCTTTGAACTTTCACTCAGCTCTGCCACTGGAACATAATAGGATTGCTTTCGCTCTCTCTCCATTTCCAGCCATGCTTCGTTCTGTTTCTTTTTTTCCCTGTAACGCCTTTGGTTTTCTGCAGAATTACGTCCCATACCTGCAAGTAATAAAAATAAAATAAAAACGGTTCTAAACAAATAGATTCTAAAAATAAATCAATATAAAATAAGATAATTTACATAAAATAAGACCTATCTTTCTTCGATTTTTCTTCTTCTTTTTAGTAGCTTCTTGGAACATTTTGGAATAAGACCAGTAGCGTAGCGAGTGGGGGGGGGGCGGGTGGGGTGAAAAAATTGGCAAAATGGGGACGAAAAGGGCGGAAAATCATGTTAAATCAGCCGTTTTTTGACCTGGTTTCTTTGAAATAGGGACCGTTATGGGGATATATGGGGATCTTGCCCCCTCGGAGTGGCTGGGCTGGCTACGCGGCTGAATAAGACCCACATATATCTTTCTTTGATCATTTCCTTTTGAGTAGCTTCGTAGAACATTTCTTCTTGGAATAAGACTCACCTATCTTTCTTTAATCATTTCCTTTTGAGTTGCTTTTTGGAACACTTTTTCTTGGAATAAGACTAACCTATCTTTCTTCTATTTTTTTTTTTAGTAGCTTCTTGGAACATTTCATCTTGGAATAAGACCCACCTATATCTTTCTTTGATCGTTTCCTTTTTGAGTTGCTTTTTGGAACATTTCTTCTTGGAATAAGACATTTCTTCTTGGAATAAGACTCACCTATAACCTATCTTTCTTCTATTTTTTTGGATTAAGACCCACCTATATCTTTCTTTGATCATTTCCTTTTGAGTAGCTTCATAGAACATTTCTTCTTGGAATAACACTCACCTATCTTTCTTTGATCATTTTCTTTTGAGTTGCTTTTTGGAACACTCTTTCTTGGAATAAGACTAACCTATCTTTCTTCTATTTTTTCTTATAATTGATTCTTGTAAAATTTCAGCTTGGAATAAAGACCAACCTATATCTTTCTTTGATTGTTTCCTTTATTGAGTTGCTTTTTGGAACACTTCTTCTTGGAATAAGACTTATACCTATAACATCTTTCTTTGACCATTCCTTTTGAGTAGCTTCGTGGAACATTTCTTCTTGGAATAAGACTCGCCTATATCTTTCTTTGATCATTTTCTTTTGAGTTGCATTTTAGAACACTTTTTCTTGGAATAAGAGTATAAGACCCACCTATATCTATCTTTGATAGTTTCCTTTTGAGTTGCTTAGTGGACAATTTTGAAAGTTGAGCTTCGGATCCATGGTGGGTAGCACACGTAGCAGTTTGCTTTTGAGCTTTCTTCTCAGCTCTGTGTTTACGCATGTAATCTCTCATTTCCTTTCTCCTTTGTTGCTTTGAACTTTCACTCAGCTCTGCCACGGGAATATACGAGGATTGCTTTCGCTCCCTCTCCTTTTCCAGCCATGCTTCGTTCTGTTTCTTTTTTTCCCTGTAACGCCTTTGGTTTTCTGCAGAATGACGTCCCATACCTGTAAGTAATAAAAAATAAAATAAAAACGGATATAAACAAATATATAGTTTCTAAAAATATATAAATACAAAAAATGAAAATGAAAATTAAAAATTAAAATTAAAATTAAATTTAAATAAAAATTGGTTAAATGCATGTGAACAGCGTTATCCTGACACGCGCATGCTCATGTGTGTGCAATCATAACATACACACCATTATGCCTGATGTGCAGTACCGTTAGTGAAGACCCATTATTTGTATGTGGATTATTTCCATTTACATTACAGCATATTCTATGAGAAACCATTTGGTTCACGAAATGAATCATGTGTAATAAAACACGCAAAGAGAACCAAACTTACCGTTTTAAATGCCGAGGCTGCTCGGATAAGTCACTCGATGAATTTCCAATGGCGGAAAGACTGTGCCCTTTGCTATAATTTGTCAAAAGAGCGCGTTGACTTTACAGGATAACGTCGATCACGATATCGCTGATACATTTTCATCCCTTTCTAACCTCCTGCAAGCCGCGTAGTTGAATTTTTATTTTTTAAAATAAAGAATTCCATTAGACCAGTGGTTCCCAACCTTTTTCTGGTGGTGACCCCATTCCAGAAACCAGCATCAGAGCACGACCCCTCACACAACAAAGTCACAGTATGTGCTACTATAATGTAACATTATATTTCATTTTATTTTACAAGCTTAACAGTCATTTTAAATAATAAACTTTAACATTTTTTATAAGCCAAATGATTTTCTAGAGATCAACTTTCGAGGGTGCTATAATTTCAATAGTCTGGTGGGTTTGCTCAAAGATTTTCTAGTACAGAGATTATCTTCTCTATTGAAATGTTGAATATGAACTGATACTATTTGTGTTTCAGTGCACCTGTATGATGACATGGCATGGATGAATAGAGCGGTGATTAGTAGGGGCATTGGTAGTCTCATGCGACAACAGCATAACCCTTGTAGTGGCTGTCGTGACACAAAACTAACGTTAAAAAACGAGATGGCACGGTGAAAGTGTAAATACAGGCTGTCCCAAAATGATTAGTACCCATCGATGCCCAAAGTTCAATACATTTTTTCATCATCAAAATAAATAAGATTAGATCTGTGTTTTTTTTATCATATTTGCTATACTGTACCCTTTCATAAGAATTTTAGATCATGAATATCGGACTTATTTTAATGAAGTTACACTCCATTGTGTAAGACATGGTGATTTCACCTTTTTGGCAAAGTGCAAAAAAAATCTGTTTTTAAACAGCTTGTTTGAAAGAAACTAATACATTCTCTTAATCTCTTGTCTGCTAATATCTTTGGTTCCTTTCTGTTTTAAACTGTTGTTGTATCATATTCTTGTTCAAACCATTAATACTTCTTCATTTTGATTTAATTTGAAGAGTAAAAATGGATCGTCACGCATGAGCGACCCCAAGCTTTGTTTCTATAATGAGCTAGTTTTGAGGCTAAACTTGAGGGACATTTAAACAGGTAAAGACGTGGTCAAGGGTAATTACTAATTAGCAGTGGCTTAGACTTCATTTTCATATTGGGGATGCAATTTCCTACAAACTTGCTAAAAATGATATAGTCCCTTAGTGTTTAACCTCACGAAATCGATTCTCCAATGTGAAAATGAAATCTAAGCCACTGGTGATTCACCAAATACCACTTCATTAAGAAGTCCCTAAACACTTGTCAAATAAAACAATGCATGGGGTCACTCAAGTGTGACAACCTTCTTTTACCTGTTAAATTGAATTAAGGAGAAGAATTATTAATGATTTGAACACCCATAACTAATAACAGTTACAACAGAAAGACACACAAGATTATATAGTAGACAAGAGATTATGAGAATACACAAGTTTTTTCAAACAAGCTGTAATACCACACACATTTTTAGCACTTTGTCAAAAAGGTGAAATCACCATGTTTTACATACTGGAGAGTATCTCGAGTTTGATAAATCCGATATTCATGATCTAAAATTCTAATGAAATAGTACAGTATGACAAAGGTGATGTAAAAACAATGGACCTAATCCCATCGATTTTGATGATGACACAAATTATTGAACTTTGGGCATCGATGGGTACTAATCATTTTGGGACAGCCTGTACTTCTAACAATTTCAACATATTAGATTAACACATACTTGTACAATAACCCTAACCCCGGTTTAGGATTTTTGACCGGGATCACAATTTTCGAGGAAAAAACACCAACTAAATCTCCGGGAACCTGCCGGGATTCGATCCGGGGACCCTCCGTTCTCAAGCCCCACCTTCCCACCACTAAGCCACGGCCCTCAGCTACACATTCGTGCAGTATACTGCACTCATTATATAGGCTCGGTTGACTACGTCATCGAAAACCGACGGCGCATGCGTTTGGAGAGGGACTTTGGATTAGCATTTTTTAGCACTCAGGGGGGTTAGGGTTAATAGAACACAAATTTGTTTTTAATTTTTTTTTAACATAACCCTAACCCCGGTTTAGGATTTTTGACCGGGATCACAATTTTCGAGGAAAAAACACCAACTAAATCTCCGGGAACCTGCCGGGATTCGATCCGGGGACCCTCCGTTCTCAAGCCCCACCTTCCCACCACTAAGCCACGGCCCTCAGCTACACATTCGTGCAGTATACTGCACTCATTATATAGGCTCGGTTGACTACGTCATCGAAAACCGACGGCGCATGCGTTTGGAGAGGGACTTTGGATTAGCATTTTTAGCACTCGGGGGGGGGGGGGGGGGGGGGGGAGGGGGGGGGGGGGTTAGGGTTAACCATGTCCGATTGATTTTACTACGAGTGTCATTCAATAAGTTCTACCTCCTACATTTACCTCATAACTTTGCCATTATATAAGCCAGTCGTATGAAATATTCCATAATTGTAGCTTTGATTCTCAGCTACAAATTCATAGTAAATTGGTCTGAATACTGTTTGGACTTTTCTGGAGATGCTGTGAAACCAATGGTCCATTGAGTGCGACGGAAACAGATAACAAATAGCCAAATGTCTCCTGAGTGCTATTCATTTGGACAATTCTAAGAGACAAAACGTACCTATAGGTCAATTAAAACCGTTCTAAATTACAGATCTCTTAAACACACTAAAAAATAAAAGTCACTGATTTTCTTGGAGAAAAATACCCTCTTATTAGCCAGAACCAAACCATGACAGCCTTTAGTTTTAACCCTACCCCAGCGAACCGCTGCAAAAGTCATATTTGCTTTTCATAAGAACTAGGAGATCTTCAATATGCAGGACTAAATGGATGGCTTACAAGTATATCTATGTGATAATTTTCTATCAATGACTTCCTAATTGACTATTATAAAGGTTACATATAAGTAAAACTCATACGATCACTATCATGTTAAGATTTAACATTCGAGGCATCACTGTGGCTTGACAACGAACATTTGACCAAATTGCAGTATTCCAGTATGCGAAGGTGTTATACTATTTGCAAGCCTACAAAGGTTAATATTGCCAAATGCCAACCATCGAATCTATACGTGAAAATACAGAATTATACTCAGAAATCATCCATTGTTTTCTATTTTCAGAATCCAAAATCTCTCACTGGCTTTGACTGCATCATAACAAAAGTAAACAGATATATATCAGTTATTTATCATTTACTATGTGTAGCTATGATTCAGACAAATGTCATGAGGCTGACATTCATATTAGCGATGTTATGATGAGTGAGGAGGTAGAACTTATTGAACGACCCTCGTATATGTGTGATAATTGTATAACTTCTCCACTCAGTGTTTTTATAAAGCTTAACTCGAACCCACACGCACAATGGTTAAATAATGTGTGTGTATTGTTCAGATCGATACTAATAGATGCAATCGTTCAGGGATCAAGAGTAAATATTTATTGATGACTTGTTAAGTTATTTCATGACAGGGCTAAATACTACACATTCTTTATCTTGGTCTGAAACACACATAGTTTCAAACGACTTGGCGCACATAAGTATCCCTGTACTAGAAATTCAATGGTTTGCTTCGCGATTGCTCATAAACAATTGCATATTTAGTACATTCAGTTTAAATTTAATATATGTCAGGTGTGTGGATAACGAAAATTACACACATTTTGTGGAAAGTTCATTTGAATTTATAAGTGCACATTAAGATTACTGGTTGCAGAAAAAAGTGCTTTTATAAACACTTCAAAAGAAGTAAGTTCCCCTTTAGGGTTTCGCTTATATTTTCAAAAATATCCATTGGGTTGAAATGGGTTTTCTGTCAAATTGTTATGAGGTTCATACCAATACTTGACCAAAATTTCAAATCAACAGGTTCTGTCATGCTTGAGTGAGCTTGTATTGAATGACAGAATGTCCCATTTCAAAAGTTGTTAAAATAATGTTTAGTAGTGTGTGTATCCACCACGTTAGTGTATCAATTGACGACATCGATTTCTCATAGTGTTGATGAGGCGCGCTACTCGATATGGAAGTCCAACTCTTGTTGTACCAGATTTGCAAGAAATCATGTACGATGGTCAAGACGACGGTGGGCATGTGTTCTATTCACCGATGCAAGTGCGTGTATATCTCCGGCCACATTGACAATAGGAAACGTATGTGGCGTCGCCGAGGAGAGCAACATTTTGAATGTTGTGTGGTACCTGTGACAGCGTTTGGATGAGGCCGTGTAATGGTATGGGCGGGCATCAGCAGTTGAGGGAACCCGATCTCGTTCAAATCAATGGGAATCTCAACGCCATTCGATATGTTGGCGAGGTGCTGCGACCACATGTGCTTCCCTACGCTGGAGCTATAGGAAATGGATTTGTCTTGATAAACGACAATGCGCGCCCACATAGGGAAAGAGTTGCTAATCAGTTCTTGGAAGATGAAGGTATAGAGCGTTTGGTTTGGCCCGTGAACTCCCCAGATCTCAACCCAATCGAGCATCTGTGGGATCAGTTAAAGCGGGCCGTGGATCGTAGAGTGGATGATCACACTAATCTTGCTAACTTACGTCCTCTGGTACAACAAGAGTGGGATGCCATCCCACAGCATCGAGTAGCGCGCCTCATCAACACTATGAGACGTCGATGTCGGCAAGTCATACATACAACAATGCGGTGGATACACCCGCTACTAAACATTATTTTAGCAACTTTTGAAATTAAACATTATTTTAGCAACTTTTGAAATGGGACATTCTGTCATTCAATACGTGCTCACTCAAGCATGACAGAACCTGTTGATTTGAAATTTTGGTCAAGTATTGGTATGAAGCCCATAATCATTTGACTGAAAACCCCATTTCATTCCAATGTATTGTTTTGGAAATATAAGTAGGCATAGCACACATAACATTCAAATGATTGAGACCTGTACAAAATTGGATTCAAATGAAAGATTGCAATGAAAGATTTATTTTCCAAAAAGAATTATGACAATCGGTCAATGCATTCTTGTGGTACGGTGTTTTGAGATACTCGGAAAATGGCCGAAAACCTGCCAAAAACAGTAACAATGCCCACAAATATAATTTATCAGGATTTAGAGAGCTCAATTTGTTAATAATGTAACATTCAAAACACTATTTACACATATTTCTTTAACAATTGAATATCTATATACCATGTTAAATTAAAAAATATGGTAAAATTATATGGCATTAAGCTAAAATAAGCTAGTGAAATTGGTCATTTTGACCAGTTTTACTGACCGCAATCAAAAAAGTGACTAAGTCCAGCTAATTAATATGCGTAAATGGTATAAATCCAGATGTGAATGGTGTATTGCAATCAAACTTGGTATACTGGCTAACTGTACGATACCCAATCTTTTAAACTATAATTTAGTTTCATAAGCTCATTAAATATGCAAATTAGCTAATTATCTATTCAAGTCATTAATATGCAAATGAGCAATGTCCGACAATTTTTTTCCCATCATAAGAGTGATCGGTAATAGATATATAACATGTACATGTATACCCAATTTGATTGACAAATATTGATGGATTTAGAAATTAAACAAGCTTTTCCATTTCTTAAATACCCATATTTAAATTATCAGTCTTTTCCTCACAGTAGGCACTCAAAGGATGCAAAATCTGAGCATATCACTAAATGGATTGAAGTGTTTAGAACAATATCTCAGGTTAGGTTTATTTAAATTGGCCCAATATATTCAAGTTCAGAGCAAATTTCGAAAATTGGTAAAAACAGTCATAACTAAAAAAACGGATGATAAGTATTTATACCTGGATCAAGGTTATATAGTCCAAGGTCATGACTACCCATATATGGCAAGTTCACTGTTCTACATGGAGTGCCTACTGTGAGGATAATTAATTTTATATAGGGGTTTTTTCAAAGTGGAGCTGCATACATTATATGAAAAGATTGTTTTGAATAAGGGCTTACAGACCACTCCTACATGTTACTCATTTTGCATGATTAATTAATCCAAATATTCCATGGCTGTCTTCATGACTTGGATTAGTGCATCCATGCACGCCAATTGAGGCAACAATACAAAACCACATTCCACATTGTGAATAACCATCCATTCAATAATGCAAAATGAGTAACAGGTAGAAGTGGATGTAGGATTTTATGCAACACAGCTCTTCATGTGTTGTTGTTCACTGGTGTAATGCTCCCAGTGGCAGACTCTGTGTGTGTGCATTGTGGTATGCCTAATATAAGGGAACCCCTAAAGGGGAACTTACTTCTTTTGAAGTGTTTATATTTGTTTGGTACATTTGCTTCATTTATTCGTAACAAAACCTTAAAAAAACTTGAATTGAGAATCAAATCTAACAGTTTAAAATTGTGACATCAAGCAATGGAATGTTTTTTTGTGGTTTTGAGGGCCTTTCAGTGCCAAATTTCGAACCTGATAATGTCATTCAAAGTATGGCAAACCATCATAACCATGGTGTTCCGAGTAGAAAACATCAAGTTCTAGCATAATATTAAAAAAATAAATTGTTGATATTAACTTGCAGTAAGATTTCCCGGATCAAAGAATGAAAAAAAAAGTCAAGTGGAATCCCATTTTTGTGGAATGTCCCCCTGGTGGTTTCAGTCAACATTGACTTTGGGTACGCATGATCGTTCCAAAAATCACGGAAAAGGGGGGTTTTCTATGCCATGTCCGCGATTTCCCCAAATTAGGTGTTTTTTGAAGCTATGTCCGCGATTTCCCCAAATTAGGGGTGTTTTTTGAAGATTATGTCCTCGATTTCCAAAAATAAGTGGTCCTTTTGAAAGCTATGTCCATGATTTAAAAAAATTAGGGTGTTTTTGGAGAGGCTACGTCCGCGAAGAAGGAAAAAGGGGTATTTTGAACCAGATGTGTCCTCGTTTTTGCCCAAATAGGGGGACTATATAGAAAGTGTCCTTGAAATGGTGAAAAAAGGGGGGTTATTTTCAGTCAAAATGTCCTCGTTTTTGTGCGAAAAGGGGGTCAAATTAGCAAAATTGTCCGCAAAACGCCGCCAAATAGGGGGGTATTTCAAGATCCTGGAACGATCATGTGTTTACCCCTCTGAATACGTAGAGAGAACACCGGGAATGTCCCATACACACTCCTCTAATCTGTAGCCGAGAATATGCACAAGTCCCCACACCCACTTTACACATCAATCGCATCTCATAGTTGCGCAGACGCAAATGCAAATGCTAAATACGTACTGGATCAACATTCCATCAGATTTCCTTTTGAGTTGCTTCTTAGAATAATTCTTCTTGGAATAAGACTATAGATATCTTTCTTTGATCATTTCCTTTTGATAGCTTCGTGGAACATTTCTTTTTGGAATAGGACTCACCTATATCATTCTTTGATAATTTCGTTTTTGAGGTGCTTTGTGGAACATTTCTTTTTGGAATAAGACCCACCTACATGTACATCTTTCTTTGATCGTTTCCTTTTTGAGTTGCTTCTTCGGAACATTTCTTTTTGGATGAAGACTCACCTATAACTTTCTTTCATAGTTTCCTTTTGAGAAGCTTAAAGTGGACTATTACTTCTTGGGATAAGATTAAAGGTAGATGTTCTGATTGCTGGCCCGATTTTCAACTTGATGGTTCTATTTTACATTAAAGGTCATCCTTAAAATTGTTACATTCCAAAGTTTGAGTTACATCACTCCAATGGTTCTTGTTTTAGAAGCACAAGGTCACAAGAATTTTGCCCATTATTACACAAACTGATTGGTGGTTAACCACCTTTGGCAGTCATTCACCACATTTTAGCCTATAATTTCTAATGGAACATTTCTGGCCCTTAGATTTGACAGCAAAATGAGAAAAAATGGGGATCAGAACATACACCTTTAAAGGTAGATGGGCAATTCCACGCGTTGCGGAATGACATTTACACACACAAATCCACTTTCTTTTGGGTGTAAAACCCAGAGATTTGTAGTTACTCCCCATTTTACAACTTTATTTGATAATAGCGATTGATACTCAAAAAATAAACCTAGGGAAAAAATTAGACTGCGCTTCCCAAGTATCCTAATTTGCATATGCAAATTTGCGTTGCGGAATGACGCAGACGATTGGTGTTTTTTTTACATGTTTACACAAAGTGAAAACTCTGTGAACTTTTTAGAGTGTATCATTATTGAAGTTACTTTTTAGAAGGTTTGAAGTGTTAGCTAACTGACAAAAGCATTTTCATAAAACTTAATCATCAGCTAGGATTTCTAGTAGGTCATCAAAAAATAAAAGTAGGTGTTGCGGAATGACGTTGCGGAATGACAGTGTGAATTTGTGTGCAAAATTCCATAGAGAAAAGAAAAAACATGTTTTTATGCTTTAATATGCATAAAAAATAAAAGAAAGAGTAATCAGTGGCATTTCATATGTTACAAATTCGTGAATACAAGTAACCCAACTATTTTCACATTGAAATCATCATTTACTGGTAAAGTAGCCATGATTTTGTGATAAAGTTGCCGAATTCAACAGCTTGCACATCAAAGTTGCCTAATTCAGCAAATTATGAGTTTTCATCAATTATGAAACTTTTTTAGAAGTTTAGAGTCCATATTTGAATGAATTATCATAAATAAGGATGATCTTATACCAAGTACACAAAATATCACAATTTGCTCAATAAATTGCCTAAATATAGGGATTAATACCTTTGTCATTCCGCACCGTCATTCCGCAACACGTCATTCCGCAACGCTCGTTAGGGCTATTAATTAACAGAATTTTCCAATTTTTTGATCATTGTGAAGCATGTCAATTGTGTGCAGAGAAAAAATAGTTAAATGAAAATAGGGTACATTTTTTTTCTTGCTATCCTAAAAAATGGTACTTTTGCGTTGCGGAATGACATGAGATTATGCAATGCATACTAATTACCTGGATTAACGAGGCTAATCGGCCGTTGATCAAAATTAAATTTATATCAAAACTTTTCCCATCAGTACTACTATTGTGCCTGACATTTATTTAAACATCATACCTATGTGTCTAAAAGATATGGAATAAATAAAAACAAGCCTTTTCACTGATTTTGTAAGCTGCAAATATGCAAATTTATGCTAATTAGCTAGTTTATACATCAAAAAACATAGTATCGCTAAACAAACTAAAAATTCCTGAACTTTGGACTCTTGCCTACATTATAGGCATAGAATTAAACTTTGGATGCACATTTGAAATTTTTGCTATTTGGTTGACATTTGCTTGGAATTGCCCAGATGACCCGATCACATTTTCGTAACACAGAATTATTTCAAACATACGGAGATTTTCATATCATATGAAAGCTCGTATTTTTCTCATCATCATACTGAAATTTGACGGCCTAAATCGGTATAATTACGGAGAAATCGATGAAATAACGTCGAATTACCGCGAATGGTGGTAACCACCGATATAGTTTGTGTACTACTCAATGGGTACAGTTCACAGCATCTTGTGCGTGTAAAATAAGAACCATTAGAGCTATGCAACTCAAACTTTGGAACACAACTTTTTTAAGGATGACCTTTCATGTAGAATAGAAAACTTCAAGTTGAAAATCGGAATGTGATCGGGTCATCTACCTTTAACCGTTCCTTGATAACATTTTCTTTTGAGATGCTTCTTGGAACAATTATTTTGGAATAAGTCTCACCTATAACTTTCTTTGATCGTTTCCTTTTGAGATGGTCCTTGGGGAACATTTCTTCTTGGAATAACACTCACCTTTATCTTTCTTCAATTTGGTCCTCTTGAGTTGCCTCTTAGAACGTTTCGTCTTGGGATAAGACTCATGTTTGTCCTTCGTTGATCGTTTCCTTTTGGAGGAAGGCATTTTTGGTTCTAAAAATTTAACATCAAAATACAACGAAAGAGTTTAGACAGAATCACACATACTCCTTTTGGATAATGTTATTTTGAAATTATGGGTAAGCTTTAGAATTCCCTACCATTCTTATTCCTCACTGTGTAAGTGTATGCGTCGTTCTTTAAAAGTCCCCATTGAATACATACAGTGGTAAGGTATACTAAAGGAACTCCGAAATTATTGTAAAAGGTATAGATGGCGGAACCAGGGGTTGAGACCCAGCTGAAATTTGCCAAGTCTCCCATACAGCATGTGATCACGACCCCTCTAAATATATCTATAACTCTGAGTCTGACGCCACTAAAGTTTGATCAGTTCTAAATTGGCGAAGCCTCCTTACAGCAGCGAATGAATACAGAAGGATGTGGATGGACACGAAGGAAACAAGCGCAATGTTCATCACATGCATAAATATAATGGGTTTGCGTGTGGCCACAATAAAAATGGAATAATTATTTTTTGCCAATTTGGAACTGATTAAACTATAGACAGTTGACGTCAAACCAGTGGGTGGGGTTTTGTGGGTAGGGTGTTTGTGGTGGGAGAGGGGTGTTTGTGGTGGGGCAGGAGTTTTGTTTTGTGAATGGGAGGGGAGGGGTTTGTGGTGGGGAGGGGGAAAGGGAGGGGGTTATGGTGGGGATGGGAAGGGGAGGGGTTTGTGGTGGGGATTGTGATTGTTAAGGGGTTGTGGTGGCATGGGGATTTGTGGTGGGGAGGGAAGGTTGTAGGGCAAGGGTCGCGTTATTGCGCGTAAGTTTACATATTGAACTTCACTAACGGGTCCCAATCGAAAATGAAGGGACCCCTTATAAATCTAACGATGTATGGACGTGGAAACCTTCAGACATTCTGAAAATTGTCAATCTCCTACATTGTAAATTTGTTAATGTCCGTAAAAGATAAATAGGCCCTACAATGCAAATCCTGTATTTTTAAAAGTTTTTAACACATTAAATTGCTTCCGAATTGCTTCCGCAAACGTTTCAAGCGATTTCCAAAACATTCTATAAGTATCTTCTACTGATTACATGGACACGACATAGGTATATGTGTGGTGGTATTGGGAAAACCCGTCGGAAGTCGCTAGTGTTAATATTGAGATATCTGGGTCATACCAAAATATTTGTAACAAATGAGTTCCAAGTCAATTTTCCACCTTGGTCCCAAGATAGAGATTATACCTTGAACTTTAGTCTCCAGGAGTTTTTTATGCAAAATTCCAGATGTGAAGTTTATTTTAGTACTTTTCTGAACCTTGTTTATCAAATTTTATGTGTAAAATGCTATGTTTACGTAAAATGACATTGTTACCATAGTAACCATTTGTGAATTCCGACGTTGCATTGTAAAGATTTTGAAAGTGAAGAACTTACAATTGTTAATAATATGTGATGCGATCTGTGAAAACCCGTCGGATGTCGCAAAATGTGAAAAAGGGATTATGGGTAAAATTAAAAAATTTAAAATTTAAAAAAAAATTTAAAAAATTGTTCTTTTTTATAGATTTTGTTTAGAAAATTAATTTTATTACTTTGTGTCATCACCTTTTATGAAATTTCACCTTCAAAAACTTACTTTAGTCACTTTTCTATTTAGCCTTATAATGTTATTCTATTGAATTATGTATCTTTTATGGCCTGTTTTCATGATTTCTTGTTTTGTAGCTTTTTATGACATCACAATCATCATTCACTCATAACTTTTTTGTAGTGATCGCGGGAAAATGATCGAAACAGTTCTGTAATCAGCACAGATTCAGCTTTCTTATGATATAAATATCTCCAATATGAAAAATCCCGACATGTGGCGGGTTTTCACAGATCGCATCACATATCGCAAAAAACTAGGTTCGTATCAAAAGTCCTTTTCATATGACAAGCTATTCTGTGTGATATAACAATGTAGTTTTATTATTAGACTTAGAGCATTTAAAAGATTTTGTGTACACCTTGAATTGTCAGTTTCAATATTGAGTGTTGCGTTTAAACTTGCAGACTTTAAAATACTATAACTATAGTTGTAGATGACATTTCTGAAAAAATTAACAGTCCTATACTCAGTAGAGTATGAAGCTCTCTGCCAAAGAAAAAAACAAGTTGCTAGAAAATGACCATGTGAAGGGTTTTCCATGCCACCACACATATGAGTTACACGTTCTTGCAGGGGCGTAACAGAGGTTGGTTGTCAGGGGGGGCACAGCCAAACAAATTCCTGGTTAGAATAATTCCGTCCCGGAAATTTTTTCGTAAAAGGTTGCCCCAATTTTTTTCCTAGTCAGTCACCTCGTGAATTTCACGTCGTAAGTGGTGGGGGGGGGGGGGGGGGGGGGGGGGGGGGGGGGGGGGGGTTAGGGTCAACAAAAAAAATCTTCTTTTCTTTCTTTCCCCTTTTTTCTCCTTTTCCTTTTTCTTTTTCCTCCCTTTTTCCTTTCTCTCTCTATTTTATTCCCTTTCCCCCTTCTTTTCCTCTTTTCCCTTCCCCCCATTTTTCCTTGGTGGGTAGGTTTGAATTTCCTGCTGAGCACCTTCAGGGGGGGCACTGTGCCACCCCCCCCCCCCCCCCCCTGCCCCCCGGCTGTTACGCCACTGCGTTCTTGCGCTAGTGTGCGTATCTGTGTTAGCGACTGTTTGCAATGAGGGTCACAGACTCACAGTTCAAATTCAACGATCTCTGTACAAGACCCGAGCAGTGAACAATGTGTAAGCTACAATGTATCAGCCTATACTGAATAACAGCGAACCACGCATTCTGTTAAATCGATTTTCGTACATGCATCGTTGCTGCTGTTAACCTTTATCCATGACCATTCGAGGTAAACAATGGCTCCATCTAAGAAAATGAGAGCATACAAGCCTAGATGGAAGAACCGATTAAATGGTTAGAGGTCGATGTGGAGAAGATGTGGTGCACATCTTGCACCGAAGGCAACGTCCGAGGGGATTCAAATCACACGGGGGAAAATGCGTTCCTTAAACAAAAAGGCTGCAGTAAGGCCTAAAAAAAGAAGAAGTTTGATTGGCGTAACATGACCAAAACAAATAGGGTAGGTCGGTCGGGATTATTTTTTTTTTTTTTTTTTTTTTTTTTAATCACCTACTGTGCAATGTCTACACATAGCTCTAGCGTATTTAATTGCCGGGCAAAAGTGTATCGTTGTGTTCAACAATATATAATTTCGATGGGGACTTAAAATAGCCGAAAATGAAAGCAACAGTCAAAAACTTTAATACTTTGTTCAATTTTTATAAATATATATATATATTTTCCCCTCAAAATAATAAAAATATTCAGGGTCGGCGATGTATTTAGGGTCGGTCGGGTTACGCCAATCAAACCTTCTTTTTTTAGGCCTAATTTCCAGCTCTCTGCACCTGAACTGAAACCTCTAATTTCTCTAAATCGGTTTTTGACCATATTTAAAGGCTCAAACTTCAGGACCCTTATATTTCTGGGAGACCCCTTAAATTTAATTTTTGCAGTCCTTAAAGGGTCCTGAAAAATGTAATGGGACTCCCCATATTTTTGAGCCAGTGCTACCCCTGTTGTAGGGTGGTTTTGATGTGGAGGGGGCATTGTGGGAAGGTGGAGTAGGTTTGTGGTTGGGTTGAGTGGGTTTGTTCATGTGGGATGGGGTGGGATGGGATGGTTTGTGGTGGGGGTTGGTGTGTGTACCACAATAAGGCCAACAACAAAAAAGTTGACATTGCCCTTTCAGGGCCAGAGTCTGGGTCGGACGTCAGAATTTTTTTATTTATTTAATTTTAATTTTAACAGGGACTGTATACATGTACACACAAAAAATACGTTTTAAAAATATATATATATTTTAAACAAGCAGATACTACTCAAAAACACGTTTTCATCTTTCTTTATTACTATTGTGCTTGTGCTATAAAAAAAATCTTTTAATTTTTTTTTTTTTACATTGAAAAACAAATAGCGATTTTTGGTCAGAAAGTTCAAGGGCAAGTCAACCTTTTTTTTTTGTTGGCCTAAGTACACAATAAGCGTAGAAGGATTCCCTGTTTGTTTATGTAATAGTGCACTTTTAATGAAAGCTTGAAATGAAATTTCACAAAATAGTTAATTGCCTCAAATTACTGAAATTGCATAATTTTTTCTAGAAAAACGTACCATGAATTGTTTTGACGAAATGACGCAAAATATTTTTGGTATCGAGTTCAGCTATCGATACATTGTATGAAGGATAGAAGATGCCATTTTGTGATTAACTGTAAATACTGGCAAAATGTACACTTGCCACAAATTGACTGAAATTTCATCATTTTTCTGGCAAAATGCAACCAAGACTTTTTTTTGAAGTGACACTATTAAATATTATTTAGGTATTGAGTTAAACAATTGATATAATGTACATACGAAGGTAGTCCTTGGTACCAAAATCTAGGATTTGGTACTTACTCAGGCAAGTGTGTAAGGTGGAAGCTAACCATCTTTTGAAACACAGACTTAATCAGTCTATAAGTCCATGCTTGTAAAAAACTAATCCGTGGCCGATTGCATAATCAGCATTAGCATATCTCATCTTGAAAAGAAGTTATATTGCTCCAGAAATGCCAGAAAAGATAAGTTGGGATTAGGCCTATGTTAATCCATGCATGCCCAGCATAGGACAAACATGACAAAAGAATCAATAAACTTAGGCCCTAATAAATGGATGAATAGAACAAGAAGTTATTGACATCCACAGGAAACTCAATTGCTTTATACTAGACTATGCAATAAGTCTGGTCAAGAAAATGGTTGTTATTAATTGGTTCCCTTCAACACTGTGCCTTGACTTGAGTAGGTACCAAAATCTATACCAAATCCTAGATTTTGGTACCAAGGACTAATACGAGGGTAGAATATGCCATGGCCATTCCACAAAAATGGGACCACTTCAGCTTTGGAAAATTATGAAAATAAATTGTTTCAAATCTGCTTACTTTGATTTTTTTGATGACCCAATATGCTAAAGTTACTAGAACAATAATGTTTGCGAACACCACTGCTCACATTTTTACGCACGAAAACCATGTAATTCAGGTGTTTTATATGGGTTTTTTCACTCAGTGAACGGCGTTATCTAGTGTCATATTGCATTGTCAGTCATTGCATCCCTAACTAAGTCCTGAATATGATATTCAAATTATTGTTTTTTTGTCGTTGAGAGGTCTCCCATAACAATATTTGACAAGCTATGCGACAGAAGAATGAATTTCATTTTTTAGCCTCAACAAATCTCTTGCTAAGAATCAACGCTTTCAATTTTGTACCTTTTTCCAAAACTTGTTTGTCAATTTTACTCTAATAGAAGAATATTCCCTTCTGTAATGTATCAACAATTGTCAAATTTTCTTTAAGCCCAACATTGAAATTGTATGTCATTATATAAAGATAACTTTATATGCTATTTTTAATGGTATTATTCTTGTTCACGTGTATGCCAGTTATGGGATTGAAACAAAGATAAAACAATTGAAACTGACATAAATCATGTAGCTGTTGGAGAAACTTTATTTGTTATATAAATTTAATACGAAAAAATGATTTAAACCATACATTTGGGCTGAATTTCCCAATATGACCGTCAAACAGTGGTCAATATTTAATTTTCACTTTAAATGTTTTATATAGGCCTACATGTAGCTTGCATTTTCGTTTAAAAGGGGTATGTAGGCCTACCATTACATTAACTATTGTATTCAATTACATGCACACTGCATCGCATATTGTGAAGTTGTTCTCTTTTTTGATTGATATGGACATTTTAGGGTAAATTCCGTTATCCCTGTGAACAGCGTTATCCATGGTTATCCTGACATACACACGCGAAATAAGCCTGACGAAAACACATGCTCAATACTTGCTAAATAGAGCGATTTCGCTATGTGTAGTGCGGTAGTAAACACTCATATATGTGGACTATGAGCCATATTTACACTTACAGCATATTCTAGAAGAAACCGATTGGTTCACAAAGTGAAATGTGTTATATAGAACAGAAGAAGCAAACTCACTGTTTTCAATGTTTCGCTGCTGTATCTAGACTTCTCAAAGATTTTCCAAAGAAGAAAGATTGTGCTCCTTGCAATATTTTCTTCAAATGAGGGTGATAACACTTTACAGGATAACGCCGTTCACGATAACGCCGATCACGTTTGTATTCGTTTTCGTCCCTTTCTGACCTTCTGCAAGCCGTGTAGTTGAATTTCTATTTTTTTCGATACATTTAGTATAAGAACCAATAGACCTATAACATAATACCTTTCTAAGTTAACAGGATACCTACTTCCCAGAGAAACATCGATAACGGAAATTACAAGCTTAACAGTCGTTTTAAATAATGAACTTCAACATTTTTTATAAGCCAAATGATGTGCCAGAGACTTTCGAGGTGCTATAATTTCAATAGCGTGGTCGGTTTGCTACGCGATTGCTCATAAACTATTGCATATTTAGAACATTCAGTTTATAATGATATATCAGGTGTACGGATATCGGAAACTACACACATTTCGTGAAAGTTCATTTTAATTTAAAAGTGCACATTAAATACTGTATGCAGAAATTAATGCCTTTATATATTTTGTTGGAACCTATGCTTGATTTATTCGTGACAAGACCTTTTAGAAAAACTTGAATTGAGAGTCAAATCCAACAGTTTAAAATTGCGACATCTGGTCGAGAGGAAACCGTGTTTTTGTGGTTTGGGGCCTTTCAGTGTAAATTTGAACCTGATAATGTCATTTAAAGCATGGCAAACATGGTGTTCCGAGTAGAACTCATCAAGTTCTAGCATAATATTTAAAAAAAGTGTGTTACTTACTTGTC